>VZSR01003807.1:48893227-48949005 GCA_013398615.1 Brachypodius melanocephalos | reverse complement strand
GAGGGGCTCCTGGGGCCGTCGGTCTGTGGTAGCAACTCTTGGAGTTAAAGGAGGAGCCGGAGTTTCAGGTTAGCGTTTCCCCGGAGTTAGATGGGAAATGAGCTTTCACGGGCAAAACCTGGAGATCCACGTCTTGCGGGAGGACAGGTCCTGTTGGAGGGCAGGGGGGTTGGTGCCGGAGTCGCAGGACATGAGTGTATATTGTGATTAACATGCACGTCATCGGAATTACGAGACCTTGGAGGGTATTTAGCCCTCCCCTTTTTTCCCCTTTCGGTAGATACTATCTGCTCCGTACGTGAGAAAACCAAAACCCTCCAGCAGATAACCGTGTTCCCGTTTCTACTCCTGGAAACTTCGTTGTGCAAAACACGAAAGGCGAATAAGCCTTTTCTGTGGCTCAGTCTAAGTTCCACCCAGTTTCAGTGTTTTTCTTCTCTCTGAAGCATGTATTCAGAGTTTTATGCATACTGTATTTTTGGTATTACTGTATTTTGGTATTTTTGATATTGTTGTCAAAGCTGAATTCACTTTAGATTCAGCATGCTTTTGAGACCTTGAGGTGGTACCTGCCAGTGTGACTCTCCAGGTGGCACTTGCAGATTTTGCTAGAGGGACTCCATCAGTGATTCCAGCAAGGCACTGCTGCTCCACAGATGCAGAGTGAGTGGGAGGCATGCTCGACTTCTAACTTGAGGACCCACGGGCTTTTCCCCTCGTGTTTGTTCTTTAAACTTTGGACAGCTCAGAAGTGTTTGTGAGTTGTGGTTGGTAGAGTTTGACACGGGAAGTGTGACCTGGAAGCTAAATCTTAAAACTGTATGAACTCTTACTGACTTGGAATCCAAGAAACTGAACTCACTAGCCAGAAAATTTTTTCAAAAGCACCTTTGTTTGTACCTGAATCAAAGTTGCTCTGTTCATACCTAGACTTAAACAGCCTTACTTTTTCCTTTTTGAAATTCAGTGCACTCACATGAATCATTGTTTTTTTCAACTCTACACAGTAAAAGTAAATGTGGTGGCTAGGTTTTCCTTCAGACAGTAGTAAAAATATTCATTTGAACTGACGTGATAAATTTGGCTTTTTCTTTTGAAAAACCTAGGCAGAAGTTTGCATCTTGTTCTGAGTGCACTCTTTATCCTTCTGAAGTAGACCAAAACTGGTTTACATAGCCTGTGTGTGGGTGCTATTTTTACTTCCAGCAGTTTTTGCTGGCTTTGTGCACAGACCAAACTCAGGAGTCCCTTTGTACTAGACCTTTCTTCTTAGTGTTGGCTTTCAGGCTTGTACACATCTTATTACAGGGGTATTTAATGCACGTGTGACTGAAATCCCATGGAAACCGATGACTCTCTGATTTTTTAAAAAAATAATAAATCCACCACCAACTGGTTGCTGTGTACAAATGTAAAGGATGATGTCCATTCGTGGTGTTATATGACATTAATTTCTGTAAATAGAGTGCAACTATTTATTGTTTCTTTTCTATTCCTTAATAGAAATATTATAAAATATTATTAAATAGAAATATAGAATATATTTCTATTAAATAGAAATATAATTCCTTAATATATGAAATAGCCTTTTTTCTGCTATGATGCTTAAAAGGACCACTTATTCCCATTAGTTACTATGTGACTATGCATTATATCCCATACGTATCCCATAAGAAATAGCTGAGGGGGTTAAAAAACGCCAAAAACCAACCCAGGCTCCTTGGCATTACGGTGGAATCAAGCAAAAGTTGAAGTTAGAAAGAAGGCTTTTTTTTTTTTTTTTTAATGTGCAATGGGTCATGTTACAGGAGTGCTTAAATATACTGTAGGAATATGTTTGTGGGTTTTAGCTGGACTAGGAGGAATCTTGATGAAATACAACCACAGAAGCATACTTGTATCTGTCCTAAGTACTTTGTGCCTTGTCAGCAGTGCAGGGAGGCATTTTTATTGGTGCTTCCTGCACGAACCTATGGACTTTCCTTGTCAGTTCCTTCTTAATGATTTCTGATAAATATAACATCGTCACCTCATGTAAGTGTTTACTCTGCAGAATTCTGAGGTACAAAAGTGGAGCTGAAGTCCTGCATGTGAAACTAATCTGTTGAAGGTGAAACTGGTGGGAAAAGCCCTGTTCAACTTTTCCACCAGCACATAGTTCTAAAATTTCTGCTCTAGGAATCTGGTTGAGGAGAATCATGGAAGATCTCTCAGTGGAAGGTAGCTACAGCATAACTGCTCATTCCTGTTACATTAAAAGGGTAACGTCAATGCAAACTACAGCTACAGAGTTGGAAATCAGTGCAAAAAGATGGGATAGACCATACCTCTGGTAGAGAAAACATGGGGGAAATCATCAGTATGTGATTAACAAACTGTTAGGTCAGCATAGATGAAAGTGGTCATTACAACCTTAATTTAGTGTAATTCATTATAGTAGTGTGGCCTTACCTCTGCTAAGCTTCTTCTCTATGTACATAAAGGCAGTAACACAAAATCAAGTTAGATTTGGGCTCAATTGAAGCCTAAACAAGTTAGGAGAATTGTGTAACTCTCAGGGGCTGGTTAGTTAGGTGTTTTTCAGTGCTTGATGAAGTCCTGAAGTTCACAGTGATCTGTGCCAATTCCTGGTGAATCACCTGTGCGCTGTGCTGATGCCATAATATAATCCCTTAATACCGATAAGGTGTTTGTGCTGCTGAGATGGTTGTGATGCCCCTTAGGAAATTGCTGCTGTAAAGTGTCACCTTGGCAAAGTGAGGAGGAATCGCCCTTCAAACTCTGTCACTTGGAGCAGAACTTGCCATGGATGGAGGAGGAAACCCCAACTGTGCTGCTCAGCTCTCCATTGTGCACACAGGTAGCTCAGATTCATTTTCCCAGTGTGGACAGCTGTGGTCTCAAAGATCTATTGCAGCAGGCAGGAGGCCTTGTGATGCTTCTCTGAAATCGAGTAGATATTGGTGAGTTCTTTTACCAGCTTTGCCATGGCTACAAGTCAGACAGTGATGATGGCTTTATTTCTAGACATCCACTTTCCATCCGTTTGCATCTTTATTTCATCCCTTCAGATGTAAAGCTTTCTGAGGGACATAAATATCAGCAAGTGACGTGATGAAATATGTGACCTGCTGCATTTCTCTCAAGCTGATGAGGCAATTTGTGTTGGATGCACACAATTCCCCCCTTTCCCTCTGATTCTCTCTGCCTCCATTTCTATCAAGAAAAGACGTTCTTTGGTTGGTCTGATCCAATCCACCAGTAAAAGAATATATTCTAATACATCTTCAAATCTCCCTTTTGAGGTACAGAAGTGGTCCTAGGCTTTGTTTAATTTGCAGTCTTTCCTGTCATACTTAAAACCTCTCTTATTCTAGAATAAGCCAGCAGAACATGGCATATGTCAGGGCGTTAATGAAAAAACCCAAAAGAAAAAAACACACATAAAAATCCTTTCAAAAATACAGAAGACAACTTAGGGATTTGCTGTTAGTGTCTTGAAGAGCAATGACTAGCAGAAGGACCCAGCACTGTTGCTGAATTGTATGAGAGTCATATGAAGTATCCTCAGGAGAAACAAGAAATATACTTGAATCATTTCAAGGGAATTACTTTGCTAGTTTTATTTTTGTTCTGTAAGCTGACCAAAATGTATGGTAGAATTCTTCACCTGTTTCCAAAGGGAGGGGGTAGGAGGGGTTCATCTGGAAAATGCCTGAAAAGAAATGTCTAAGAAGCAGAGAGAGGTGGATGTCATTGACCCCATTATTTCTATTCTTCCCCATGTTTGCTTCCTTGTGCATTATTATGTGGATCAGAAAAAGAACTGTTTCTCTGACCCCCTTTTCCCTACAAATACGCTTTCTTCACCAAGCTGTATCTGTCAGAATTTTCAGAATACAAGGTAATAATTTTTGTTTGTATATAATTTAAAGTTTTTTTTTTAATATAATTCTGCTGCTGCAGGTTTGGTTTCCCACGTGAGTAAGTGAATCTTTGTCAAGGTTTCCTTAGCTGCTCTGCTGGATCCCTGGGTCTCTTCTTTGCTCTGTTCCCCAGTTACATGGCACAGAACTTGTGCTTATGTTTACAGCGACCTTTTTCTGTCCTTATCACTGGTGTTTAAGACCCCTCACCCTGCATGTTCATGCTTTCCCATCCTCCCCTGTCCTTCATGTGCCAGGATCTTGCTTATTTCCTCCAACTTGAGGAGCTCTGTCTGCTGTTTGTTTCTGATGCTTTGCTTCTTCTCCTGTCCCTTGCAAACATCTCTTTGTACCCTGCTCTTTCCCCTTCCTTTCTGCTGCCTCCCAGGTTCCCTCCTATGCTCTTGTCCTTCTGGCAGGATAAGCCAGCCTGGTGGGATGTGCTGGAGGAGCAAGCTGTATACTGTTAAACTGCTGGTGGTTTTCCACGATAATGAAGTCTCTCTGAAGCCTTTGTCAGCAGATGTGGCTGTTTTCCCACAGAACAGCAATTTCTAGCTGTCAGCATGCTTCTTGCCACTTCTGTTTTACAAGACAAATTAAAGAGTTGCACTCTTTGGTCTGAAAAGGATGGGCTATCTATAATATAGAGTTGGTGGTAAACTGTAGCTCTTAACTTGCTTAAATAATTCCTTCTCCTGTGTTGGATCCCAAGTGCCTTCTGTTGATTATTTTATGTATCTGATTTTATTGGAAAAAAAAGTAAGTGGTTGCTAGTGTGCATAGAGTGACTTAAAAATGTCATTTGTGTTTTCTTTTCTAAACCTGTAGCATTTTTATTTTCCTTGGGAGTGAAAACTTGAAGAATTTTTCAACTCATGCTGTAATGTGTAGTATATCATTTGCTGCACGTCAAAAACTATTCTTCACTGAAGAGTAGGCTTTCTGGCAAATTGCTTTGATAGAAGAAAATAACACATTCTGCCTGATGCGTTTCAATAGCTTTTCTAATGAAAAGCATCAGATAAAAATAAAATGCTTTCAATTCTATAGATCAGTCCGTAGTTGATGGAATGTTGTTTTCTACTCCCATACATTAGAATTTAAGGGCAAATACATCCTGTCAGCTTAATTTCTCTGTGACTCAAATTTGCAGTACAAAACCGAATCCCTGCATATTTCTTTTTCCAGTGATAAAAAAAATAAAAAATCTGAGGAACTCTTGAATGCAGTATTATATTTTGGCCTTTGTGTTAAATCACAGCATTCTTTGGATTGGTGGGTGGTGGAAATAGCTTATAACTTTTGTTTTGCTGCTGTTTTGTCTTGCTGTTGCTCAGTTCTTTAACTCAAAAAATAAAAACCACTTTCCCGTGATACTTCTAGCAGATGTTGTTTATGGAAAAACTCCAGTGGGAAAAAAAACTAAAAAAAATTTTTTTTTCTATGCACTTAGTTTAGCCTAAGAGTCTGAGGAACTTTTTTTTTTTCCTTTGGGGAATGATTTTTATGTAGCGTTTGTAAACCTAATATAGTGCAGCTCTGAATCATTTTGCATCTCCGAGTTTACAAATTGTATGTGTCATCTGTAATTTTTCTTCTTGGTGCTACATACTAAAGCTTCTCTGTAGAGTTACTAGATAGATGTGAGACCCTTTTTCCGAGAGATCTGGTTAAACCCTGGCCTCTTCCTGTGCCCCAGTTTCTTTGTTAGAGATGCTGCTGGTCTGCTGCTGCTTGGCGTTCAGCACTGTGTCTCTGTTATATGGTGTTGAAATCCAGGGTGCTGTTATCTTACCAAAATCATGTGAAAGCTCCTTAAGAAACAGTCCCTCTGTTCTTCCCATACCACACCTTTGTCTCAGGACAAAACCTGTTCTGGGCTGAATTTCACTGTTCTATCATTGTTTCTATCATTATGCAACCATAAGCCTGAAAGACACTTGTTTGGTCAGTGGCCAGTAATCTGTGGAAAGACATGATTATCATACTATACATCTCTTTAAATTTGTGTTTATGGCTGCTTAAGTTGTACATATATAGGAACTTGATTTTCTTTTTTTGAATGCATAGATCTCCTTGGGTTTGGAGAGAATGTGGTGGGATATCTCACATGGCTGGAGTGCTGCAGTGGATGAACACAGGCTCTTTAAGGACAGGCCAGGAAGGCAAGGATGGGGAGTTGCCCTTTGCAGGAAAGCAGCAGGGATATGTGAAGTTTTGCTTTGGGATGGGCCAGCTGAGAGCAGGTTGGGATTGGTGGATGACATTGTTTTGGGTGTCTGCTGTAGACTGCTTGATCAGGATGAAGCAGTAGATGATGCCTTCTTCAGATAACAGGAAAAAGTCTCATGTTTGCAGGCTCAGGTCCTCACATGGGTCTTGAACGACTTGATAGCTGGAAGGACAACACAGCAGGACATAAGCAATCCAGGAGTTTCCTGAAGTGCTTTGATGGCTTCCTAACACAGGTGCTCAAGGATTTAATGGACAAATGTGATCTGTTGGACCTCATACTTAAAAAGAAGAGACAGGTTGAAGTGTGAAGATGAGGGTTGCAGTAGTTGTGGTGACCTTGGTCACCTTGGCCACCTTGGCTGTAGTGACCATGAGGTGGTGGAGTTGAGGGAGGAACAGGACAATAAACAGTATCTTGAGAAAACAAACTTTGATATATTTAGGATTCTGCTCGGAAGAGATTGGTAAAAAAAATGTTTATGCTGTCATTCAGCAGGACAGGGAGAAGACAGAGGAATCTCATGAAGTTGAGTAAAGAGAAATACACCTGCACCTGGAGAGAAATAACCCAATTCTCCAGTAGAGGCTGAGGGCCAACCATCTGGAAAACAGTTTTCCAGTAAAAGGCCATGGGTATCTGGTGGACAAGTTGACTGTCAGCCATCAGTTGTCCTTCAAGACAGAGAGAGCCAACAGTATCCTGGGCTACGTAACACAAAGTATTGCCAGCAGGTGATCCTTGTCCTCTGGCTGGCTTTGGGTAAACAGACCTGGAGTGCTTTGTCTAGTGCTGGATATCCCAAAAGAAAAGGCATGGGCATACTGGGCATAAACTGTAGAGGCCACAAAGACTGTTGAGGGCTTGGAGCATCTCTTGGGAGAGAAGGCTAAAAGAGCCAGAATAGTTCAGCCTAAGAAGAAGAAGGCTCATGGTTTTATATAAATACGTGTTAGTCAGCATGAAACCTTGCTTAGGGTGCCCTGTGACCTTACAAAAGGCAGCGGGCGAAAGCTGAAGAGAATTGTCTGAAATAGGAAAATACTTTTTTACTGTGAGGATGGTCAAACACTGGCATAGATTGTCCAGAGAGGTTGCGTAATCTCTGTTCATGAAGAAGCTGTAAACCTGACTGGACATGGCCCTAAGTGACCCATGCTTTGTGCAGGGGGTGCACTAGGTGATTTCTACAGCCCCTTCCAACCTCAACTGTTCTATGATTCTGTAGAGGGCATATCAAAGATTTTGCCTGTCTTTACTTGGATGTGTTTAATGATACAGATTGAGTTGTTGTGCTTTTTATGGTTTATTCCTCCTCAAATGTTTATTTGTTTTACTTTTTACATTGAGAGTGTCATAGTGTTTTTGCACATCTTGTAAATCCTTAAAGAAATACCACTGTATGATTTAAACAAGCATGTATTTACAGGTAGTGTCAGAGAGAGAACTGTGGCACTGGTTGAAGCTGGAGCAGACTGTACACACAAAGTAAAAGTAGTTTTATTGAAAGTTTAGGATTTTTTTCAGCATGACAAATGCTATTTAAAATACTTGAGAAGAACACCTGTGACTTTACAACTTCAGTATCTTGAGATTATGTTACCTTTTGTAACCTGTTGTGAGTATAGTCAATTAGTACTGTAATGCAGTAAATGCTTGAATTATCAAAATCCTTGATGGTTTGTAGAGAAGCAGCGTTGGACCCTTGTATTAACGTACCTCTAAACATAGAGCTCTGTGTTGAAGGCTGCAAAGAAGTTTATTACCAGATAAGTATATCTAGGTTTTCTCTTCCTGGTTTCCAGATTTTTCTGTATGGCTTCAGACTTGAAGGAATACTTCACCTTTGACACCAAATATGAAAGTCTGTTGGGAGCAAAGGAAGAACTTAGTCTGCTCTTTCCTAAACAAAGGAAAGTCATTAGTGTCGCTGTTAGTGTCCCTGCAATTGTTCAGAAGATTTTTAAAGTCTGCTGGATCTGAAATATTTTCTAATGGCAGTTTTGAAATATTTTCTAATGGCAGTTTTTTTGTAGTAACAGCTCAGCTCTACTGATTTTTGACCTGAGTTGAAAGAAACTAATTCAGTAGTTATGTTTCAATACTTTTAACTTTTTTTTGGTAAGGTGTGTACTTTTGTAGTAAACAAGGTTTGTAGTAGACAAGGTTTGTAAGCAGACATTATACATCTGTACCTCTAAAATAAGTGTTATACGTAGAGTTATTTTTCTAATTATATCAGTTGGTCTAAAAACAAAAAGACATTACATCCTGTGAACAGTCGTGTATACTTGAAAAATGCATGCTAGAAATTCATTAGAGAGCTTAAGGTGGGCTTTGTTTGGTGTTTTTTTGTGTTGTTTTTTTGGGTTTTTTTTTGTTTTTGTTTTTGTTTTTTTTTTTCCCTCCAAATGGCAAATGCATTTAACTGCAATTAATCTGTATTTCATTGTAGTAGATGTTTTCTGGCCTCTCTTAAAAGGCAGAGGTAGTCCCTCGCATCACCGTGCTCTAGCTTTAGCATGGAGTGCTCTTTATTAACCTTTGTTGCTTCTGCTTAATTGACATGAAAGAGAAAGTAAATCCTTGCCTGCCAGGAGCAGTATGAGACAACCTGGTCAATGCAGTGCTTGGTAGTGCAGCATTTTGATTCAGTGCTGCAGTGTATTGGTTTTTGAGAGTGAATAGTCCTCTGTTTGTTTTTTAAAAGGGATGGTGACAAGTGAGACTAGGACCTGCGAGGCCCATCCTTGTCAGTGGTTCAGAAGATGGCAGATTCTTTGAAGATAGGGTGTCAGACGTGTAACAGGTCGATGCTGAATACCAGCTTCAGGGAGGCATTGGTATAATTTTTGCTGTCTTCTGTAGACCTTCCCCCACAGCCCTTCTTCCTGTGGGCCTTTCATTTCAAGTACCCATTGGAGAGAGGGACATCAGTTGTAGCATCTGGTTCTGTTTAGGATATGTGCCCCTGAAATGTGATCTCTCATTAATATTTTTTTCTTGTTGTGAAATCTAGTAATTTTATTAATGTTTTGTATGGACTCCGGCTTGAATGTCTGCCTCCATGATGTATTTCATTAATATTTGGGGTGACAAAGTTGCTTGTAGAATGTTGTGAGACCAAAGTCCAGCTTGAATATGTTCTGCATACGTGGTTGGGTGTGTGAAACAATCTTTCATCGTGCCAAATGTCTGTAACTTTGGGTTTTGCTCATGGCAAATGTGAAGACAGAATTAGAGACCTCAGTTGCATGGAGTAGTTGTCCATTTGCCAGCTTGACACAAAACAGCCGGGCAGAGGTCTCTGTGCTGCTGTCCATCACCAGCTGCTGCTGCATCTCTTCCTGGCTGCAGAGGAAATCCATCAGCTGCTTCTTTGATGGAGAGTCATCAGTTGCATGATGACCCTGCTGTGCTGCACCTTGAGTTTGTCCTTGTCCTCAAAAACTGTTTCAGTATCTCCGGGAGTATTTTATTTGAAAATTAAAGTGTGTTGTGTCCAAAGGACCACGTGAGATCTGTATTTGTGAAACCCTGTTGCCCTTGCCAGCTGTCCTTCCTTGCAGGTGAAAGCAGACAGAGTGACTTGAGGGGTCCTGATGTTCCTAGCAGGCTTTGTGGGAGATGCCAGACAGATAATGCCCATGCTAAGCTTTACTGGAGTCTGCTAAGATCTCTTTTCACACTTCACGAATCTAGAGTAGGATTCAGCTTCCTTTGCCTTTTACTGTGCAGCTAGTTTGGGTGGTGCTTCTACGGCCAAGGTGTCTGTTTTCTGTGCTCTTGCTGGTTTTCCTCAGTGCCGCCACCTGTGCTACTGGCAGAAGTCTCTAGGTTGGATTTTAAGACAGTGATGTACAGGATTGCATCCTAGAAAGAGTTTTTTGCTCACAAGTTAGTGGTGGATTTCGACTGAGGGGGGATGTCTTGAGGCTTGAGTGGAGTGCAGGGTGCTTTACAAGTTGCTGAGAGCTCCAGACTGGTACGTCCATGGGTTGACTGGAGTTGAGGTGACCTTTGAAATCCCCCCAGTTGGTGAGTGTAGGGCATTGAGTGTCCGATCTTCTTGGAATCCTTAGCACTGAGTGACTCCTATTGATAGCCTGTCAAAGGCCATTCTGTTGATGACTTCGACAGAAGTGGGGTGGAGAGGAATGAGGAAAAGCTCACCCTTCCCTCTTTGCCCTTCAGGCAAATGGGGAATGTGCGTGTATGCTTGTGGCAGAGCCTGGTTATTAAACGAATTCTGAGGAAGCAGAATTCTTGAATTCAGTGGTGCTGCTTCATTACAGGATTTAATCCTTGTTTTCCTCATGGTATCCTGACCACCAAGCAGTGCCTTCACCTAAAGTGAGTTGGGCTTCCTCTGCTCGCTGAAGCCATGCAACAATGCCGACAAAATAGTAACTTCTAGGGGCCAAAAGCAAGGGACTAGGGACCTTGTTGGGAAACAGCTATGTTGCAAGGTTATTTCATGGATTTGATGCCTTATCACTTGTTCACTGCTTTGCTTACCAAAATTACCTCTTCTGCTTGTGTTTGCCTCAAGAAAGACCTCAGAAAAAGATCTTTCTGAGGTAGTATAAAAATTGTGGGGAAGGATTGACTCTAATTTTTCTTATCCGATGACCAGAGGAGAACACATAGGTGGTGATTGGAAGTAAACAGATGAAATGGTGTACCCATTGATTTTTGTTTACGATATAGGAGAAGAAAATGGAGCCGTAAGTAAGATCTGAAACAAGAATGCATTTTGGAGTTAAACTGTGTTTAAATTAGTATGTCCCACTTCTTAATTCTAAAGCACAGACAGCCTTTCATTGGTCATTTGTAAGTTTGGAAAATGGGCAAAATAAATACAGATGTACTTAAGAAACAAAACCTAATAACATAGTCTGTCTTATAGCTTACTTAATTAATTTTAATATAATAATGTAATTGCCTGAAGAAGCCTTAAAACCTGAGGCAGCATGTGTGTGTGTAAAATCCATATAGGTGTCTAAGGGAAATTTGACATAAGAGCAAATGCTTACAAATTCTTAATCTTGCCACAACAGCTCAAGTGCCTGCAAAAAAAAACCAAAACAAAACAAAAAAAAAAAACCCAAAAAAAAACCCCCCAAAAAACCCCCAAAACCAAACCAAAAACCTGAAGTGAAAAACCACCGAACCCTCATCCTATCTGGAGTGTATGTAACCATGCAACAAGTTAATTTGCAGCTTTCTTTCTCCTTTATGTCTCTTTCTAATTTCTACTGCTTATGCTAGCCCCTTGTGAGAATTAGGCAGTGGATTCTTAAAAGTTCTAATTTTAATTCTTTGCTGCTAGTAGTAGCCTTTTTATGGGAATGTTTTGCTTAACACTGTAAACATTTAGTTATGCTACCTGTGCCAGATGGGTTTGGAGTGTGATGTGTCTCAGCACTGCAAAGGCTCTAGCAGCTCAAATGTTGCTGAAACATTGCTCTTCCCCTTTAAACAGCATTAGCTGCGAATACGTCTTTGTTCCCTCCTATGTGCTTTACTTCAGTCGTTTATTGTTTGCATCTATTTCCGTTTATGCTTTTTTCGTTCCCATCAGCTAAGGTGCTGAATTTTCAGGGAAAATTCTCAGGTGTAAATGTTTTTTGTTTCAGGAGAGAACCACTGAAAGAAACCCAGAGTTATGTTGTCTTGGCCACTTGCATGGAAGAAAATATCCTACTAGTTTGGCTTAATTATCTTAATTTTTTTTTCTAGAATTGAGTGCCAGTTGGAGTGGTATTCTTAAAAAAGTATAAAAAATGAGGGCTGTGGGATCACACTGTCTGTTTATACTTTTCAGTGAGTTATGCACTTGTCTATTACATTTTTTTTCCCATTGGCTTACATCAACCCAATTTTGTCAGAATGAAGTTTTTTTTTTTTAAATATATGTCCAGGTGGGACAGACTTGGCTAGTTTTCCAGTGAGAGAAGGGATCTTGAGATACATGTTCTTAGAAAATCCATATAATGGAAGCCTCTATAAATCCTTTCATAGCAGGAAAAGCTTCACTTAAGGGTCAGGAACTAATACAAGTTGTAGGCTACTTCAGTGCTTATGCTCATAGCATTATTTTTCTCATTGAGGCACTATTAATTAGGCTGGCTAAACTAAGCAGCATTACAAGTGTTGCCAAGATACTCACAGAGGCGTTGGGTCTGCAATAAAACCAGCTATTAGAGTGTGCTGGGTGGACATGCTGCTCTGGCCAACAAGCCCATTGCACTTTGGGTGGTGTTAGAGCCTATCAAATAGAGGCAGAACTGTGTTAGATACATCAAATTAGGGACATGTTTCTTGTTGGCATGTATTTTAAAAATTGTAGGTATTTATACACATATGTACATACACACACACACATATGTATGTTCACATTTGTTGAACTCTACTAAGTAAGCTTTTAATTCTCTTTGTTCCCTGTGGCCTTTTCAAAAGGTAAAACATATATGGCCAAAAGGAGTTGTTTGCCTCTCCAGCAGTGCTTCAGAGCACTAATGATGTGTCTTAGATAAAGGAAGAACACTTACTGAAATGGGAGTAGGATGCACTAAACATGCAAGAGTGATTGAGTCCTGTAGTTTAAAGGGAAAAAAACCAAACGAGAAGCTCAAAGAAATGCCATTCATGTAGCTGCAGCTTGATTTTATCTAGGAAATGGTGTCATTCATTAAAAATCGTTATGCAGATGGAAAATAAAGCTTCCAGTTAATTTTCCTTTTTAGTTAGCTAAAGAAAGAGGAATGTCTTTAAATACTGTGTAATACTGCTTCTTGCTCACATGCTCTGCACATTTAATAAATATTTACTGCATTGACACATGTGAGGGCCCTCAAACCTTCTTAGGGATATCCAGCTCTTAACAGGCTTTTGATGACTATTCTCTTTTAACCATGTTCCTTCTGTCTTTGCTCACTTGCCTTTGAACATCTGTCAGGGACAGCTGTTGCTCAGGATAAGATTTGTAGTAGAATATCAATATTTATAACTGTCATAGTGTAGTAGCTACACACTGCTTTGAGGAACACATTTTGGCAAGTATTTATTTTGGAGTGTTAGGACAGATTGGGATCTCTTCTGCAGAGTGTACTCCTGCTATGTTTTCACAAAAGTGTCTTTGAGTGCTTTTCTAAGCTTCTGATGGATTCTTGGTTTATTATTTTATTAATAAATATTTAGAGAAAGGGCTACATTTGTTTTAAGGTAAGAATGGTAATATGAAAATGCAGTTACAGATCTTTTGAGGACGATAAAGGATTAAAAAGCATTTGTGGCTGTTTTAATTGGAATATAAGTTTTGAGAGAGATAGAAACATGGAATTATAGAGGATTTTACCCTCCTCCTAAAATTTCAACTCTGTTATAAAACGCTTTTACTATGGGGGAGTGTAGGGGGTAGTGTGGGAGTGCCATTCTAACTCAAAAATGCCTTTGAAATTCCCCATTCAGATCTGGTGCATCTTTTACTGTTGAGTGTTTATAAACTTTTTAAAGCTCTATCTTTCTTATCCCCTAAAAGGAACCCATTATTTTAAGGGAAAACACATTAGTTTCAGTTGTGTTTTATTTTTTCTGTGACACAGTGTATATTGGAAGATTGATGTAGAAGTGCAAAACTTTGCACTTAAGAACCTGATTTATGATCTTGACCACAAGACACTCAAAATAAGATTGAAAACCTGTGTTGTTATACAGATTCATGAAACTGCTTTTGTCTTGTGTCCTGGTGAGATGCCTTACTGCCCCTTTTTGTGTCAGTCATATGAGTGACATTTAGAGCACATACCCCATCACCTAGATAAAATAAAACCTCAAAAAGAGGTGCTAATTTCTTAGAAGAGATTCCAGGTGATTAAATGTAAGCAGGTATCCCAAATTTACAAGTATCTTTCAGTCACCCTAAGGGGGCAAAACCATGGGGGTGCAGGCACACACACATGCTGAGAGTGGGTGACATGCACACGTTTGACTGCTTGGTCAAACTCCCTGTGCTCGCCAGGGCCACAAAACTCACTCAGAATTGGAGGAGTCTGTTTTGACCAAGGTGACTTGTATGTAAAGGCATTTCATTCTGCACAAATCCTCACCCCTTGCAGTCACTCTCTGTGAAAGGCCTGCCTGGAAGAAAGGAAAGTTGCGAGAAAAGCTCCACAACTTTCTTAGGAATGCCTACATCTCAGTAGGTTTGAAATGATCATTTTTCTCTTTCATTCACCAGCTGCTCCCAGTGCCTGGGGTTGACCTGACTTTCAGCTTGTCCTGTTTGATTGTTACTTTGTCTCGGGGGCTGCCAGAGCCCCTGAGCCCATAGCTGGGGTCAGGCAATGTTAGCATCCTGTCTGCACTGTGTGCCTATGTTCTCACTGGGGACAGGGCTGGGCTAGGTTTTTCCTCAGGCAAAGAAGACCTGAAATCCTGCCCAACTTTCATTAGTCCTTCTGAAACTGGGCCATAGAACAGAGGGTGTTTGAGGCTGGAAAGAAAACCTTCCTGAGGGAGGCTGGTTCTGTAACCTAGTTGGTTTTGGTGTTCACCAGTGGAGAAGACCTTGTCAGTCTCTCTTCGTCAGTTTTCTGCATCTTGTTCTTTAGAAGTGTCCCTCTGCATTAACTTCCTAATGAGCCCTGGTGTGTAATTAGGATGCTTTTAATTGCTCTGCTTGGTGGCCTTCCCCCGTTAATGACTTGGAGCTGGCACTCTGGATTTTGCCAGTGTCTATTTCAGTGGCCTTTAACAGCAAGCTTTATGGATTATTTGTTTTACATCATTTTTCATTTTAGCTAAAACACAGGTTATAGTTTGTTTGCATGTGAAAATGAAAACAAAATGTTTGTTCTGATACAGGTGTGAAGGAGATCTGCATAACTAATGCCATGCAATAGCTTTAATTAGCTCGCATTTTGAAAGTGATTCCAGTTGTTTCTCATCATTTATCATACCTATATGTGAGTTACATGAATATTTTCTGAAATGTATTTTTTTCTTTTTTCAGCCTTTCTTCCAGCTTGTGAAGTTACGGAAACTTGGACTTAGTGATAATGAAATCCAACGGCTCCCTCCAGAAATAGCAAATTTCATGCAGCTGGTGGAACTTGATTTGTCTCGAAATGGTAATCTCCAGAGTTAATTTGTTTGATTCTATACTGGCCTATGACACGGTCTAGAAAACTGGGTTAGTAGGGTTTTTCTGTCTCAGAAATTGTTATTTATGTCCTTGGAGAACACTTTTTTGCCTAATGAATGGATTTACCTGTAGTTCTGGATGGGAAGGAGGGAAAAAGCAGAGGGAAGCTTGTGGTAGAAATACAGTAATAAAATAATGATTGACTGTGGTTTTGTATTTTTGAGAGCCTGCTTTGTTTTCCAATTTAAAAAATGCTTTATGTAGTAGTGTTATATGTGTATCTGTCACAATGTTGACTTTTTTCCCAAGCTCTCTGAAATGCCTGGCATTTAGAGATGGGAAAAAAAAAAAACCCCAAAAAAAAAGGAAGTTGAAAAAAGATAAAGCTGCTTTCTGTCCTAAAAAAAGAACTGCCTGTGGGTTAGAAGTCCAGTTCTTTATCTCTGCTCTGCTCTTTACCTGGGATTAGCAAGAGGCAGAGTGCTGGTATTTCTAGTTGTAGTTTTGGAAGAAGAATCAGTCTGTTTGTCAACTGCAGAGATAAATGCAGAAAAGAATGCCGGGAGAAACTACCTTCTAAGTGATGGAGTGAAAACATTTTTTTTTTCTGTGGCCTGGTGAACTTACTAGTTCTACAAGAAATTCAGGGGCTGGTGGGTCACCTTTAAGCAGCCTTATGACCCAGTGATCTAAAAACAGTGAATCTGTGTTACCAAATTAGAGCAGTTGTCAGCTATTTTTGCCTCCTTACATGCAGTGCATGTGCACAAAATGCTCTTTCAGCTGTGATGGAAGGGGTGGGAGCAATCAAGGTTTTGTAACCTTGTAAATAAATAAGGGTTGTAATTGAATATTCAAGAAAATAAATAGTGTAATGTTTTTTCTTTATGGTTTAACTTCACATTGACTCTGTGACTAAAAAATATTGTTGGTACTTCCCCTTTCTATAGCATGTTTTCTTTATCTGTTTGGTGCTTTAAATTCTGTCTTTATCTGATAATATAATCGATGAAGCATGATGAGTCTCCAGGCAATTGCTGAAAAATTTCTGTGAACCATATAATTTTATGCATATTTGGAAAACTTTTTCAGAGAAGAAAACTGGAAAAAACCCCAGAGACTGAAGAGACAGATTAGTTAAAACATTTTAGAAATACATGAACATTAGTTGATGTGGTATTTGGCTACTGAGTTTGGCTGAGTTGGGTGCTGTCAGTGACAGACCTTATACAAAAAGAAACCCTCTGTTGGCTTAGTAATTCTCTTTGCAAATGAATAACTAGTTGGAAAAGAGCTGATGGATCAGAGCCATGTGAACTCTTGTCGGCCTGACTTGGAAGTTGGCTTGAGAACTCAACTGTAACAAGAGCAGATGGTGTGAATGTTTATGGCTGGGTAGATGTGTGTGTCATTAGAAGTTACTGCACAGGGAAGTATTTTTTCCAGTGATGGGTTGAACTAATGCAGGTGGCAGGGAGCAGTTGCTTTCCTATATCCAAGGTTCAGTGTTAATTACCCATTTTATTGCATTGCTTTATTTTCTCTGTGGTTCATTGCAGAAGGTGACTGATACCGTTTTCCTCTGCTTAATTATGTCACAGTTACTGCGTGACTTGACTCTTCAAATTACAAATGCAGTGTGCAATGTGGTGCAGGGGGCTGTGGTGGAAGATAACTAGCCTTACCTTCCAATGTTTGGCCGGTTCATGGTTGTCTCATGGTTCTCCAAATCAAAAGGCAAAACACACACCATCTGGGATGCTGCAGGGGGAATTCTTGCAAAAGGTTTTTGTGATTTACAGTATTTTAATTTATTAGCTTTGTATTTTGAATCCACCTTCCAGTATGTCTTGTTCTAAACCTGCCACAGGTTTATCCTGTTCAGTGGTTTGCACTCTAAAAGGTTTTGTTTTTTTCTAACTGCCCAAAACTACTTAGGAAACAAAAAAAATAGGACCTCTTCATGTTCCTTTCAGGCAGAGAAAAACAGCCCTGCTTTTCAAAATGCAGTGTGCTGCATGAATAGGAAAGTGTGATGGTGACATCTGAGCTTGGGAAATAAGAGATCATTGTTCTGGGTTTTTTGTTGTTGTAGTTGTCTGCACTAATTTTGGTTTGGTGCAGTAATTGCCTTCAGTGCTGGCCATTCTGTTTCCTCAAGAGCTTAAAAACGCAGATATAAATTCATTTAGTGTTCTCTGCACAGGAACAGCTTTTTCTGTTTTAACCTCTCATGACAGAAGGAGGAAAGGGTTTTGAATAAACAGTATTTCCATTTCTGCCATAATGAAATGGTAACATTTCTTCCTTTCTCATACTGAATAACCCTTTGGCCTGCATATGATCTTTGCAGCCACCTGAGATGGTGGGTATATTGTATGGGTGGCCTTGGGTGCTCTTCCAAGCTGCAGTGGCCAGCTGTGCTTGGAGCAGCCATGAGGTGTTGAATCTAGAGGAGGGATCAGTCTCTCCTGATCTTTGGAGGTAGCTCTGTGTACCTGTGCCTTGCAGTGTTTTGTGCCATGTAAGCAGCCCTGCTATGTAAACACTTGGGAAGGGCCCATAGGAAGACTCTGAAATGTGTTTCTGTTAAATTCTCAGGTGTTTTAAAATGCCCAAGACCTGCTAGTACATATGTTAAAAATGTGCTACACTGATTAATTCTTTAAGCAGTTTCTTGATTAAGGAGTGGATCTAGAACTACAAAAATCCTTCAAAGAAATAAAACTAAAAGATCTTGAGCAGATGTAAATTTGATGCTCCCTGTGTATGTGAGAGAAGTCTGGGGAAGCTAAGAACAGCCTCAGTGGTGCAGAAAGAAAAGGATTTGGGAAGGCCAGCAGCCATATATTCTTAAACTTTTCCTGGAGTATTTGCATGTTGATGTTGTTTCTCATTCCCTGGAAGGCCCATGTGTTCATGCAGATTTTCCTAGGAAGCATCCCTACTGTGCTTTTCTAGTCTGGCTGAGGCTGTTATTTGTGCTGAGGTTGAAAGGATGAATCAAGGACTGGAATATAAGAGGGCAGAGAAGCTGTGCTAAGGAAACAGCATAGCGGTGGTGAACACTTTGAAGGTTATTTGGCAATCCAGTTTATCTCTGCCTCTTGGTATCAAGTTGTTCAAAAGGCTCATGTACTCATTCTAAGGCTAAAGAAAACACTCATAGGATTTCAACAGTGGATGCCTGAGCTTTTGACTTGCTAGCAAAGCATGTCTGAAACTCAGAAGTGTTCCCTGAGGAATCTTCTGGGATAGATACTCACCTGCTGTGTGTCTGAAGCTACTGCTGGTTCCCTCCGACTCCCCAAGGTTGATTAAATCTTTCCGGGATTCTCATAGCATGGGTGAATTATATGAAGACACTGGGTCACTGAAGCATTCTTGCTAAATGAATGATGACTCTAAAGTTTGGCTAGAACTCAGGTGCTTTGCATTGAGCTCCATGCAGGTCTTTGCACTGCGTGATAGAGGGGGATGCTCTGCTCTAAGCACAGTCAGAAGTGCCTCTGTGCTATCTTTTTTTCCCACAGCATTTGGACATTCTCTCAGGTTAGTAGTGAAAGACCCTGTGATTCATAAAGTGCAGTCTCCTAAGATAGAAAAATATGCTCGAATTTCTGCAATTCTTTCCTGGTGCCTCGCCTGGCACTTCATTAAGCTTCCCATTTTTCCAAAGGCATGCCCTGTGTTTCAGGATCCTGTGAGTTTTAGCAGGTTGCTACCCATGCTGCTCATCTCCCAGAGACTTCCTTCAGCGATTCCATCCCCTCTTTTCTTCTTGCACAACTCCTGGAGGCCAAATTCTTAAAGCTTAGGGCCCTGCCGTCCTGGGTTCATTAAAATGTTAATGGCTTTTCTTGTTCTGTAGCTTCTTCTAGACAGGAGGGGCGATGCATAAAGTTTTGTAGTTAATTTAATGCATGCTGATACTCAGGATTCTGTATACTATGTATGTGTGCTGTGTTCTTGCAGAGGTGGTGCAATCCTTTTTAGGATCCCTCTCCTCCAAGAGGAGGGGTTTTGTTTGCCTTTGATAAACATTAAATCCTCCAAACTCCACTGATATGTTTTTGTCATGATATTGCATGTTCCTTAAAATGCCCTGAAGGTGTTAATTTAACTGTTGCGTTCTTATTTGAAAGAAATTTTCCATCCTGCACCCACCTTCTCTTAACAGGTGTGCTGTGGAAGCCAGGTTTTTTGTTCCTAATGCCATCCGCCTTTCACAGCCATTGGCAGATTGTCAGCAGTTTGTTTCATTCAGCTCTTTTAGCGTAAAAAGAGAATCACTGTGAGCTGGGATACCAGGCGTTAGGCACTGGAGTGGCTCTCCTGTCTTTCCCAGCTTCAAGAGTGTCATTTGAGCCGTCCTGCTGTCCACCTCTTTCTCTGATGCGGGCTGACCCTGTTGCTTTTGTAGGAGAGGAGCTTCTTGCACTGCTGTGTTTACCTGTGGGTTGCTGTCTCTTTGTGATCAAAGCCTGGCAGGCTTTTTTGCTGTTCCTCTTGCTTCCATTGAGTGTGTGTACCAAGAACTTGGTCATGCAAGCCCATGGCATTGGTAGTTGCTCTGTGCTGGCAGTTTTGCACTGACTGTCTGTAGTGGATTTCCAGCTGGCAGCAGCTAAGGGGACTCAGATGGTGTGGTCTTCTGTGGAAGTGGTCTGTAACCTTGCAGTTTGGTGTTATGTCCAAGCCCCAAGACACAAAACTCTGGAAAAGATGCAAGTGTGAGTGCAATGGGAGAATTAAATGTTTTTTTTACATTGGTAGATGATTCCGGGTCTGTTTGCTGATTCAGCTCTCGGTGAAGCTGAGATCCATTACTTTGTGAGCTGAGGAGTGATGAATTTTGCTGAGACATCTCTTGAGGAAATCTGTGTGTGGGCACATCTTGTTAAGCTGTATTTGGCTCTGCATGATGGTTGGTACCAAAATCTCAACATGGTTCTTTACTATGATATCCAATGAGAAGTATACTGTTTGTTTAATGTGTACAGTTCATATTTCATACCCACCATAGAGATGAATTCTGACTGCATGATATATTAGTTGCTACCTTTTTTTGTAGTTTCTGGTTAAACTGAGCTTATGACTACATTGATAATGTGATTGTTCTGGACACAAGTCTTGTGACATCAGGGTATTCTCATTTCAAAATCCTCTCTCCACACAGTTGCCATGTGCTGTCATTTATATGAAAATAATTACAGATTTAACCAAAGATAAATATGCTACTTTACTACAGGAGAGATAGTTCCTCACAAGCGTGCCAATAGTGACTACACTATGTGAGAAAAGACTACATTGCTGCTATGCAAGGTCTGAGCAGAGTCTAAGACTTCAGAAGTCAGTCTCTAGAAGATCAATATCCCAAGTGCTCCACGAGCCTTATTCTTAAGTTTTCCTTGCTTCCAAAATGGATCACAGTTGCAAATTTAGAAACCTATATCTTGTTTTGTCTTCAGCTCTCAGGGTACTTGGAGAACTCTACAACAATGCTATTTAACTGTTCTACTTTCAGCTGCAGGCGATTTGGTATTTCTGCTTTTTATTTGAAGCGTTTATTCTTTTTAGCCACTTTACAAGCTAATTGAAAGTCTCTTTAGAAATCTTGATCATCCTCAGGACACCACATGCATTGTGATAGGTAAATTTTATTCAACAAGTTATTAGAGGGCCAGGTGAGTAGGCAGAAGCTTTCCTGCAGAGCGTTCATCAGTCCATCCTGCTCAAGGGTGTTGTAGAATCTTTGCTTTGCTCTCTGAGACTCAGCTCACTTATTTGTATCAGTGCCTGCAAATCAATGCTTTCCCTTTTTAATTCAGCCATCTGCTCTCCAAGGTATACCTGTCATCTGTACTGTAGAATTACTTCCCTTCTGCCCACAAAGTGAGTAAGTGTTCCCCTTTTCTTCTCCCCCACTGAAAACAGGATAATTTTTTTTTTTTTTGAAGTAGAAATTCAGACAGAGGAAAAGCTTGATCACTTGTTTTGGTTCAGTCTTTGGCTGGTGATCCATCTATTTTCCAGTGAAGAGATAAGCTAAGTAGGGAGAAACACTTTTGAATCTTCTGGTCTTGTCCCACTGCCTCACATGGACTCTGCTCTCTTGTCTCTCGTGTTGCTTTGTGCTCTTGCCTGGGGTCTGGCTGTCCACCTCTGCTGCATTTCCACAGCATCTGAGCACAGACTTCTTCCATGAAATCCTCTTCTTCTCTGCCTGCCACCAGCTGCCTTAACATGAATGTGCTGATACAGATCTCGTGGCAATAGCATAACCTAGAATGCTAAGAAATAGATGGGAATTGATGCTTTCTTGCTCAGCGGGCAAGGAAAAAACCCCAAGACAGCAACCTGTGCTGGAAAGTGGTATAGTTGACAAATGCATCTGTTTTGTTAACATATGCAACTGCTGGATGTTGCTCGTTTGCCTTCTGAACTGATTTGCGTCCAAGTGAGCACTTACAGACGAACAGGAATTGCTCTCCCACTCCTGCATGGACATGTCTTATCTGATAACAAGAAAGCATCCTGTGAATGCAGTTGCTACAACCCTGGTGTGTACACCTGAAAGTGATGGAGCATCCTACCAGAGACTATTGTGTTTTGTATGGTGGTAAAGTAACTTAAGCTTCAGTCTACATATGAACACTGACTGGTTTTTGGTTTTGTAGGGATTTTGGGGATTTTTTTGGTGCTGATGAAAGCAAAGCAGACTTGGAGATAAGAGAATTGCTCTTTTAGATGGTTGCTTGCTAACAGTTGTGTTGCATGTTTGAGTTTTGATGTTTGGGTTGGGATTTTTTTGACACATCTAATTTCTTGTGACATACCTTTTCTTTGTATTATCTCCCATTTCTCCCTTGAGGTTAGTTTAAAATTTGTACCTAAAAGCATCCTCACTTTATGTCTTACACACGAGGTGTAGGGATCAATGTACAAAGGAGCATACTAGGGAAGAAAGAAACATCTGCTTCAAATTACTTTTGGACTCTGGAGCTCTGCAGAGTGCCTCAGAGGTGTAGAAATTCTTACTTGCTTTGAAGAAATGATGTAAAAGTGAACATGATTTGTGAATCTCTGTCACTAAAATTAATTTGGTATCAGTAGGTTGGAGGAAGAGGAGAGCTTTATATGCAGCAGAAGTAAGGTAAGAGAAATTACTGGACCATGTCCTTGCTCAGGGCTTCTCATCAAGGAGAAGAAAGAAGCAGCAAGTGCTGACTGTGATTGAGAAAGAGAAGATAAATGAAATCTCATGGCAGAATAGTTTATTTAGATAAGTCTAGAAGATGTTGCTTTTAAATGGATTACAGAAAAGTGGATTTTTTCCATCATGGCATGTTCTGGTAGATTTAACCGTTCTTTCTGGTGAGAGTTTGCTAATGTACTTATGTGTGCATCTAGCAATAGTGCCTTCATACAGATTCCAGGGAAAGTTATGGAAAGGAGCCGGCCAAGCTGGAGGCAGAAACCTTAGGCCTGCCTCAGGGGTCAGCTAGAGTGTTAAACATCCGACATACAGGAGCGACATAAAATAAAGACTTAATTTTCTGGATAATCTAGATTAGAGAACATAAAATGATAATCTGCAGACAGACATCTTTAGTTCTTGTATTCACAGATTTTCTTGGGTTTCGGTTTCTATTTTATTGAGGATGTAAGATGACATGACAATGAAGTTACTGAAGAATAAATCTGGAAGTTTGCTGTTAAAACACTTGAAACACTTTTTCTCATCCACAGCTTTGTAGGTAGAATACTAGGTTTCACATTTTTTACCCTCTTACTTCTCAGACTAAAAGTATTTAATTTCTGTTATGCTTGAGGTCCAAGGTGGAAATTCTTATAAAAATATCTCCATTAACTCTTCAGTTAAACTCTTGACTGACATGTAGAAGTAAAAAGGTAAAATACATAAATTTGTTGTCGAACTTGGGCTCTTCCACTTAATTCACCTGGAACTATTGTTTCCTTGTGATCTGGTCTTTCAGCTCTCCCCTCTCTCCCCCTCTTCTTTTTTCCTCCTGTTTTGTATTTACAGTTCCTGATCTCTGTTACTGCTGCTTGCTGCAGCTGAGAAGGATAATTTATTGAATGACCACATGGTATCTGTTCAAAAACCCAGCTTGTTCTTATGTCCCTGCACAGTTTTCTTTCAAGTAATATATATGCATGCATGAAATGCCACTTTGTGAGGATTTTTTTCACTGGTGCTTTTGTTGTTTTGAAAAGGGATGTTTCCAGAAGCAGTGAGGAGAAGAAATGAGACCTGTCTCTTCAGTTTGTTGTTAATTATTCAGTAAGGGATTTACTTGAGAATATGCATCCTGAACCTGTTGAAGAATTTTCCTTAAAGCATTAAAGACAGGTCTTAAAAGAGCTTTATGTCTTGTATGTTGTATATCCTCAGCCTCAGAGCCCGAAGAGGAAAACATTACAACCCGTTCAAGAATCTCTTAATCTCAATAGTTTTTGCAAGAACCGCATGACTCCTGTCACATTGTGCCTCAAAAATTGTAACACTTCGTTGAAAGAGGTTGATTACTTGTGACTTCAGGGCTAGTAGCAAAGCCTCGTGGTTATAAAAAAAGGAAAACCTCTCTGATCATTGTGAATGTCATGATCTCAGTATAGAAATGGTAGGGGAGGATGAGTAATCTTCCATCCCTTCCCACTGCAGGATCAGACCCTTGGGAGCTGCATTTGGCTGCTCTTGGGAAGGTAGAGAGATGTGGTGGGGCATCAGTGACACAGCAGCATGCTCTGCTGGGCTTTCCAGCTTCCTTTAAAAAGACAAACAAATGCTTGCAGCACAAATTCCCACTTGAAAGGTATTTGACAAAGCGGGCAGTTTCCTTCCGTGTTTAGCAGGGGGAGGAGAGGTGGAGAGGGCTGGAAAATTGAGCTTTTCCAAGGGCAGGCTTTTCAGAGATCCCTCTCAGAACGTGGGTGGCACAGAGGAACCTCCCTGGAAGTGACAAGAGAACCTTTAAGCTCCTAAATCACTTGAGTATTGCAGAGCTTAATGCCTCAATGGACTTTTTGCCAGTGTGGGTGTATGTGTAAATACTGTAGTTGATAATGTAGAGGAGGATGGAAAATAATCTGTGTATTGAATTGGATGGATGAGACCTGGTTTGCTGCTGGTTATCTCTTCTAAGATATAATGCTGCATGCATTCACAGCCTTTGAGTGTAGAGTGGGCTTCCTTGGGTATAAATTTGGTGTAAACTAATCAACAGCTGAATTACATTTATGAATTACTACTAATCACTAAGCAGTTAAAGGTGTTTTGTCTTAGGTAAAAGTGCTGTATATACCTCTTGGTGGACTTTCCCCTATGACCAGGTAAATCAGGTCTGTTCAGCTGACTTTGCCCTGGGGTGTGTGCAGTGTGCCAGCTCCAGTGCTCCTAACGCACGCTGCTTTGGGTTGCCTTCATAGCTGGAAAATATGACTGCATCCAGTAGTTGCTTCCTGAAAGACTCTCGAGCATGCTAAACTCTCCCTCAGGAGTGTGGTGCATCTCTCATACCTGAGACTTCAGCAAAGTTCTTGAAAAATACTTCCTACTTTCACTCTTTCACTCGAGAGTCACAGAGTTTGAGTAGCTCTGGTCTGCCAGCCCTGTCACAGCCTAGGACTTCCCTGGCCATTGCTGTTGTGATATTGATTAGGTGTTGGAAATTATGTTCAATATTGCAGGATGTATAAAGGATGCTGCCTGTATTTTAGCCTTTGTGTAGATGGAATATTATCAGTTCTTGAAATTTAATATAGAATGCTGGGAAAATGTGCCATACAAAAATTTTACCAGTTTAAAATTCACCCTCCCAGCTATCAGAGGAAGAAAAGTGGGAGAATGTGGATTGAGTGATGTAACTGTTGTAAAATTCTTAAAAAAAAAAAAGGGTGGGGGGGGAAGTAAGGATTATCATCAAACAGAAGGATTTTTAGAAGTAATTCCCTCATCTGGACAGTACAGAATTCTCTAGTGTCAAACTTACTTCTAAAGTAACTTGTACAAGGCTTGCTAAATTGTTAGCAAATTCTTGTGCAAACTGTAATAACAAAAATTTGAAGAGGTGTGTTGAATGGAGAAGGGGACACATGCTTTTTTGTGTACATGACTGCTGAGCTTGATTTCAATCCACTGCTGCTACCACAACTTCTTTTCTGCTGTCAGTGTATCTGTACTGTCACACGTCACAGGGCTTATGCTTGGTTTATGGCTTTATTATTAGCAGTGCTGCACAATCTGCATGCCAGAACATCTGGGGCATCATGAAAATGCAAAGCATTCATCAGAGTGTAGCATTAGAAGAATCCTAGATATTTAAGTAGGATTTGAGCTGGTTATCCAACAGTGGCAAGAAAAGTATTCAACCTTACTGTTGCTGATATTGGCAGGTAAGTACATGTTAATGTCTGCAACAAAATCGAATAGTCAGCACTGATGGTGAAAGGTTCTTAATCCATCAAGAGACACAAGGACTTCTTTATATATTTTAATATCTACTGCTGCATTCCAGTTGATTGTGTCAATGGTTTTATTATGTACCATTACCTTCTCTGCTACAATTATCACTCCATTTTTTTTTGTCTTACAGTAAAATGTGCCTCTTTTCTCTTCTGAATGAATTTATTCAATGTAGTGTTACACTAGTCTTCACAAGTAGTGATAAAGTGTCTTCTTGTAACTTGTATTTTGCTTGAGAAATCTTTCTAAGATGCTTGGCAATGAAAATGAATTATATTACAACCTTTTTGAATTCAGTAAATGTGTAATGATCCTCACTTCAGAGAGCTGCACAGAATTTTTATCCATCTTTTGTTCAGATAGGCAGAGGAGAGAAATGGATAGTGAAAAAGTATCAAGTGAGGGGGAGGAAAATGCACTTTACAGAATCAGAGAATGGATGATATTGGAAAGGATCACAGTGGGTCATTGATCCAACCTCCCTGCTCAAGCAGGATTGTCCTAGAGCACATTGCATGCGATTGTGTCCAGCTGATTTTTGAATATCTCCAAGAAGAAGACTCCACAACCTCTCTGGACAATCTGTTTCAGTACTTGGTCACCTGCATAAAGCACATAATCTCTAAACATGTTTTGCCTTACGGTCAGGTGGAACTTCCTGTGCATCACTTTCCGTCTGTTGCCTTTTGTCCTATTGCTTGGCACCAGCAAGAAGAGCCTGGAAACATCTTCTTGGCACCCTCCCTTCAGATACTGATAGACATTGATAAGTTCCCCTCTCAGTTGTTGCTTCTTGAGGTGAACAAGCCCAGCTCCCTCAGCCTTTCTTTGTAAGAGAGGTGCTCCTGTCCCTTAATCAT
This sequence comes from Brachypodius melanocephalos, assembly GCA_013398615.1. Lineage (NCBI taxonomy): Eukaryota > Metazoa > Chordata > Aves > Passeriformes > Pycnonotidae > Brachypodius > Brachypodius melanocephalos. Next base: position 48,922,346 of record VZSR01003807.1, on the reverse strand, counting down.
CTTTGTTGGCCTCTGTTGGACCTGTTTCAGGAGCTCCCTGTCTCATACTGGGGAGCCCAGAATGAGACACAGCTCTCCAGGTGTGGGCTCACAGCTCAGTGAATTCTCTGCCCACTTCACTGTCCATTCATTCAGTCTGCACCTTCTGAGTTTGCCTACAAGGTTATTGTGGAAGACAGTGTCAAAGGCCTTGCTAAAGTCCAAAGAGACAATATTCCTTGCTCTCACCTCATCCATCCAGGTAGTTGTTTCATTGTAGAGGGCAATAAATTTAATCAGGTGTGAATCCATGCTGACTATTCCTGATTACCTTCTTGTCATCCATTTGGAGGGATTGAGGTGAAGCTAGCAGGCCAGCAGTTCCTTGGATCCTCCATCTTTGCCTTTTTTGTAGACTGGGCTGACATTTGCTTTTGTCTTCAGACACTTCTCTTCATCTCCATGACCTTTCAGAGATGATTGAGAGTGGCCTGGCCGTGGTGTCCACCAGCTCCCTCAGCACACTTGAACGTGTACCAACAGAGCCCATGGACCTGTGGAAGTCAGATCTGCCTAGGTATTCACTAACCCAACCCCTCTTGACCATGGAAAAATCTTCCTTCCAGCATTGCTTTATCCCAGTCTCCGGGATCAGAGATGATGTGAAAAAACCACACGAAAATGAAATTTCCCTTGCTTTTTCTGTATCTGTTTGCATTTCTCATTCAAGAGTTCTGCTCATGTCGTGATTTCATAGTCTGGGAAAGCACATTTTATTTCCAGAACAGATTTAGTAATTTGCAAATGCATCCAAACTATAAGCAGTGCCTATGCTGTGTTACTGCAAATGGTATCTTATATTGGAGTAATTTTTTCTTAGCTTGGATACTTGCTGGCTTTTACAAATGGTATCCAAAACTGTAATAACAGAAAAAGCATGTCAAAATAGTTTTGCTGAGAAGGCATGTTTTCTGGATTTTATAGTACATCATACAGAAGTACAAGAGAAACTATATTGTGGTGGAGGAAATCGGTAGCATGATTAGTTTTAGAAACTGCTGCATTGGGGAATTATCTTCTGCTTTATGTGTTGCATTTTTATGTGTATATTTTTTCCCCAAAACAAATTAGGATAGGATTTTTACTTCAGGGAAGAATAGTTTGAAGACTAGATAGTGGATGACATTCTTTACTTGCTGTTGGCTAGCTAAGTTCAGTTTCAGTATTTGTTGTTGCTGTAATGCAAGATAAAAGTTACGGTGTCTATTTGACTAGATTTAGATGAGATTTTAGGAAGAAAATAACTGCTGTTGGTGATTGTGAGGCACTGGAACAGGTTGCCCAGAGAAGCTGTGGATGCCTCATTCCTGGAAGTGTTCAAAGCCAGGTTGGATGGGTAACCTGGTCTAGTGGAAGATAGACTTGCTTTGCTCAAACCTTTGAGCAACCTGGTCTAGTGGAAGATGTCCCTGCCCATGGCAGGGGGCGGGACTAAGTGATGCTTTCCAGCTCAAACCAGTCTGTGATCTTGAGTTGGAAAGCATTCAAAATAGATGCTTTTGGTGCAATTACCTGGCAAGAGATGAACCTGGTGAGCAGGTATTTTCCACTTTTCTACCCTTCCTTCTCCATCACCCCTCTTTTGGGAAGAACATCTGAGCAAAATATGTAGATAGCCAATTCTGAGTTACTCAGCTAGGTAGGAAAAGAACAAATTTCAATATTTTTTTCAATGTATTTAGATCATACAAGACTGGTGAGGTCAGTGGAAATAGCTGAAAACTTTGGAACAGAAGTCTGACCTTTACTTAAAAATTTATTGTTTTTTTTTTAATTACTTTCAAAATTAATCGTAAAGATTAATTTTGACATTCAAGGAAACCAAAATATTTGTTTATTACTTGGTGGATCTCAGTGACAGTGAACAGGTACTTGATTAGAAGACTCACAGCCTATTTGTGGATATTTAGTTTGCTGTAAGAATGCCAGAAGACAATTTTATTTCCAGGATATACTTGAGTAGATAAATGTGCTGTATTGAAGTACCTTGAAAAAACAACCCACTTGTTTTCATGTACAAATATATCTGTTTACTTTCTGGCAATATGAAATGGTGTGGTAGGAATTACTTGTGACCTGTCTGTGTGAATATGGTTTTTGAAATACTTGACAATGGTGTAAAGGAGGATGTTTCTGCTCCATGGGTGTATGTTACACATGGACAGACTTGGATACTCTCTTCTTCCTTCCACTGTTTTCCTTTCCCATGTACTTCATTCTACTGCAAAATGTGGGCAGGTATTGATCAATTCACCAGAGGTTCAGGTTATAATTGGCTCTTTAGGACAGCCCTAGCACATCGGTTGTTTGATTCTTTTGATGGGCAGAGTCTGATAAAGATCAGTCCAAGTCCAGGTGAGTAGGAAGAAGATAAACATGGAGTAGGAGGGGAAAATGAGGTGTGAAAAAGCACAAAATGGGTCTGCTTCTATAGTTCTGTACTTGGACAGGGAGTAGCCTTGCATGTTGAAATATTTTGAAAGATACCAAGATAACTCCTTGCAGTAGCGAGTTACTTGCTGTCATTAAGCAATAATTTCAGTGCAGATGCAGTACAGTTGCTGATATTTTTTTCCTTTTTTTTTTTTTTTCTTCTGCAGATATTCCTGAAATTCCAGAAAGCATCTCATTCTGCAGAGCACTACAAGTAGCAGATTTTAGCGGCAATCCACTGACCAGGTAACTTCACCTTCTTCTTAGTACATGACATACTAGAATTGCAATCTTGCTGTAACAATTACAATTTTAAATAAGCCCTTGAAAATTGCGACCTGGGGTCTGTAAAATATTGCCAACAGTGTTTGTCTCTGGCAAAAGTTCAGATTTAAAAAGTTATGTGCATCTTTCTTTGGGTGGGATGAAATTTGTTAGCCAGCCAGAAGAATCTGATTTGATAAATCTATTTGTCTATAAAATGATTTTAATTCCTTTTCTTAAATGCCTAGGAAAACCATGTTCATACTTGGGAATGATGCAGCAATGGTTAGAGCGAATGAATTGGCACAAACCCAGGTGCCTGATGATTTGGAATAGACTTAGATCAGCTGCTGCAGATAATGGCTTTTACTAATGATTAAAGCTTGGACTAGCATTTCATCACCCTCCCTTCAATTGGGACACAGTGACATGCAGTAACATGAGGCAGAAGTGCACTGTTTGTCGGTGGCTGCTGTTTCTGCTGCCAGCCTTTGTTCTGATGAGCTGAGGTTTGGAGGTTATGCACACGTTTAGTGTGGAAGAGGAGTTTTGTTTACATTTCTCTGTTCAATTTGCTGAAGAATTAGAAATTCATCCAGTAAAGTGAGGGTGGTGATGGCAAGGGAGAGGTGATTTGCTAGTTAAAGCCTTTGAATACTATTTGGAGAACCATTTTTTGAACCAGCCATTGCCACAGAGCTCCTTTGTGATGCTGAGCAAGTCACATAAGCCAGAGTGTTCACAGTGGGTGCTCACTGACCTGCTTTGCTTTGTACTGATGGCCAGATACTCGCAGGGTTGGCTGCCTGGCTGGGCTGCTGCAGTGCTGACAAACAGGAGTCTGTAAGAGCTTAAGCCGCTCCAGTGGTTTTGCAAGACTGCTTCTCTCACATGTGCAGCTGAGATTCTTCAGAAGTGTGCTTTGAATATTGCCCATAGTGCCTCCTAAGTTCTATGAAAGTCACATCACTGAGCATTAAAGGAACACTTGTGATCTTAATCCCCGTGGCTCTGTAGCCTGTTTATGTAGTGAAGATAATAATACCACAAAAATCTGGCAAAGCAAACTGAGGCTGAGCTGATGTTTAGATACACAAGTGGTGAGGGTCACTGAGCAGCTTTTTTTCCAGGCATCAGTTGCAGTGCATAAAGCTCAGATCTGCATCTTGTAAAATTGAAAGCAAAAGTGTCAGTGGTAGTATTCTAGTTACCCTTCTTTATTCTGTGTGCTCAATAAGGCCTGAGTAATGTGTTTCCTTAAACAGTACCTGTAATGCTACAGCTTTGTGGAATTCAAAAGAGTTTTTCAGTGGTGTTGAAATAGATATCATACCTCTTCGTTGATAATTTGAGAGAATTCTAAAAATTCTTGATAAAGTGGCTCCAAAGCATATGCATGTCCTGGAAAACATCACTCCAAGCAATTTAATAAGTTAGAAAACACAGATTCCAGGAACTGCTTACATATGATTGCCAGGTATTTCTGTGATGAGATCCAGAATTTCAGTTTTACCTATACAATAGCATGTAAGTTTTTGCACTGATTTGCCCAGGCAAAGTGGGGAAGTCAAATACTTTTTTTTTGTGTGATATTCTGGAACTTTTTTTTAGCCATTGATTCTTGTCCTTATTTTCTCTAATCTTAAAAGCCAGTTGAAGGTCTTTGCAATCAATGTCCTACCACTAATATTGTATGTTGCCTCAATGTCAAACTTAAATCATGGATGAAACTGAGCATTAAAGGTGGCTGGCAGACCATTTTTCCTGCTGTTTTCAGATTATTTCAGGTTTATATAGTATTTATATCAGTAAAAAGCTAATGCATTTATTTATAGATATTTGTACACCTGTATAGATTTATTATGGATATGGAAGTCCCCTGCCTGCTGTAGAGAGAATACAATAGTTCTAGTTGGAAGGGACATACAATAATCATTGAGTCCAACTACCTGTTAACATCAGGGCTGAGCAAAGGACAATCAAACTATTTAACTCCTCTTAAACCTGTTGGAGTCTAAATGGTAATGAGTGGTTCCAATGGAGCTCACATTTTGAAGATCTTGAGCATCTTTGGTTAATGAGGTCCAAAATATGAATCAATGCAGTACAGAATTGATCATATGAAAACTCCTTCTTGCCCCACACTGAAATTTCCCTTTTTCCTTCTCCTCATCCCCCTGTGCAGAGCTGTATTTGCCTATTGGTGTGTCTCCATTGGGCAGGCTGCCTGAAGATCATACCATGTCCCTTGAGCTGGGTGATGGGGAGAGCAGAAACCAAACCAAATGTTACAGTTTGATCTTAGGTCGTGTGCTCTGGGGGTCGAGTGGAGACTGAGTGGCTAGGCCAGGGGCTTCTCCTTTACCTAATTGGCCCCATTACCTCATCCTGTCTCTTGTGCAACTGCAAACTGAGCTGCTTGGTATTGCCAGTGAGGAGCAAGTGGCCCAGGAGCCCCTCAGTGCGAGGGAATGGGGAGCCATGCCTTGCAGAAGTCCAGCTGGGTGATGGACCTAAAGGCTTTGGGAACTTTGGAAGTGTTCTGCATATGACTGCATTTTATAGTGTAAGAAGAGAGGATTAACATGCTGTTGTGTTGTGAACCAGTAAATGTGAAATGCTGTGACAGCAGAACATTGCCTTCATAGTGAACAGCGTGTTTCTTCAAAAAAGCAGCAGTTGAAGAGCAGCCTAGCAGCTGATAACAAAATGGCCATGCTATAAGCGTGTGTATAACTGGAGCCTGAATAAAAATAAAATTTAGTCATTTCACTATTTGGTTTTACAGGAAAATAATAGTAAAGAAATTGGGGGTTTTTGTTTGTTTGATTGGGTTTTTTTTTCGTTTTTTGAGTTTTTCTTGTGTTTGATTTTTTTTTTTTCAGTTTTGTGAAAATGTTTAAAATGTTCTCAAGCCCTATAGCATTTTGAAGTTACAAATTGAGTGCAGGGAAGAGAGTGGTATATCACCTGTTCCTTGACACAGAATAAACTTGGAAGTCCCTAAATCATGGGTGTTTTTTCTGATCCTTAGAATTTTCTGAGAGTCATGCTAGAATCTGGGCTTTCCTCCCTCTGTGTGTATTTGCTAAATAAAGTCTTGCTCACGTGAAAGAGAGTACTTCTGGAAGTTCTTGATTTGAATTAATATCTCCATAGGTTGCCTGAAAGCTTTCCTGAATTGCAGAATCTGACGTGTCTTTCAGTAAATGACATCTCTCTGCAAGCACTACCTGAAAACATTGGGAAGTAAGTTCTTTGCACTTTATTACTCCTTAAATTTATTTTTTATGGTTACACTTCTTGTATAAATGACTCACATAATTGCATTTAATGCACCTATAAAATTATTTACAGCTCTACCTTTATTTTTTCTATTCTTTCAAGTTGGAGGGGTCTGTTTAAAAAACCCTAAAGCATGGCATTTTCACTTGATATTTCACTTGACATTAGCAGGTTAATGCAGAACCTAAAGTGTGTATGTGTGTAGTTCAACTCTGTTCTTTAGGATTTAAAATAACTTGGAATTTTAGGTGCAAAATTAATTCAGTGTTTTGTCATACTGGTCTGACCTTTTGCTTTCCTAAGTAGACCATTGATCCATTGATCATGTCAGATGGCTTGCAGCTTAGCTCAAAACCAGGCAATTGCTGGCACAAGAACAGATGGGTAAAAGCTGGCTGTGATCAGGATGGAAATTTAGAGGCTTCCTAACTAGCTGGGGAAGCAGTCTGGTTTTGAAAAAAACTTCAGTGAGAGCTGTGGAGATGAAAACTCATGGAACAGCTCTTAAGATGAAATTTTATAAGTTTTGTTTAAGATGTTTGTTCACTCTGGAAGGTAGATCAGTGTTGCAAGGACAGACTTTCAAAGTGGAAGCGTGTGGAAAGTGATGTGAACGATACTTATGTGTCTCCTTTTGACTGAAATAAACATCCACACTTGCAGATGGGAAATCTCTTTCCCCTTAGCGGAGAAAAGGGTGTCTCTTTCCATTTGAAGGAGAAGTAGTAGTTCCATGTCTCCTCAGTTAAATTGATGAGCATGACTGTGCTGATTCAGCTCAAAGGCTCATCTAGCCCAGCTTCCTCCTGCTGTTGCTGTAAGTAGGGGGCTAGTGAGGTTTTAGAAGAACAGTGTGTGTGTGTCATGACTCTTTTTCCATCTCCTGACTCTTTCTGGTTCAGGGGATTTCCTGAGCTTTGGATTTTGGTTTGTCTAATTGATAGCTCATGGTGAATCTCTCTTTTGTTTACTTGTCCAGTTTCTCCTTGAGCATATGTAGACATCTTTAGTATTCTCCCCTGGCAAATAGCTGCACACAGCTATTACCCATTTGACTGGCTGTTAGTTCAGTAAGATCCAGATGTTTCTAAACAGAGGAGTCCTGCAGGAAGGATCTTAATCATTAGAGCTCCTGCAATGTAGTCAAGTTCAGACTGGCATAACTTTAGCCACGTTGCATGGGTATGAAAGCTCTCAGCTGGCACCATGCCAGCTGCAACAGAAGTGGAAAATACCTTTTGAAACCTCCCACAAGCACTGACAGGTACAGATAGTCTGTGCCCAGTGACTAGGGCAGTCTCACCTAAAAATTGCACGGGCCAGGACTTCTGTGGTATTCTTCCTTCACTGTAAAAGTTCACAAAACTTTTCATGCAGCTTTTTCAGCACTGGCAGCTAAGAAAAGGCCTGTTCAGGCTTTGCATTTACTGAAAATCAAGGCCAAAAAATTGGGATCCTGCCTGATTCTGAAAATAAATCCAAGAAACCTGACGAGCATGATTCCCAAAAGCATGGTGTGGACTGCTGCTTTGCAGACAGGAGCTGCAGGAAGGTTGTTGGCTTCTCTGGGAGCTCACTGGCTGTGGTGACTCTGCCTTCTTGCTTGTTCAGCCTTTCATTTGGTGGTGTGAGTGGTGACAGCCTCTGCTTTGGAGCACATGACTGGAAACAAGTACAGATAAAATGGGGATGCCAGAATTTGTACAGATGTCGATATGTGGAGCTGTGCAAGAAAGAAAGGTAAAAAATTGCCTCATACTGATCCTAAGCAGTTCATGGAAATGCTGTGATATGTTTCAATGTGAGCTCTTGCAGAACAGAGCAGTGCAACTCATCCTCTTTTAAAGTCAGTATTTGATCCTTGATATTAAAACTAAAAATCTGGGGTCCTCACTTGTGTCAGGAAGAGCCACAAGCTTGTCCTGATGGACTTGATGAGTGCTCCTGGAGGGATAGACTTTTATTCAAGTCTGACAGGCCTGCTTTGATCTTGGAAGTGTTCTCACATTAGCTGTTTAGAATATGAATATTGTATTTTTACAAAAACACTTTATTCTCATTTGTAGGTATTTTTATTTTTAGGTTTATATTTAAAGAAGTAGAGACAGATGTGTGGGGTTGTTGTTTTTGCCTCATCAGGTATTCAAAATAGGTGGGAATATGTTGGGAAGTCAACAGGAAGCTTGGACTGAAAATGCATAGTTGCTAACTTAGAAGAATGATAATGTTGCATGAGGGAAACTCATGGGGTGTCCACCCAAAATGTGACTGTTCCTAAAGTCTGTTTAAGAATGTCCAGTGGAGAGATCCTATCTGTTTCCAACTCAGAACTATTGGGAGGTCTTTTAGTGAACTGGAACTGCAACCTGAAGTCGTTATGGATCATTTCTGAGAGTAAATTTTACTGTTTTTTAGCATTAAATCTATAAGTAAGAATTTTATTTCAGTCTGGGTTCCAACAAGTGCAACTTCGCTATTTTAGTTGGCAAAATTTTCATCATTTACTACAAGTGAATTTGATGGTTCTGCCAATCACCTTGTATTTGGTAAAAGCTGTGAAATGCTCTGTGGCTTTTCCAAAGGTAAAACCCACAAACTTGTGCTTGTTGTTCTCTCCTTTGTTCTTGTGCATCTGCTGGGACTCCATTGCTGCAATACTGGGAATTGAAAAGTAATGCTAATTTTGTTTTTCTGACTGAGCCGACTAAGTAAGATTCTAAAAGGTGTTTGGATATGTTTGCAAATGCCTTATTGGAGATTTAGGCTTTGGATAATTATGCATCTTATTATTTGATGAAATAGGCTAGACCAATGTGCTCTATATGAGAGCTGCCAAATAGTGAGCAAACAAATATGTACTGGTATTTATTCTGCTATACCTGGACTTGTTTGGGGAAAAATTTGAAGTCCTTGTGCTTGCTGCAGGTCTTCTGGCCACTAGAGTATGTGGAAACTTGGGGAAGTGCATCCTAATTGCTTACAATCTTACAATGCTGTCTAGGAAACTGCCTAATACAGCCCGTGAAATCTCTAACTCATCTTCATGTAGTAAAGGGATCAGTATGTACTTAGTGTCTCCTTTTTTTTTAGCTACCTACTTACAATCTTGTGGTGATGGAAATTTGCCTTACTGTCTTGAATGGGAAAAGCAGCAAAAGCAATGGCAAATCTTTTACAAACAGCAGTACTTTAATGTTAGTAAGAAAGTTCTTACTAATGGCAGATAATAGACTTGAATTGCCTTGCAATGAACCCTTAGTGGAAGTGTGTCTTCCTTGTGAATTCAGGTATCCAGTCTGTTTTTCCCATGGTCTGATGTATGAGTGCCAGAGTTCAGCTTTACTGTCCCAGACCAGTGTCTGAACTTGTTCAAACTCTACTGATATGTAGAGTTCCATCAGTACTTTTACTGTGCTGTTATGCATTCTTCTGCACAGATCTTTTATATTTTTATTTGCCTTTGTATTGCCAAAAGGAGTATTTTAAGTATTTTCAACTGGATGTTTGAAGAATATAGGCAAGGCCTTCCTTGAACCTTTTGTCTTCCCTCTTGCTTATGCATAGCCATGCTCTGAGTATGTCAACATTTCTTATTCTGTGTGACTGTTTCAGTTGGCTTTTCTGGTGCTGTTACATGGCTGTTTTTTCTTGCTGGATTAAACCAACTTCTTTCAAGCTCATGTATTGGTTCAGGGCTTTCTAGAAAGATGTGTGACAAACACAGGACTGGATAACAGACTAGATGTCCTAATATTACCAGTGCTGCTTTTTGTATTTCTCTGTGATTTGTGTTCTCTTAACTCGTGGTTTGGTTGCTATCTGGAGTAAAACAGTGAATGCTGATGCATGTGATACTTAAGCTGATAATTAGGTGGGTGCAGCTTGGAGCAGGACTTGTCCTGTTGGCTAGTTGAACCATTTGGAGAAACAAGTTACACCATTTAAGCTGTGAGTAGGAGTGTCTTTTACAGCCTTTCTCAGTCTAATGAGAGCAAGTCTAATTTCCTTGCCTATTCTGCAGGTCTCTGTGCCTAGAGCTGCCCAACAAGCAGGCATAACCCGTTCTTCCCAGTGTGGGTAACATTTAGGAATTTCCCCTTGCTTCTAGGATTATTTTTCTTCAATACTTCTTTATTCACATAGCACCCAAAACACAGGGCATGACTTTTTCCTGAAATTGAAAAATCAGAGTGTTTGTGTGTAAGGATATTTGAATAAATTGGGATGTATGTGAGGCTTCCCAGGGCATGAATATTTTAATGCCCAGCACATTTCTTGTCCATATGTGTTCATCCTGTAGTATTGGCTTCAGACCCCTCTAATACTGGCTTTTTACCAGTAAAGATTGATGATTTTTGAGATCTGCATAGTGGTCTTACAGCTTAATGTCTGGAAAGAAAAGAGAGATTGTGTCAGCTTTGTGTGTTTATTATTTATTTTTGGCTCTTAGGCTTGAATAATATCCAGGTTCCTTCTTTGGAAAGCCTTTTATGTGTCTCTAACATTTAATCTAGCATTGGACTTTTAGAACAGTGCTTCATGAGGAATTGGCCTTAGCTGAAAAAACAGTCCTTTCAGCATGAAATGTGTATTTGAAAAAGATAGTTATCTGTCACATTCTGTAGGGGTGGCAAAATCAACTAAATTCTTAAATGGCTGAAGCAAAGGGCAGAGCTTCACGAATGTGCTTTAAATTATGATTTTAGACCTGCTGCCCACTGAAATACCAGACACCTAACTCATACCCAGTTTTTAGCTTTCACCACTTTTTCAGCAGTCTTGTCTGTGCCTGGTAAAGATAAAGATTACCAGATTACTTTTTTTTTTTGGTTGTTTTTTTGGATGTTAAACTTTAAAGTAAGAGAATATTCATGACTGGCAGGTTGGGTATTTTGAAGGTTCCTGAAGAAAGCTTTCCTCTGCCATATATTCCTCCACTAAAAATACAGATGGTCTCCTACTTGGACATGATTTCAAAATCCTGAGGATTCAACAAAAGATCACAGAAATACAATGATTTGTAGTATCACCGTCATTCACAGTTTCCCCCCCCCTTTTTTTTTAAAGACAACTGCACAATCTGTGATGCAAGAAAGTAGCATAGCTTTATTTTAGCTTCAGAAACTTGTGATGTGGGGAGGGGCGAATTTCTTCAGGTGTGAAGGATATTCTGCTGCTGATGACTGATGAGTCTGGTTTACCCCCAAGCTGCAAGCAGGCTGAATGGATCTATGGAACCTTACTACTGAAAGGGAATTACCAGGTAAGCAGAGATATTTTCCTCTTAACATTTGCAGCTAGCAGGTAGAATGCTGAAATAGGCATTTCATTATGAAAATGAACATAATGAAAAGAATAGAACAGATGATGCTGTGCTTAGAAGCATTGTTTTGCAGAAAGATTTGTTACAGGCATGCTTTTCAACAATCATGGAACCTCAAATACCCAGAGACTTTGTGTTAGTCACTGAGGGTGATGGTTTTGCATGTATATGCTTAATTCCAGAAGTTTCGAAGTTTTCAGCAGCTTCTGAAACAGAATCTCTGATGTTGACCATGGAAGAAGTAGGTGGAGAATAAAAAATCTTCAAAGGCAAGGGTGACCTGCTCAATACAGATGGTCCAGAAGCAGATCTGAATGGCATACTAATCCTTAGAATGGATTCCTGGGCCAGTCTGTGACTGTGTTTTTCTTAGTGTATGCCTTGATAAGTGTAGATTATGCATCTGGTAGCATCACACAGAACAGAAAATGTTCTTAAAATTGTGTGGAACAAGACAAATTAATTCTCTTTTCAGGTTTAGCATAATAATGTCTCATTGACATAAAGTTCTTACATGATCCAACAGAAGTGATGGGGAAGTTTATCTCACAAGTACGTAGAAGGAGGACTGTAGGTATGTAGGTGGTCTGGCTAGGCTGATATAAATAGTATTAAAAACTCCTACTGTGGCTTAACTGAATTTAGCATGGCAAGAAATATTTACAGAGTTTGAGTAGGCAGAGCATTCAGTGTTAAGCACAGCTGGTTGGTAAATGACAAAACTGAATGTTAAGAACTCAAAAGTTTCTTTAAGGAACTCCAGCAATGTAATAGTGAATGCAGTGCCATCTGCCCTTTGAATAAGAGATATTGCATCCTGTATGTTACATACACAAGAAAAAGATATGTAACATATATTTAGCAGTATTTTTAAAAAGTAAAATAATTCCATTTTTACTGAAGTTGTTGAAGATTGATGTTGCATGAGTGGAATGGAAGATACTTTAAAAACGAAATTTTGTTGTAATAGTGAATTGGCTTAGCCTTCCCAATCCATTTCAGTAGTTTTGATAAGCAAATAAGACCAACTTGGACTCTCTCTGTAACACATTTAGAGAATTCCTTGGCCATAAAATGTAGATCTTTATTTTTAAAATTTGAATGTGACTTGTACTACTGGCCATCTATTGAGGCTTTCCCTCAGTTAGTGGCTGATAACATAATGATTTTTTATCCTGTTTTTACTTGTGGAAGATATGTAGCTTTTTATGAGCCAATTAATGGTATTGACAATTCAGTTCAAGTAACTGGCTATGCAGATGTACTTTCTCTGACTTCCAGTGTCCTTGCCATTTAAGTCTAGGATGACAAAATTACCAGCTTCACTTTTTTGGTCCCTATTTAAAATCAGTCTTTGGAAGGAGTATTTCCCCACCCTAATTTGTGTCCAGTTTCTCCCAGCTCTGTAGCACATTACAGATGTTAAGAACATAATCTGTAATTTCAGATATTGTTACAAGAATTACTGCAAGAATGTTGTTCTGCTTATCAAACTCTAGAAGTAGACTGCTAAGGAAAGTCTCATGCCTTTCCCCTGAATGTTATACACTAAAACTTGAGAGGAAAGAATAATGTTTAATTTAAATGAAAGTTACATGAAGTTACTTTGCCTCCAAAAAGGAGGATGAGGAGGAAAGCTTTCAAAGATACTTCTGCAAGAATAGTCTTTAACAATACTGGTGAGACAAAATAACAATTTCATCACAACAAAATCTAGTTACTTTGTTTTCTGGTTGCTTTTCCAGCTTCCCTTGTATTCTGAGGTAGAACCACAGGACTTCATGTATGTGAAGATCATTTTGTTTTGAAATAAGGAAGTGCCCTCAATTAGGAAATTAATACTTCCTGTGATTTCTAGGTCATGTAAGAATTTCTGGCATTCAGTACCTAAGAATTTGCATAAATCAGTCTCCTCTATTGCATGGTGTGGGCAGAAGGTCTCTTTTTCAGTTCTGTCAGATTAGTTTTACAGAAGTTCATCAGTGCTCTTTTCTATCATTCACATTGTAAAACAAGTTTCTATGAGCAAAAGGTAACCAAGGCAGGACTGTTGTGCTATTTGTAAGTTACCATATAATGGATATGAACTACAAGGCTCTTTCCTGGTAACTTTGTCTAATTATATGCCAGCATTATGCAGTAATTGGAAGCAAAATAGGCATGTAGTATTGAACCTTTTAAAAAAGTTGAGAAAAGTGCATGCCAAGAGCATATAGACCACTAACTACATGGTTATGTGTTGAGAAACTCCTAGTAATTTCTGGAAGCATAATTCTTCCTTATGCAGCTGATGTTGCTTTTGTTGCATTGGAAATGTCATTACACCAAAAATCCATATGGAGCTGGTTGTTCAGACACAGGGAAGATAATAAGATAATAAGTGAATGAAATAAGGCAGACTCAGGGAAGAACTGAAGTGGTAGTTAACTCTAGAAGAGGGTACAAGCTACAGGAGCTCTTGGAAAAATCCACCTTTAAGCACCTAATTTGATAGAATGGTTTGAGTTGGTTGGAAGATCCAAAGAACCTTTGAGAAGGTTCAGAGATCATCTAATCCAACCCTTCTGTTGTGGGCAGAAACATCTTTCATTAGATATGGTTGCTCAAAGCCCTGTTCTGAGTTTGGCTTCTAGGGAGGAGGCATCTGCAACTTCTCTGGGTGTCCTGTTACAGTGTCTCACTGCCCTCATTGTAAAAAATTTCTTCTCCAGACTAAAAAATGCCAACTCTCTGAGCCTGTCCTCCCAGGATGGGTGCCTCTCTTACCATTTTTGTGGTCCTCCTCTGGAGGTGCTCCAGCAGGACTGTGCCTTTCATGTGCTGGTGCCCCTGGAGCTGGATGCAGTGCTCCAGGTGAGTGTCTCACCAGTGCAGAACAGAATCACTTCCCCTCGACCTGCTGGCCACGGTTTTTTGGGTTGGTTTTTTTTTTTTTGTGGTTTTTTTTTTTTTTTTTATGCTGAGCAGGATGATGTGGTTGATGTAGCCTTGGGAGTTTGGAAATTTGGCCTTTCCAGGGTCTGTGTGCAGCTGAGGAAACAGTCAAGAGAGGAGAAGAGAAAGAGGGGGATTTTTTGGGAGTGACTTGGAAAAGGAGCCTGTCTCAAAGGTATATGCTGTACCTTCAAGTACTTAGAGTCTGACTAAGTGGTATTTTGAGAGCTGGCTAGTTACTGATGAACTCTGTCATTTTCTTGGGGAATAAAAGCTGCTAAACATCAGGTTCTCAGTGCACTGTTGATGTGCAGCTAGAAGCCTTGTGGGATGGGAGTAGCTTACTAGGATCCTGTCACGTGAGTGCGTAGTCATCTAACTGGTGTGTCCTGGGGCAAGGTCATACATGTTCCTGGTAGTTTTATTTGGCCAGTGGGGATAGGCTGTAACATATTTAAATATAGCTGGTTCCGTGCTTTTTTTATGCCGTTGTCAGAGTACTGCAGTTACCTTATCTCTTGGAAGACCCTTGAATAGATAGAAAAAAACATGTTCCTTTTCTGGACAAAAAAAAAATAGGACTAGTTTAGACTCTTTTCCTTCTCATTTAGTGTCATGATGAATGTTTCAAAGTGTATGTGCTGTATACCCAGGCAGGGTAACTAAATACCAGTAATCTTCAGATGCTGGCCCAGTGAACTGAAGTCCTTTGGAGCTGGTGCACTGATCAAAATGTGGTCTTAATCTCTCATTTCTGCGGGATTCATCCTTGGCTGTGTTCTGGAGTCATTGCTGCTGCTGCATAAAAAGTGTAATACCAGACCATATTCAGAATCTCGACTGTGTTCTTACCTTATCTATCCTTATTGTGCAGGACTTTCTCTTCTGTATCAATATGGGAGCTATGCCCATTGTCCTTTCTTCCTCTTCTTTTTGCAGTTTTACAAACGTAAGGAGAAATTACATTTGGGATTTTATATTCCCCTAACCAGCTGAAACTTGCTGGAAGAGGTGCAGATCAGGCCATGGATTTTTGCAGGTGCTTTAGATCTTCATCTCTTCCAGTTTTGCTTCCTTATTTCCCAAAGCCTTTACTCTTGTCTTGCTGGCTCAGCTGTGTGCTGCTTTTGACACATGGTCAAAAAGTGTATCTTCTGTTACTCAAGAGAAGGACATTGTTCAGTTTTTATTGACTGGGCATCTTCAGCTTTTATATCACTTCTTTTTGTCATCTGTCTTTGTTTTCTCCTAGCTTTTCCCACATTTCTCTTTCCACTTTTGATATTTTAGGGTTTTTTTTTGTTTTTTCTTCTGACAAGGAAATAGCATATGTCTTATCATGCTTCTCTGTGCTTCTCTCAGAAACCTTTGCTGGTCTCTGCCAAGGGCTTTGAGCTCCTATTTTTTTTTGCAGGGACTGTAATAGAAATTTGATGTATTGTTTTGTCTGTTCTTACACTTAAGGCTGACTTTCTGTCCCCATTGGGAGTAGGAATATGCTGCAACTGTCCTTCAAGGTTAAAGTTCTAGGATAAAGTCATAGCAGTTTTGTATTTTATAGCTTAAAGAAATAAAGTACCTTTAATATGTGCTGTACACTGAAAACATAATTTCATCCAGAGCAACTACGGAACATCTGTCTTTTTTTTTTTTTTTTCCCTTGGTTGTTTTTTTTTGGTGGGGTTTTTTTTTTGGTTTTGTGGTTTTTTTTTTTTTTTTTTTTTTTTTTTAAACCTATTGCAGTGAATCTCTGTTGTTTAGAGAGTCATCTGTCTGTGAAAAGGTTGTTTTGTGGAACATGGTGGTGCTGATAATCTCGTAATCAATCCAAGCTGACTTGCTTTGGAAGAAAAAGAACAACAGGCTTTGTTTCTAATTTTAGCAGATGATTCTAGTATAACCTTTGTTTTAGCGTAGACTGTTGCAGTTGATGAAGGAATATTTGTGGTATTCCCTATCTGTAGATTCTGTTGAATTGCGTGTTTCTCTTTAAAAACCTGACAGAAATGATTGGGAAAGACACTTCCAGCATTTTTGTCTACTTTGTTGCTATTTGTTTTGTTCTCAGTTAGTGATTTCACATTCTCTTCATTCTTCTAGCTCACACAATGCATACCAATATCTACAGTCACTGTAGGTAGAGTGCTGAACAAGTCTATCTGGTTTATACTGGAACTGACATTTTTAGCCATTATGTACCTTTAAATTCAACTTGGTTCCACCCTTACACCAGAAATGGTCTGGAATGCTGAGATGGAAAACTTGTAATTATTGCAGTTAACTTCATCCTCTGCTTGGTTTCTCTGTTTCCTTGTGCTCAATAATTTCACACACACGCTCAGTGTTTGAGGTCTGTGTGGTAGCTTTTGCAGTGAGAACTATTACAATATTAATGCTTTTTACAAGCCGTGGTGAAATAGTATCTTCTGATAGTGGGGGGTTTTTTTCTATGTTTGTTTCTGGGAGGTTTTTTTAGTTGTTCTTTTTTTTTTCTTTTTCTCTTTTCTCTTTTTGCTGTTATTTTGTTTTTCTTTCTCCTTTGGAATATAAATTACATTTGCTTGTGCATTTTCTGTTGGATTTTTTGGGGGGGAGTTAGGACTGTTTGTTGGAAAGCAGCCTGCAATGCTCTGTGGTGGTGTTTGCATTTCTAAATGCAGTTGGTGAACAGCTGCTGATGGATTTGTCTTTAGCCTGAGCAAATTAGATTGCTGTTGTCTTCGTGTTTTATGGTAACTTCCCATAACTGATTTTTCTGTACAAGATGGAGATTAGAATTAGGGGAAGATTCTGAAATCAATAAGGTATGGCTTGCTTTAGTTCTTTTCAGGGACTTTAGAAATACTGGACTGACAGTGAACCTGTAAAATTAGGAGTGTAGGGAAAAAAGAAATTACTTCATCTGGTATATTGTGAAAAATAGCTATTTGTAGCTGAGAAGAGGAAGGATTGCTCTTTGTGGAGAGAATGTTACTAAATCAGAAAAGATACTTGAGAAATAACAAGTCATGTAGAATTTTTCTCGCAAAAGGCTTAAAACTGTGTTTCTTAACAAAACCTAAAATCAGAAAATTGTTAGTGTGTACACAATTTGTTAAGAACCTGTTGGTAAATGTAAGGACAAGCTATACCTCTGCTTTTTAGTGTATTGGAGGTTAGTGCTTCAGTACATCAGCATGTTTTTATGTGATACTGTTTTATACGATAGCCGTCACATGTTAGGTTGCAACACGTAGGTTTGCTGGGAGCCATTTCTGTAACTAGTCAAGATTTAAGGATAATAAGTCATAAATTTTCTTTTGTTTTCTGACCTTCTATCAAATGGATCTGTCTTAAACATAATATTTTGCTCTAATGATGCAGCTTTGCTGGTTTAAATTTTATAGACTTAAGTCTCTATATTGGTGGGAAGCTTAATTTTGCTTATTGGGGTCTGCTTATATTGAATTTGAACTCAAGACCTTGGGAGAAGTAGAAAGGATAAAGGAGTGTGGGGCAAAATCTTTTCTTTTGTTCCAGGATAGAGTTAGGGTTTTGAACATGCTGTGGGTGAGAATAGCTGTAGAATAAATAAAGCATTTCTTCCTCAGAAAGCTGTGTCCTTAGAGATGAAAACATCATCTGGCAGGTAGCTGACTCCCACAAGAAGAGAACCTAGGCTGGTGCTGTGGTGGGCCACAGTCCCTCTGTGAAGATGCTCACAAGGTACTCACAAGGGCACAGCTGGCAGTGAGTGCTCACAGTGCTGCAGCACAGCTGCCTTCCTGGCACCTTCTTGGCAGCTGTACTGGCCAGGTGTTCAAGGGGATTTATTCTCTGTTGGACTGGGGATCTGTTACTCTCCTTGCTGGGTTATTTCTAAGCAGGATCAGTTTCCTGAGCTGATGGCCTGCCCCAGTCTAATGATACGATGAGGCTGGTTAAGATGGTGGTTTCCAAGTTCTTGCTGTTGAATGTGCTTTTCTGACAAAGATTTCTGTTCAGCCACAGCCAAAGTGGTGTCTGAGGTAAGAAAACAAATTAAGAGATTGCACCATTTTACTCATCAACACTTCAGTGTGATGGGGAGGGAGCTAAGTAGATGTGGGGTGATTGTAAACACAGGATTACAAGGCAGCTTGGAGGTGTGCACATCCCTTTTGTGTTCTCTTGATAAGAATCAATCATGGACCTCACCTAATAAAAGCTTGAAGAGAAAGTGGAACATTCAAAGGAAGGTTGAAATCGGTTTTTAGAAAACCTGTAAACACGAACATAATGGCAGTCTGGGGGTGGCAGTGTGAGCAGGATCATTCCTTTTGGAGAGAAATGGTTCTCATCACCCCTTTCCTCTCCTGCTCCACTTCTTTGGTTTCCGTGAGGATGTTGGGGATATCATGTCCCATCTTCACTTGTGTTTTATAGTGTTAAAATTTTTATGTGTGAGTTTTCTCTTGTGTTGTTGGAGCGATGGCTTGCTTATTTCTGTCAATGGTTTTGAGTGGCAGTAGCAGTTATTCTCACTTATCTTTTAATTTAATTTCTAATAGACTTCTACTAAAGTATCTTGGCCTATAAGGTATATTTAAACTATATTTCTGAGGAATGCAGAACCCATTGAGTAAAATGGGCTTATTTTAAAAGCTGGAGAGGGCTGCTGAGACCATAATCAAAGCTCCTATGAGATTTCATTCACTGTTTTTTGAATGCAGTATGAAACAGGTGCATGAGATAGGGATTTGTTTTCCAGACACCATCAAAAGTCAATCCATGAAAAAGTCTTCTTTCTCTTTTAATTAGTCATTACATAATTCTGTTGTATTTCTCTGCTTAGATAACTGTATTGAAGTTGCCATGTGAAGATTTTTCTTTTTTTTTTTTTTTCTGAGGATTAAGTTTTATTATCAGCTACTTTTTTACTGGAGCTAACTAATTACTCTGTAATTGTTTGAGATGAGAAAATATTTCAGTTTTATGTAGTCTGAATGCGTGGACTTGTGTTTGTTTTTTCTTCCTAAAGTGTACAATTTAGAATTAACATCTATTTCAAATTTAGTGGAATTCTTGTTTTTTATCTAGATTTTATTCAAGACCTAGCACACTGTCCCCCTTCCCTGCACACCAAGACAGAACATAATTCTGTTGTCGAAAACTTACTTGCAGTCACCATGTCTGATTTTCATTTTTCCCTGGGATGGTGGAGGATTAGAGCAGATTATAGTGTTGGGATAATGTCTGACTCCTTGTGTTCCATTTAGTCATAAATAAACCCCAGAGAAATCTGAATGTTGCTATGGTGATGCTAGTAAAAGCCTGGGATGTGGAGTAAGTGAGCCGCTTAGCAGCATGATGTCACTTAGAGTAATGAGCTCGCTGTCATTAGGACAGTGATGGGTTTACCTCTTGCTCTGTAACTTTGGTAGCCCGTGCCACATTCTGAAGATGAGTAAGTAAAAGCAGTTCAGGCATAATACAAATACGCTGTTTACTAACTTGCAGCTACAAACCTTTTAACAAATGGAAATTTGTGTTTTGTCTGTTTGCTTTCTAGCTTTAATCTGTTGAAGTATCACAGAGAAACAAGTAAAAACTTAGTCTTTCTGTTCTGCCTTTCACAGGATAATCTGGTGCAATTAAAGCAACAAAAAGTCAGTTTATAGCAACTTGTTTTAAACTGTGTAAATACACACTTCTCAAAATGTGGAATATAAAAAGTAAGATGGTATTAAAGTGTGATTTTTTTTTTTAGCCTTTATAACCTGGCTTCACTGGAACTGAGAGAAAATTTGCTGACGTATTTACCTGAGTAAGTTACATTGCATGCGTTTCATTATATTAACATAAAATGTTCTTATTCTTAAAATCTGCTAACATATGAAACTGACAGCTAGAAAAAAATTTCAAAGCGAATTGACAACATGAGATACAGCTTTCTTTTAGCAACATCTACTTAGATCCATTACTTCTAGCTGTACTTGATTAATAGCAGGAGCCTGCAGTCTGCATGGATTGGCTTTGTTCTATAAAAAAGTGTTCTGTGTGAAACGCAGCAGCACCAAACACCTCCTGCATGCATTGGACAAGCCCATCTGCAGTGGGAGTGGTGCTTAGGGTTGCTGTCATGATGAAGTTTTGTAACTGTGAAAGTAGGGCAGTAAGATCTCGGAGATTTGCACTCTAGACCTTTGTAACATTTACAAGTGTTTGTATTCAGGGCTGAGTAGCCAAAAGCTTCTAAAGCCTGGAGGTGAAACCCTTGGTAGCAAACTAGGCCTGTTGATGTCTGAAGTCTGACATCCTTTTGTGCTTCCCTCTGTTTGTAGTCTCATAAAGTACTCCGAAGTATTTCAGACATTGACTGATCCTGTTGAGAAGATAAACGATGGATATTGAATCTTGAGTCACATAGTTATGTGATCACTGTGGGGAATTTTTATCCAGTTCATAACTGTAAATTTCCCCTAAAAATAAGTCTAGCTAACTCTAATAAAGTATGTGGCATTTGCTACCCCAGGGGACCTATTGTTTAAAAAAAAAAAAAAAAAAAGAAATTATTTGATTGCCTGTACTAAGTTTTAAGTTTCAGGAGCCTACAGTTACACTGACAAACCAAATTATTTTTTCGATAAGATATTACTGCAAACAGTCTGTGCCTGGTAAAATAACTGTCTGCCTACAGTACCTTGTAATTTGAAATTCAAGTTTCAGTAAAATGAGCTTATTCAAATACATGGGGTTTCTGTTGTTTTAGCCTAATGTGGTTTTGTTTTGATGTATCTCATCTCACAGATCACTTGCCCAGCTGCAGCGACTAGAAGAACTTGATTTAGGAAACAATGAACTTTATCATTTGGTAAGAGAACATGCCACTGAAACTGCACATTGATCTTGTTTTATGCATCATTTAGATTAAATAGGTTGCAGGATGTCTAAAATTGAAGAAAGAAAAATGTATGGGGGGAGAGTCTTTTTATAGGTACAGATGAAATTTGACAGTGAGCTGCTGCTTTCATATCTGCTTAGTCTTGTTCAGTACAGTATCACTTTACTCAAAAAACTGCAGCTGATCTCTAGAAAATGAGAGCGTGGCCCAGCTGTTTTTATGGAAATAAAAAGGAGTGAAGGGACACAAAATCTTGTCTGTGCTTGCAGTTACAATGACCACAGGAACTTGTGTCAGGAGCTGGATGGGCTAAGCACAGTTCAGTTTCCAGGGTGAGAGCAGGAATCTTTGGGAAAGGGCTGAGGCAAAACTGTTGAGTATTGAGAGGTCCTACATTGTCACAGATTGACTTACCAAAAATATATCTGTCATCTCCCTTAAGGCGATTCAGGTAAATGTTGGATGGATTTTCAGTAGATCAAGGGTGTACTGGCAATTTATTAGAGCATGCCCAGGAAAGAATGGTGTGTTATTAAGCTATAGCAATTAATTTGTATGATGGAGTTCCCAAATGCTTAAGGTCACCCTTGTACTTCTAACCAAGGTAAATCTAAATAGTGCTCACAGTAAGAATTGGTTTACTTAGACTGTAATTGTGGGGTGGCCATTTTTTCTACTTGAAGCTCCTGTGCTGCCTAACTCTACTGCTTTTTATATTGTAGCCAGAAACAATTGGTGCACTTTTCAATCTTAAAGACCTTTGGTTGGATGGAAACCAATTAGCTGAAATACCTCAGGTAAAAATGACCTCTACTGATACTGTTTTGAGGATGTTTTTGAAAGAAAACCTTTTCATTCATTCCTACAGGGAAGTGCTTTAAAAAGAAATCTTTGTCTCAGTCTGCTTTGCCTGGGTTTGGTTTTGGGTTTGTAAGGGTTTCCTCTTAATAAATTCCCCTGCAAGGGATTGGCCATGATACTGCATGTTGTCAGAAATTTTCTTTTAAGCATTTTGACAAAGGAATTGTTTCCTAATAGGCACATTGTTCAGTTTGTATGATGACACATCCTCTGTTTATAGTTCTTGCCCTAAGAACAGGGAGCCATTAGTTGTCTGAGCTAACCCTCACTTTGTGTATCTATCTGGATTGCAGTTTTAAAAGTTTTGAGTATGAATCTCTTTTTTTCTTCTCAGTTTTTTGTAGTCATCGTCATCCATTTAAGCATGGTGTTTGGAAGAAATACAATAATGGAACTGTTGCCATAAATAGAAATTTTGATTTATGCAGGCAAATCCCCCATCTGACATCAGTCACGGGATAAGGGAACTTAGCTTTTAAAGGTTATAGCATTCTAAATTCTCTTTCTTGAGAATTTTTATATGTGGGATCGTTCCTCTTCCCTCTTTTCCCCTTATAGCCAAGTCAAAACCTGCTTTCTTCTGTTCCTCCTGCAGTTTGCTGTTACTTGCTGTATGGACCTCATTGTCAAGTGTGTGTCTTGCAAATCAGTTACAGTTTAGTGGGTTTAGTTGACTTTGTTTTTGTTGGCTTGGCCTAGTAAGTAGAGATGATCATTCATACAAATATGACTTCAGCAGCTATTTTTATTGAAACTGGCCATTATTGCACATTTTGTCCAATGTCCAAAGGATGAACTTGTAGGTTAAAGGGTATGTGTTTAATGAAAGATCCTCTTGAGAGGCAGACATTTCAGAAGTAAAAGAACTGATCTTGTAAGTTAGGATCAAGGCCATTGCTATATGAAAATGTCATATATGTAAAAGTAAAAGTCACTCAGCCATTCTGTTCTCTGAAAGGTGATTTGGATGACTAAAAGGAGACCTATCCTCAAGTGTGTATAGGGATGTCTGTGTGCATGGGGAGTGGGGGGTGCTCTGATAGCTAAGAGAGACAAAGATATTTCTCTGTCTAATGGTTGGGTTGCCATGATAAAAACTTAGGTAGTCATTAATAATAGTAGATGATGGCAGTATAACTTGGCAGTTCAAATATGCTCACTAGAGCAACACCCCAATTCCTCTTTCTACATTTGTTGTATTTGGGAGATGTGAAGGTACAAAATCCCTAGATGTACCTTCTGTAGATGCCAGAAGAGACTAATTCTAATTTGCCTAGGGTTGGTTGGGAGGGGTAGACTTTAATTATGTAGTAGTTGATAATCTGCCATTCTGAAAAAAAAACCAACTCTGCACTATTTACTTGAGGAAAACTCCAGGTTTGGCTGGTGCTTGCCTGGGTGTGCTCAGCATTGCTTGCCTGACTACTGAAGCCAGTTTAATATTTAAAATAAGAAACCGTGACTGAATCACTTGGTTAGTTTATCATATGTAAAGTTATTTACATAATTATTTGCTTTTTTCTGCTTTTAGAGGTCATACAAAGAATGGCCAATTAAGAGGTCATACAGATAATTGTTTTTCTTTGTGGAATTTCATTGTGATGGTACATTTTCAAAGTGCTCTCTTACGTGTTTGGGCATGACTTAAATTTTTTTCCTTGTATTGCAGGAAGTAGGAAACCTGAAAAACCTGCTTTGTCTGGATGTTTCTGAAAATAAATTGGAATGCCTTCCTGAAGAAATTAGTGGTCTGACTTCTTTAACAGATTTGCTTGTTTCTCAGAATTTACTTCAGGTCTTACCTGATGGCATTGGTGAGTACAAAGTGAATGCTATCACACAGAACTGTTTAATCCACTGTAATTGGAAGTCATTTGGGTTTTTAAAGTCTTTTTGTGCAACAGCTGAACTTGTCTCATGTTGGTTTCTTTGTTCCTTTTGCTTAGTAGCAAATGCATAGCTCTATTAATGCTGGATTTTAATTGTCCTCATAATGACTCCCTCATAATCCTCTTTCAGTCTTCACTTGATACCTCCCAAACAACATAAAAGTTAATATGTCCCTTCAGTTCCCACTGTATCCATTTCACCATCAGAACTCTTTAACATAGTAAAATTTTAGCTTGTGACATGCTGTGGGTCACTTGATAAGACTGGCTGAAAGTATCACTACAAAATATGCAGAAATTTGAATGGTGATGTGTATTTATCTTCAGTTTGACAGTGTGATTAATTCTCTGCCCAATTTGTGGTGTTTCTGGGCTGCCTTGCAGCCCATTAGTCCTTGCCTTGAGGATTCAAACTACAACCTTTCTGTGTCTGACCCCTTCGATTGGGTTCAGTAGCTGAAGAATGTTTCCTGAAGCATTACCAGTGCCGTTAAGGTGTCTGTATTTTACCCATGCAGTAGTTGTGACTAGTAGACAAACAAGCATTTTTTCTCTGCTCATCAGCTGTTTTTCTGGAAAGTTCCACATTATTGGACTGTCCCTTCTCCTTGAGAGGACTTTTTTTTTTTTTTAAACCCTCCAAAATAAAGGTCTGGGGGACAGAGGAATCATGAATGTGGTTGAACTATATTTAACATTTGGAAAAGAGTAGTCAGACCTTCCCCCTTCCCATATATTCTATATAAGACTAAGAAAAGTTTCTCTAGAAGTTAGACTTGGGGAAGTGGGGTGACAGCTGTGGCTCCTAGAGCTGCCTAGTTTGTGTTTGACAGGGAGTTGTAGCAGCTCTCTCAGGTGACCTGTGCTGGCCAGTGCAGCTGTTGCACATCAGCAGTGGAGCTGTAGCTTCTGAAAGTCCGCAGCCTGTGCACCTGGCTAGACAGAGCCTGTTGGCAGAGGTGAACCTTGCTGCTGTCTGTGGAAGCTCCTGGCCATTGCCCAGCTGCTCACTGGATTCTTGGTGGGAATGGTGGATCCGTAGAGCTTTTGAAGCAGGGCTCTCAGGGGCACCAGTGGCTCAGGCCAGCTGTGGCTGTGTCTCTTCAGTCTCCAGAGCTCCAGTGGAACTCCAGCACCCCCAGGCAGCCTGTGCCAGTGCTGCACCACCTCCCACTGAGGAAGCTGCTTCTGATGTCCCAGTGGGATCTCCCATGCTGGGATTTGCTGTGATTTGCAGCCATCGCTGCCTCACCTGCCCCTGCAGAGAAGAGTTTGGCTCTGTCGTGTCTGTAACTGCCCTGCAAGTGATTCTGGGCAGTTCCCAGGTGCCTCCTTGGCTGTCTCTTGGTGGGAGTCAACAAAGGCAGCTCCTTCAGCCTCCGCTCACATGTGCTCTGGCCATCTTGATGGCTTCCTACTGGACCCCCATCACTTGAACAGGAGAGTTGAGGGGGAAGACAGGACATTACATGAAACTGAGAATGATTTTACAGGTGTGGTTTCACTAATTGCCCATTGATAAGATACAGCAGCTTCCATTGATCTGTTGGCTATAATTCTAATATAGTCTGGTTGGTGTCTGTTTCTCATGAGAGCTCACTGCTATTTAGTATTCAACCTAGTGCTCACCATAGTATCCATGTCCTTTCCAGCAGGACTCTTGTATACTTCACTTCCCAGCCTGTGCTGGTCCACAGGTTTATTCTGTCTGGGTGCAGAGCTCTGCACTTCTCTGCGCTAAACCTCAGCTTTCTGTTTAGGTTGCTGTCTTTCTGTGTGTCAGACATCCCTTCATGACTTAATATCATCAGTGAATTTGATACTCCAGACCATTACAGCTGTTTTGGACCACACAGGGATAGCAGGGAGGTATCAGCAGCTGGTGTTGTCTCCTGAATTCTCTGTCTTGGGCACTGCCTGGGTCAGATTTTGCACCAAAGACCATTCAGATACAAAGGAGTAAAACAAAGTGAGTTTTCTGCCCTGAAGTAGTATGTTGTTCTTCATGAGAAAGTCACCTTCAAAGAAGTTTGGTTTCTCATCTAAAGAGTAAGCTTGAGTTTCATGTCTGATTAATTAGGTTCTCTGTTAGGACAAGGAGACCTTGATCCTGTTTGGGCTGTCACTTCAGCACAAGATGTTCTCACTGTGACTGATTAGGTGTAGGTGATCTTCTGAACACTCCTTTTATTAATAAACATTGTATAACTGAGGAACAAACAGATAATTTTCATTTGCTTATAGGCATTTGAGTAGACACATCCTTGATATTTACGTGGGATATCATTCAGATTGTAACTTTATTACAGTTTATTATGCTTAAATGTCAGATATTAATATTTATATTGCGTATGAATTCAGTGATACTAAAATCTGCAAAAAATAGTGCAAGGACTAAGTGAAGCAGTGCTTGGGTTCTTTTATTTTACCTAAAAAAAAAAATTAATTCATTGCTTTAGAAGATTTCTGGAAGTTTTGCAGCAGTAAAAATTTATGTAGTTATAGGTATTGGAGGATACTAGACTAAAAATCCATGTTGTTCTATTCTGTCCAGGAAAATTGCGGAGGCTCTCCATTTTGAAGGTTGATCAGAACAAACTGATTCAACTAACTGATTCCATTGGAGACTGTGAAAGCCTTACTGAACTAGTTCTCACAGAAAACCAGCTGCAGGTATGCATGGTCATGGCTGCTCAAATGGCACCTGGTAATAAGACCTGTTAAGTGCTGAATCACTTAGCTCATTAGGTTACTCACCCTTGCTACTGCTAAGTAGTGCATTTTCTTTAAATGCATCTTATTTCTTACCTGTTAAATGAATGCTGGAGATCAAGTTGTGTGTAGTAAGAATCCACCCTTCAAATGTTTAAGCAATTACATGTTCACTCTTGAGTCTTTCATGACCAGTGAGAGAATTGGAGCATGTGGAGGGCAGGTATCACTCATTTTGTTGTGCTTTTCATGGCAAGGGGGGTTGTGCTGTGTTGCATTATTGCCAGTTTTTGCTGTGCATTATCTGGATCAGTGGTGCTCGAACTGAATAGAAGCCCTGAGCACTGCAGAGCTTTTACTGCTCCTTGCTCTGCTGATCTGCTCTGGCCAGGTATTAAATATGGTATGTGGTCAATTAAAATAACATCTCAGAATTCCTTCTGTTAGGTGTTTCCTTCCATTATTTTGAAACTTTCTGTGACACTGACACTTTGAGAGTAGCTGTCTTTAAATAAACTAGATCTGAGCATTTCTTGAGGTCAGTTGGTACTCAGTTGAGTTAGAAGCTTAAGGCTCTTAAGAAGATGCCTCTCCAACAGTCAGTTTGTAGGACCTGAGTTAGGAGATAGCTAATTGAAAAGCAATTTTGGGAGTGTTAAGTTAGATCCTACGTACATGCATTCTGTACACAGCTGTTGTGTGTCTATTGTCGTAGTGCAGAGATAATGAGTGAATTTGAACTAGACGTAGTGCAGAGATAATGAGTGAATTTGAACTAGACACTAGTTCTGCAATATAAACCTTTGGATCTTCTTTGGAAAGTCTGGCAGTAATAAGGATTAACTACACTTCAATTTTGAAAGTGGATCAGACTGTTAATTAATTTTAAAAGTGAGTTAAATGGTTTTTCCTGACTGTGTATTTATGAATTCTGTTTGTATATTATTTTGTTTTTGTTGGCACAGTCATTGCCAAAGAGCATTGGAAAACTAAAGAAGCTGAACAATTTGAATGCTGATAGAAACAAATTAACATCTTTGCCCAAAGAGGTAAGTTTTGTGCAGGTGAGATTGTAAAAGCAGAAAACTCTTGATTTGAAATGCCTACAAGAAGTAGAAGGCAACTTTGGTCCAGTGGGTATTCGTTCCAAACTGATCACAACCAGAAACTTGTCCACTAGATCTGAACTGTGGTGGCTTGAAAGTGCAAAATGTCTTTGTAGTTGAACAGAAAGGCTTGGCTCTAACTAGCTTGTAACTAACTTGGATCTAATTATCTTTTAACTGGTAATTTACAGTGTGGATGTCAGGTCCTGCACTATTTGAAGACTTGGAGTTCTGGTAGGGTGAATGCAACACCAATTTATCTCTTCTGCATGTAGTGTGAAACTACTGCCACACTCTTCCTCACCTCACTCCTGTGACCAATATCAAAGGGAATGTTTCATACTCTGAAAAGTGGCTCAGTGACTGTCCTGGCAGTCTTTTTGGTTTTGGAGACCTCTGGACTACTTTTGCCCTTAAATATAAGGACCTGATGTAACCAAGATACCTCAAGTTTTACAGCTGTGACCACTAAGACTTACTTTCTATTATAACAGTATGTGGATTGAAATGAGGCTACGGTTTGTGTTCTGAAACTAAATATAGTGAAAGCTTTGCAAGTTTAGTTCAGCAGTAAATTGGGAAAAGTCAGGGAAGTAGCATCCTGTGATTGGAGCCTGGGGCTGTGAGTTGGTTCTGTTTGTGCTACTTTTTCTCTGTAATTTTTATCCAAGTCATTCTCCCTCTTAATTTTCCTATCTAACTTGTGGCTCTGAGCTTCTGTTCTCCACTTTCAATCACCTCAAGAGCAGGAGGGTTATGTACTCAGGTGACAGCTGATGGATGGAAATTGACAGGAGTATCAGCTCTGGCTCACTTCCTTATGGAGCTTGGACATACCTCAAGAAGGAGGTATGAGAAGGAAGTGAGGTGGCAGGGATATGGGGGAGACTTGATTGTCTGAAGGGGCAGAGGATGCTGCTGTGGCACTGGCTGCAACCATTGCAGTGTCCTGAGTCTGAGCTGCCACAGGCCAGTCACATAATTTAGGGAAGATGAGGGGGGAGACATGTGAGTACTGCAGCTTTTCTAGCAGAACAGTGCCTTCTCTGCTGTGGTGCTTCTGCTTCTGAACAGAATTGTGACAGGGCTTACCCAGACAAGTTACATGATGTCTAGCAAAAGGCAAGACCCTGGAAAAACTATTTGGGTTGGTATGTGATAGCAGTTTACATCATAAGATATGCTGAGTTGGAAGGAACCCATCAGGAGTCCACCTCCTGGTCCTGCACATGACACCCCAAGAGTCACCCCATCTGCATGAGAGCATTGTCCAGACACTTGAACTCTGTCAGGATGGTGCTGTGACCACTGCCCTGGGGAGCCTGCCAGTGCCCAGCAATCCTGGGTGAAAAGCCTTCTTCTAGTATTCAACCTAAATCTCCCCTGGCACATCTTCAGGCCATTCCCTCAG
>VZSR01003807.1:48853531-48893127 GCA_013398615.1 Brachypodius melanocephalos | reverse complement strand
AGTATGCAAGGGTCAAGTGAGGGATGAGAATGTGTCTGGAGAACATCAGTGCACATTAGAGAGTGAGGAGGACACCTGCACATAAGTAGAGTGAAGACAGGGACAAGCCTGAGTTTGGAGAAGGCGAATAATGAGGAAATGGAAGGTAGTGTCTGGAATGAGGTCAGCTGGGGAGTTGTGGAAGCCCAGGAAATAAAAATGGGAGAGGGTGGTTCCCAAGGGAGCTTGGCAGGGAAACAGGAAGCAGAGCTCTTTGGCTGCCTATCAATGACTTTGAAATAGAATTTTTGTTTTTCCTTTAAAGGTGCCATTCCAGCGTGTCTGTCTCATTAGAATAAATGCTTTGAAATTACACGTAATATAAGATTTTATGTTTTGCACTGCTGATATTTAATTTTTTATTATTTAATTTTAAAGGATGTCAGCCCTTCTCTAACTGCAGGGTCATCTCACTCTTGATCAGTGCATTTGAATTCCAAGCTGGTAATGTTACAATAGAAAGCATAAACAACTGATGGCATGGTATGCCTCAAAAATACTGTTAATATGTGTGTTTCCCAGAACCTACAGCCTAGCTAAGACTTCTCAGATTTAGTTTTTCAGGTTTCAGTTTGAATTCCTTGGGCTTAGGCTGTGCAGTATACATTTTTCCCAGAGCGTTTTTAGAGTGCCTTCTTAGTGCTGAAATGGTAGTTTCAAAAACAAAGGAATCTGCCCGTGTTCCATCTGTTCCTGGAACTGCAATTTCTTGGTATAGTATTGTTCTTAACCAGCAGCATTGTGCTTTATACCAAACATGAAGATTTCATAGTACAGATTTTCTGTTTAAAATTCAGAGGAATTAAGTGAAGAGTCGCATTTCATAGCTCTAAAACAAAATTGTTCTACATAAACTGAGTGCATAGGTATAACAAGTACTGTTTGCTGTTACGCAAAGCACAGGAGCAGTTTTAGGGAGCTGATAGTGGCAAAGATTCCAATTCTTAGTTTCCCTTTGGATGGCAGGGAGGAACATTTTGGTGTCTTGGGTGAAATGTTCAATTTCCATTTTTGTTCTCATCATTACGAACTTGGAAAAAAAAATACAAATTGCATTGGTAGTGCACTTAGGTAAGACAGAAAAATATGTCACTCTTTTTCTGTCTGTTGGAAGGCTCTGCTTGGCATTGAGAAAGCATACTATGTTTTCTGTTTATTTTCATCCTAAACTGACTAACTAAGATTTAAAGCCAGGCACAAGTAATTTTCAACACCCCTGCCTGCTCTGTCTTGCTCAAGATGTTTCTTGAGACAGTATGGCTAAGACTGGGGTCTTGGACCTTTGCACTTCAGGATCAGTACTTGTACGCTGGTTCCCCCTTCACAGAAGCAGAGTTGGATGCAGAAGCAGAGTATGTATTGCAGATACTTTTCCTCAGTATCTTTCCCGCTTTTCCTTTATGTGTTTTTCTTACCTCTTCCATTCTTTTTCTGCCTTACAGCGTGCTGGAGCAGCTGTGCATATGTGGTCTTCATCCTGATAAAAAACGGATGTTACTAGTTTCTGTTGGAGAGGGATAGAGACACAGTCTTGTAATGTGTATAGAAAAAAAGTGGAGTTCAGCAAGAGAGAAGA
This sequence comes from Brachypodius melanocephalos, assembly GCA_013398615.1. Taxonomy (NCBI): domain Eukaryota; kingdom Metazoa; phylum Chordata; class Aves; order Passeriformes; family Pycnonotidae; genus Brachypodius; species Brachypodius melanocephalos. Next base: position 48,891,512 of record VZSR01003807.1, on the reverse strand, counting down.
GTGTATGTACCCAGTACTGTGTCTGCTTGACGTTGCTGTTGTTTCACCCAGAATTATTCCTTAGCAAAGACCACTTATATAGATGGGATGGTGGAAATTATGTGCCTGCTCTAATGTAGCCTAGTGAGATAATCTCTGAGTTTTAACTTTTCTGGAGTGGTGTGTGGGTTTTTTTGGTGTTTTTTTGGAGGGAAGGGGGTAGAAGGATGTTGGTTTTGTTTTGTCAACAGCGTAAGAGGATTGGATTTTGAGTCAGTGTGTTAAACCAGTAAGTACATAGTAAGATTGCTTCAAGGCACGCTTGTAAAACTGTTCTTTATCTCTTGGTGTAAAATTTCTTGACTTGGGATTATTGAGGAGTCTGTATGCAAATACACCTTTAAAGTTTCCTGGTTCAGAGGTTCTTCTGTATTGTGTGCTGATAAAGGTAAAATGTGGAAGAACTGAATGTATGACTTGACAAGGCCTGAGTCACTGACAGATTTCATCTTCAGTATCTCGTTTTGCAGCTTAGTACTTCTCTGACTGAAGTGGTGAAACAGAATTCAGCATGAACTGAGAATGTCTAAACCTGTTCATAGTTACAAATGTTTTTCCCCTTAAACTTGAAAGACCTGCCTGATGACTCTTTGGTATTGAAATCCCACCCTGGCACAGGAACGCTGATGAAACTGGTGTGTTGATTTTGGCACTTGTATAAATAACCTCCTTGGAATGTTTTCCAGTTTATATGCTTTTGTTAATGAGTCTTTACAACCTGCAGAGATCTGCTAATGTATCCTTCCTGTGTCTGAGGTATATTGTGAGAATTATTACTCTATTAGGTAAAACTACTGGGTTTTTTTTGGTAATAACTGTGCTTTTACTTTTTTTTTTTTTTAACAAGTTGGGACCACTTTGTTTTTTCTGATTTTAACTTATGATGTGCTATCCCTTTTCTCATTTATGTAAAAGTGTGTGTGTCTCAGAAGAAAAAATAAAAAAGAGCACTAAGGATAAGTGCAGGAAAACTTGTCTTGAGTCAGAGGGGTGAGAAGCTGTCCTGGTGAGCTCCTCTCCTACTATTCACCAAAGGTGCAGGCGGTGTCAAAGTGAATTTGCTGAAGATTTTCCTAGCCAATTTAAAGTAAATAATAACAACAGAATAATAGTTAATAATAATTAATTGAGAAGTTTTTCCCACCCCTAAATGTATTCTCTGCTTGCAGTTAAAGAATTAGTATACTTCCTTTGGAGCCAAAGAAAATTCTGACTTTATTTACTTTGAACCCAAACAAAATTTGGGATATGACAGACTGGAAAAGATTTTAACAACACAAGAGGAACTGTGTTTAAACTGCCAGTATATTTGTCAGATTTGTATAAGTCTGTGAGAGTTTTTGATGCTGACAGCTGTTTTGAGAGTGGAATAAAGGAGATGCATCACTGGACTTTTAGCTATTCACATGACAACTGAAGACTAATCATTACAGTATTTGTCATAATGTAGTTTTTTTTGCATTGCTTATAGCTGTATGAAAGATGCTAACTGGTAAATGACAGATGAGTTGATTCATAGCTTTTGAGTAGTAAACAGATCTACTTTAGAGTCATGAGAAACATCAGCGGAGAAGCATTCTGTTAAGACTTGCAGTTCTGGAGGACTGTCTAAGATGGACTAGTAGTGGGCATATGAACGGTAAAAAAGCAGGAGGATGAAGTGCTAAATGCTGGTCATGATGAGAACATAGTGAGGACTTTGAGCAACCGAGCTGACATCCTGTCTATGTTTGTCCAAGCCTCACTGCTTTTCAGAATGAGGAAGCTGTTAGATAAGCCTCAGACTGAGAAAGAGGAGCAATAAGATCATCCATTAAAGTTAAAGGGTTTAAAGGGTTAAAGTTTTGTGTGGAATCCAGAGGCCTCCTAGTGATAGTCATCCTCTCAATGAAGCCCACCTGAATGAAAATAGGAAGTTTTGTTCCATCTTCATAGTATCAATGATCTTAAAATTAGCCCTTCACAATAACGCCTGATTGACATGTGGGTCTTTTTTTTGTGGTTTTCCTTTTGGCTTTTATCTAGGCTCACTGTTCTTTGGAGTTGGCGTGATGTGACAAGTCAATCACCCTTAAACTAAAGTTGCTAAAATGAACTAAGTCTCAGGAGTATGACTTTAGGCATGCACAACTCATGTGAGATCTTTTCCTGATGTCCTGGTCACTACAGAAGAATGTGAGGACTTCTTTAAGCCTCCAGTCCTTGGAACAATTGCTCACGTGCCTAGAACTAAGCACATGCTCGTCCCCATCAAGTGAAGTCTGTGCTGGAAATGAAGTGTGTGCTTCACTGGTGAATGGGCTTGTGGCCTCAGCTGTGTCCTTGGTGTGTATGTGATGGTTTGGCACAGTTTGTTGTGAGCATGTGACCCTTGGAAAGCATGGCTCTTCCTCAGTTAACCACTCTGAGCCAAACCAGGGATGTTCTGATACCCTGATACTTCATGGTGGCCATGGCAGTGTTTTCCTTTCCGCATGCCCTGTAGTGTGTGCACTTCACCTCCGTGGTACGGCTTTGTGTTCAGGTTTTCAGACACTGGTCCTGATGCCTTTCTGTAATGCTAGACGGGTGCCATCTTTGTTGGAAATGACAAAGATTTTATTTGATTTTTAACTGTCAGGTTGTCTTTTTCTTCTTTGTGGTATGTCACTGGACGCTGCTCATTAAATGCTGTCTGCATTTTCTAAAAACAATTTAATTTAAAAAATTCAGTGTCTCTTTTTTATGTACCCTATTACTGTATTAAAATAAAAGGTCTTCGCTACCTTTGGATGAAACAAAACCTTTGAACAGCAGCCTGTTGACTGATAGAGAGCAAAGTTAAATTAACTGAAGTTTAAATTATTTAGTAGTTAAAACCCTCTTTGGCAGTAGTAGAATGTATGTTCTGTCTCCATTTGTTGGCATGCTCTTGTCTGGTATGGATAAAGAAAAATAAATTGAACATCTCTTGTATTTTCTTAATTGTTAGCCGCTTGGAAAATTATGGGTCAGGTAAATTGATAACCCTGTAAGTATTCTTCAGTCCATGGTTCTACTATTATCTTTCATTAAACTGCTTTAAATGCATGATGACTCAGGCTGTCCTGATTCCACTGCTGCATTTTTCCATTGTCAAAAGTATAGAAATTTTGGTCTCATCAGGGTTGCATGGCTTCACTTGGTTTGTTTGGCTAACCTGTTTGGATCTCCATGCTCCAAGACTGAGTGATGCAAACTCATTCATGAGAAGGGAACACTTTGTGTACACTGAGGGCACCACTTGCCAGCTCATCTACATTCCCTAATTGTATTTCTTGGTGTTCACAGCTCCTCATGTTAGACACACCAATTAAACAGTTAGCGTGTATATATTTTTTTAGTACTACACTGTGTTCTGTGAACATGCGAAGGCACACTATGTAAGAATTTATACACGCTTTAAAGTGAATAGCAGCATTCCTGAACCAATGTTTGCTTACTATTTAAGTGCTGGTTTCGAAGGGCTTTGATTCACAAGCTAGAATGGCTTGAAAGGTTCATGCTTCTGTTGTACACACAGGGCTGGGAAAACAGATTATCTTGTGAAATAGCTGCATCTTAAGAGTGCAGTGATTTAAGGGAAATATCACAGATTTTGTTTTGTCAAGAATGTAGTGCTTAACTTTCTGCTGTAAACAGCTTGTGAATCAGAAGCCTTGAGCAGCTGATTGCTGTTTTCTTCCATTAAAAAGCATTTAGGATACAAAGGAAGGTGAGTGGGATGTAAATGCTCCATTTGTTTTATTTTGTGAGTCACAGTTGCATCCTTTGAAAGTGGCTTTTTCCTTTGTAAATAGTGTTGGTTAAATCAACACTATTTTTCCTTTGACTAGTTAAAATATTTTGTTCTATTTGTCTATAATCTCAGTCTTGGGTTTGGACTGAATTGTGGGTTTTACAAAGACACAACTGACAGCAAGAACACAATAATTTCAGCTTCGTTTTTGGGAACCCTGGCCGAGATGTAGTTACATATTGGCTATAGTGTGAGAGAAGAACCTTCTTAGATGTGTGTCACTACAGATGTCCTCTAATTTTTGAACTGAGATTTTCCACTGCGTTTAGTTTGGACTCTATAGTTAGATTCTAAGTCTGCTTAGCTTGAAAGCTTCCAATGGCATTGGGATATTTTGCCTCTATTACTTGGAGTAAGAAAAGGAAAAAACCCTTTTTTTTCCCTTTCTTATGGTGAGTTTTGGAACTGGCAAACAAACAACAGTGCTTTTTGAAACTCTGTACAATAAGCAAACAAAGGTAAGTTCTCTTTGTTAATAGGAACAAAGAGTTACTTAATGCAGCCTTTGAGTTGCTACAACTAATAATCTTCCTGTTTATAGAAGTTCCCTCTGGTACATAAAGTTGGAATGAGTTTTTTTTTAAATCAAATGTGGGGGGTTTATTTTTCTGAAAACAGCTACTTCTGGTACAAAATGTAGATTTTTAAAGGTAAAACTGAAAAATCTCATCTTAGCCCCCAAAAAACTAATTAGCTTGAGAATGCAAATGCTTATATTTGGGTAAATTGACAGAGACAGAGGATATTAGGTTAAAATAGATTAAAGAAGGCCAGTTCATGTGGGAATTGTGTTGAAATGGGGTGCTTCTAATGAATCAGTGCATCAAAGATTTTACTGAGTCTTCTGCTTCTAGTGAACTCTTCATTAATCTTTGTGGACTCAACAACTTTGGGGAGTTGATTGGTGTATTTAGTATTTTGCCTTGCTTCAAGCCCCATTTAACTTGCTTGGATATAAAATTGCCATAAAGAAAGAATGAATTAATACGTAAAACATAGAGCTAGGAAAAGTGTAGGGGGTTTTGTGACTGTTGTGCACAGGGTAGCTTGTGTGGTCACTGGTTTCTTCTGAATGTGGAAAGCTCTGAAAGGTAGCTAGGATGTGACCTATATGTAAAGATACCCATTATTTGCAGATACAGATGTTCAAGAGACTGCTGCTACAGACTTGCTTCAGGTCAGACTTCTTCTAAGCTAACACTTGTTTGCAGTCTGTACCTCTGGGGGAAGTGTCTGGCAGGCATTGTCATTTGAATGTGCTGTGACACACTCTGTGACCCGTACTGCATGCCTTTGTTACACTATGGTACTGCAACAAAACCAGACTTGATTTTTTTTTTTTCCCCGCTTCTCAAATGTAGGTTGGGGGCTGCTGCAGTCTTAACGTCTTTTCTGTACGTGACAACAAATTATCTCGAATTCCCTCTGAAATTTCACAGGCCACTGAGCTTCATGTCCTGGATGTTGCTGGAAACAGGCAAGAGATTTTTGTATTTTCATGTTCTTTTGATGTATTTGCTAATTCTTTCTGATAGCAGAAGTTATTATGTCTAAGAACAGAGTAATAAAAAACCAGTTATGACATTCGTGTTAGTGTTAGTGTTGAAATTGTCAAAGTAGTCTTCCCCCTAGGCCAAAAGTAGCATAAATTTTCTGTTGTCACAAGTGTGATTTTTTGATTACTTTGACCTTGAGGAAGAGATGGGATTTTTAAATAAGACCTTCTGGATTAATATATTTCTGAAGTAAAACTGAGAATCTAGGCGATGGATAGAGCTTCATGTGACACTACCAAGCTGTAATGTCAAGTGGCACCAATATCGAGTGTTTCATCTTCATGATACAGTGTGAATAACAAGGAAAGCCACTTTGACCGTGCAGCTTCTCATGAATCTTAGCACTTCAAACATCAACATGCAGAAATTAGTTGATTAGAGCATAAACCAGCAAATTAGTTCAGTTTCTTAGTAGGAGTTAAATGATAAAAAAACCCCCAAACAGAAGAAAAGCGAGTGGCATCTCATCTATTCAATATAATTGTCTCACAGGCACTTACATATTTCTGTTCTGGCCACTGTTTACATGTAAAGCTGCTGATGGGAAGCAGCTGCCTGCCTTCCAGGGCACTTTACTGCAGCAGAGAAAGATCAGCATAGTTTTACCTGTTACTGAGCTTCAGAGGATTATGAAGTTATAATAAAGTTAAGCTGCAGGGGTTTTTTGGGGGGGGGTTTTGTTTGGTGTTTTTTTTTGTTTTTTTTTTTTGTTTTTTTTTTTTAGAGTGGAGTAGTTGGAATTGATGCCTTCTGTTTAGAGGCATTAGTTTCAGTCAAGTTTGTTCCAACTCAGCAATATATACTTGAGCTGACTTCCTGACCATCTATTAAGTCTCCCAGGGACTGGCCTGACTTTTTTACTTTGCTTTTTTGAACTAGGCTGACGTATCTTCCCATTTCACTGACTACCTTAAAGCTGAAGGCTTTGTGGTTGTCTGATAACCAGTCACAACCTCTGCTGACGTTTCAGACTGACACAGACCCTGAAACAGGAGAAAAGATTTTAACATGTGTGTTACTTCCTCAAATGCCTTCTGAGCCTGGTTGCCAAGGTACGTGCCCAGAGTCAGCTTTTCATTGTGTATAGAAGTATTACTTCTTTGCTTACTGAGTTGTCCCATAAAGGTTTGTAAAACATGCATAAGCTCTAGTGAGCAAAGTGGCCAGGTTCTGGTTGAATTTTCAACCCTTTTTTAATATTATCCTACTAGTCTTCAGAAGACTTGAAAACTTGGCACTGAATGTCATTGAAAATACACCAACAGCAGCTACAATAAATAAAATAAAGATCTGGAAGAAAAAGAATTACTCATATCACTATTTTCAGGCTTGCAGTGGGCCCAGTAGTGGTGTCCATATTTGTGTACATTGGTTATACTTTTTTTTTTTTTTAAAATATATATTTCCAACTGCAATCTCTTTACCAGGAAAATAAATTGCATAGCAAATAGTGGACTTTTTAGTTTTTAGCAAACTAATTTTCTTCCAAGCAAAGATGCCATACAGTAACTTTATTATATTCCTTACCAAGTGTAGAATTGCAGTATAAGTTGCTTTTCCCTTTTGTGATGAAACTTGCCTCTGGGCCAGGTGGAACCATAAACTCTTTTGTTGGCTGTGTTGCTGCTTCAGTAACTTCTGAATGTTTTTTGTCCTCAAGCTTTTAAAGTTGTATGCGAACATTCAAGGGGATTCATCTGAACTAATATTTAAATTTCTGCTGTAATGACTGGAGAGTAATCAAAAATGGACCTTTAAAAGAAAATCATGTGGATTCTTACTCCACTGAGTACAAAGGGGCCTGAGGAGAAAAGTGCAGCTGTGGGTATCTGTATTGTAGATACCCAGACTTAATTCCAGTTACAATCATCTATGGCTGGAGCAAATAGAAACCATTAAAACAGCAGGAGTATAGAAATGTCTCTGGACAGGTCTCCTGGATTTTAAGAATAGTTAAGAATTAAAATAAATATATTAATTAACCTCTTTAGAGTTAAAGAGGATTAAGCTAGTTCAAGAAGAGTAACAGAAGTTGATTTGACTTTCTCTAAAGGCCTTACTACTAGAAATTAGATTTTGTCCTCTCCAGATGAATCTCATGGCTTCAAGGGTAGAAGGCTTGGAATTTAGATTGTTGGATGTGTATGCCTAGCAATACTGAAAGGATGAGGTTAGTGAAAGCAATGATCCTATGTTATGGAATGCCATTTAGGGAACTGTCTAATGTCAGCTGGCAGCCGTCTTCCACAAGAAAAGCATGTATGGTGGCAAGTAAATTAAATTATATAACCAATACTCTAAAATTCTGAAACAGTCCAAGTACAAAAATACCTAATTTATGCAGAAACCATTTAGTGTTTGATAACAAAACTAATGCAAGTTCTGTTTTCTTCCAAAAACAATATAAATAGCCACTTGTAAGTACTGGATTAATGATTGTGCAGATATTGCAATTATGAACAAAACAGCATGTTGATTGTGTGACTTCACATGCATGTTGCTGTGAATCTTGAGTTCCATTTTCTTGTTCTCACAGATAACCTACCACGATGTGGTGCATTGGAGAGTTTGGTAAATGAAATGTCAGATGAAACATGGAATGAGCGGGCAGTGAACAGAGTCAGTGCAATTCGCTTCTTAGAAGATGAAAAAGATGAAGAGGAAAATGAAATGGTATGTTTTCCAAGCCTTTGGACACCTCCAGACACTGTGATATTAATGCAGAAGTATAAAAAGTCTCTGAGCATTCTTGCTGTAAATATTTCGGCTTGGGCTGCATGCTTTGTGTGTACATTTGGAGAAGGAACTGTTCATTTTGGCTGCTGAAACTTTTTTCTTTACTTTCAATGCTTTTGTTTTTTCTGCTTTGAATATAACTTTTATATTCTGATGCAGGACAGCCTTCTGTTTTGCTTTGTTTTCCTCTGTCTGCTCAGGATGTTTTCTTTCCAGAAAGAAGATAGGATCTCTCTCTGCTTCTGTGAAGCTTTACTGCCTGAAAGTATATAGGGTGTAATTTAGGATTCCAGCACTCTGGCATGTGTCTCCATTAAGTTTGTATTGTTTGTCTCTCTAATTTCTATTTCCTATCTATCCTATTTCTATTTTCTATCCCCTTCTTGCTATTTTTTTTTTTAAACTCCATCATTTGTATTGAACCAACCATGGTGTCCATAAACAGCAGCAATGTTGCTCATTAGTTTCCCACTTAAACAAAGGATGTGGGAACATCTGTCACTGTACTTACAAGACCTCTCCATTAAGTTGGGCTCTGCATATCCTGAAGACCAAAACACAACATGATCTGTAGTTTTACTAGCTTTTATTAACAGTTAAAACTCCTTGTAAAGATTAACACTGCTTCAGTCATGTTTTCAATGTGCTTCTCTGATGCTCTAAAATGAGGTGGTCCTCATTAGATCTCAGCTTGAGATAGTTCAGGACACTGTCTGGATTATTTTAGTTTAAAAAGTGACTACAAAAACTCTTAATTTAGTTTGGAAATGAACCAGCAGGGTAGTTGCTGACTCCAAAGCAGCAGAAACAAAATGTCTCATAACAGGCATGGTTCACTGATGGATAAGGAGTTCAGAATGATGGTGCTTAACAACCGTGCCAACCCCAGAATGTCCTTAGAGTAGTGAGGGCTCAGGTGTTGAAGATAAGTGCTTGATTTGCCTGATTTGAGGCAAGAACCTTCCTCGGGGAAAACATTCATGATCTTACTGAGGAGAAGGAAGGGCAGATTTCCAAAGCAGTCTTGACCAAAGCACGCGCTTGTGGGTCATCAGTTCTGCTGTACTTTGCACAGTTTACATGCATGCCACTAAAAAGTAATTGCATGTATACATCTGTTATATGTATATTGTATTTGTGGTGTTCTGGTCTCCAGCTTGGATGCTAACTGGAGTTTTTGTGACTCTTCTTTTCCTTGTAAAGGTTTCAGCACAATGATGTACATTCTTGTGTCCAAGGTGGGAGAGAAACACTCCCTCTTCCTCTCAAGGTGCTTGTTCTCAATTAACTAGAGAACCAGTCTGTGTGGTGGGATTGAAAGGCAAATGGAGCTCCACACAAACACTATTTAAAGCTGTAAAGAGATCTTGTGGGATTCTTTCAAAATCAGATGAATGCTTTAAGTGTGTTCTTAAATCACTTGTATGGTTTTGGGGAGAGAAAAAATCCTGGAGTACAGTTACGTAAGAATCTTCGCTTCATTACTTGTAACTGTACTTTACTTGAGTGGCTTTCAGATTAGTAGTCCAAAAGGGGACAAAATTTGCTCTCAGAGGACTTGTTAAAATTTCTTTCCCTGTCTTCGTAAACAAGCAGCTCTTAAAGTAATGCTCAGCACAGAGCATTGTCATTAGAAAAGGAAAAGGGAGGAAAAAAGGAAAAAGATTTAATACTTAATGTTTGATATGTGTATGCTGAAGCCTTGAAAGTGTATGTTGTTTTTGCAGAGAGACAAAGGCAAAACCACTTATTGCACTGTTTATTTTTAGAGAACACTTCTAAGGCGAGCCACTCCACACCCTGGAGAATTAAAGAACATGAAAAAGACAGTGGAGAATTTACGGAATGATATGAATGCTGCTAAAGGACTGGATTCAAACAAAAACGAGGTCAATAATGCCATTGACAGAGTGACCACTTCCGTGTAGAGTTTCATCTCCAAGTTTTACCTCCTGTGTCTTCCCCTGCTGTTGAAATGTTCCTGTCATCTCCTGGGACCTCACTGAGCCCCTTTTTGTTTTTAACCAGAACCTGATTCATCGTCTCCATACACATGAAAAGTGCGGCCCGCTGGAAGAAAGTGCCTTATTTCATCCAGGCAGTGAACCAATAATTTCCAAATCAATATTGTAATTTTAATAGTCCTAGGCTTTTTTAAGTTTAATACACTACTGTATGCAGAATACAATATTTTTGTCTTAAACACAGGGGAAATAATGCTTTTCTTTTCCAGAGTGCTGGGATATCTTCTTCCCAGTGGCTGGATGTGCTGGTGAGAAATATAGTTTTGTGGGAAATCAATACACTTTTTTATTTTTTTGGCAGCTCAGATGGTGTAAATTTTAAATTTTTGTATAGGACTTTCATAACAAGATGATGTATTTCATTTTTAAGAGAAAATTTATCTTGAGCGGTACATATTTTAGTATTTGTGGAAGAGAACAAGTTTCATGGACGACTGTATTCATTTGTTTGTACCACCCATTGTGCCTTATTGTGTCTGGTATGTCATATTAGTCTTAAATATAGCAATTCTCAAGGAAAGTGAATAGATTTGGTCTCCTGCTTTAGATATGTTTTTCTTTTTGGACAGTAATTTGTTGGGAATTTTACAGCAGAGAACTTATGTTTATATTATGGGATCTTAGGTTGTGAAGCACAAATGTTAGTTTTGTTGTTAACAGAATTAAGATTAAATGACCAAACTGCTATTGTTTATTACATAATGCACTCACACTTTAACTTAGTTGTAATGAAACATCTTGGTTTGGATGCCTTGTTGCATTGCAGTCACTAGAAATTCATGCTTCCATTGTTTTTTTTTAAATGTGCCATCTGTAAAATAACTTGAAAAACAGCACGATAGACTTTCAGAAGCACAGTATGAAATTAGTTTTATGTGTTACACAAGAAAGCATGATTCTTTAAAGTGCTTTGGTGGTTTTATAAAAATTTATAAAACCATAATAAAAACATCTTTAAAAGCTTCAGTAGATGTGATGTATCATTAAAACAACAATTAAAGTATCTGTGCATTAATGCTGTCACTGTTACTGTGTTGCACTTCAGTTGTCCAATGCTGATTCCAAGGTCTTAACTAAATCTGTGGGTTCTGATTTGTTTATAAAGGTAAGTATTAACTGAGTTGCATTCAGTAAATAACGATTTTGCAAAAGCTGGATAAAGACTGATGTTGATGTCTCTGGGTTCTGTGTGTGCCATGAGCTAACAAAACCCCTGGCTGGTTCAGTGCAGGGACTTAAGAGTAAAAATGTCACATATTTAGAGTTAGATCATGCAATGAACCCAAGTTTCAACAAAATGAAAGACCTGAAGTTTTGTGTGGCTAACCAAGCCCCTTTCTTCTACTGAACATTTTTTCCAGTAAGTGTTGGTTGCATGAGGCTATCTGGGAGAAGATAGAAAAGGAGGAGATCTGAGAAGTCATAATAACTTGTGTTCATGTACAATATGTGTTGTTTTTTTGGTTTAACTCTAAATTTTCATTTGAAGCTTTTACAAAAGGCACTGCTGTCTTTTTGATACTAAACAAGTAGGTCTTTCAAGACATCTGCAAGTATTAAAATCTAACCTAGCAAAATACATTAGTTTTCATTTCTCTTCCCAAAGATTCCTCATTTAAGCTTTAAGACATGATTTTGCAGGAGGGTGCTGAAGGTTTGTAGGTATTAGGTCAGTTCAGTGGCAGTGCAATTTCATTGTTCCCAAAGGAGAGTTCTCCTGGTTATTCTTGGTAAGCTGCTGTTAAAATAAAACCAAAAAGAAAAGCAGGTTTGGTACAGCTGACTCCAGCCTTGGGTAGAATTTTCTTTTTAAAGTACTTACTGGAATCGACACAAAAAAAGTTTAAAAATGTAGGAAACCCTGTACCCAGAGTCCAAGTAAACAGCAACAAACCCATTTGAGATGAAAAGTTCCTAAAAAAGACAGTTCCTAAAAAAGCCAAAGTCAGCAAGACTCTGTGATGCCAGTTTTTCATTTGGAGGCTGTGGCTTGTTTTGTTTTTAGCGTCTGTCTCATCAGCAAGATGAATGTGTAAAGCCTGAATTTCGGCCTTGCCTGACCTGCCACCAGATGAAAATAACTAATTGCCCTTGTACCCTTACTCCCTCCTGCTGCAGTCAGAACAAGGAGTAAATCTTTCTGCAGCTCTGTGATGTGCATTCTGTCAGGCTCATGGAGACTGCTGCAGCCCACAAACTCACCACAAGGCAAGCCCCGCTTGCTGCATCCACTTTGGCACAAAGTAACTGGTCAGCAGTCAGTATGTTTTCCTTCGGTGAGTTTTAATTTTTTCTTTTTTTGTAATAGTGGAAGGAATATTTGTTGTGGTTTCTCTGGCTACAGATAAATAAGTGGGTGATTTGTCCCTTCATTTGGGACAGTTTCACACTGCTGCACCCAAGGGTGGCTGGTATCGTTTCTTTGTGGTCATCTCAGCCAAAGATGCGTGGTATGAATTGCATATTGAAGGTGCTTGCCTCCACTTAGATGTAAAAGAAAATTAATTGAGCACAGACTAGAATGCATCAATTGCTTAATGGGAGGTTAGAGGAGCTGAAGTCCATCATCAGACCAACCAGCTGCTGTCCCCAGAGGAGTGTTGCCATTCCTTGCTTTTCACTGCCATCTCTCTTCACTTTGTTAACCTGTGTAGTGGAAATCTGAATTTTTGTTATGTTTTTTCAGTCACTATCTGGGGAGAGATAAAGGAGATGTATTTTTCAGGTTTCTACAGTAATATTGTGTAGCACTGTATCTCATTAATGTCTTTTGGTTATGCTCTTTGGTGAGGCAGATTCTGCTCTGCAGGTAGTTCAGCAGTGTATACAAGGTAGTGGAATGTTTGAGTCTGGCAGGAAGTGCAATTTCCAGTGTAATTTCCAGGGTGCACCTTGAGGTATGGCAACAGCTGCCAGTGGTATGGAATAAGAGCAGATGAAGTGTTGTTTTTCAGGGCTGATAAGATGCTTGGATTCTTGCTGTGCAAACAGAGACAAGTGGCTACCTCTCTCTCTTCCTAATGCTGGTTCTGAGTGACTTGCATGTCATTTTATTTACCAAACCTCCATCAGCCTAGACCTCCAAAGTCCCTCTTATCTCTTGAGTGATCCATGTGTGTGCCATTTTACAGAGTGGTTGAAGTACACTCCTCCTCCTCCCAACAGCATTGATAACATTCCAGGCAGTTTGAACTCTCTTATAGCCAGAAAAAGCTGATGACACATGTTCTGATGAAACAGTGTCTGTCCTTGAAAGCATGAACCCTCTCTTCCCAGTCTCTGGGTTTTTTTTGTTTTTTTTTCTTTTCCTCTTGCTGATGCTGTGAGGCTCCTGAGTAGTGAGTATGATTATGACTTTTTTTCTCTATAAACTTTTCCTACTTTACTTTGTCTTTTGAGAGGCTGGTTTAATGCAAAGAGGCTACAAAATCTGCATGCTGTTTTATTAGCTATAAACAGGTAACCAGGGAAAATCAACTGACCATATGGTGGAGTGGATTTAATATTAACCTGCCAGTTACTGCATACAAGTTCTCTCTATTCAAAGTCACAATTCCTAGTCTTAAAAGAATAATAAGAAAAAAGGCACTCTTGTGCTACCATAGTTAGTGTAGCAATGGATTTTTCCATCCCCTGCGTGTTGCTCCAGGCTTTTCCCACAATTTCCATGTAATTTATGTGTTGAGATTATTTTTCTGGCATAAGTTCCATATTTCTGATAATCAGTGTATTGTAGGAAAGTGTGTACTGGAAACTTGCACAATGCTGTTCTTTCCAGCAAGTGACTTGTTTGTGTCCTGCTTGCCCTGCTTCTGGTCTAGCACTGATGCTTTACTAGTGCTGCATGAGCAGCTTTTTGCTGATTTAGCTACTTAACAGGTTTCACTACTTGGAGCTCATAATTTCAGCTTTTAAGAGACAGTAGTGACACCAGGATTTTAATTTTATTAAAAGTTCATTTTTTAATGTATTTATTAGTACTGTCCAGGTTTGCTGTCAATGTCTGCCTCCCACTGAGACAGAAGCTCACTATTGATCAGAAATGTCTAGACCTTTTGTTAATGGAGAATTCACCACCATTCTTTGCCTTGACTCCAGAAAATAAAATTACTTTACTTTTTCAATTGACTTGATAAGAGTATTTCCCATCTTCAGTTTCTGACAAACACAAAAATCTCTTTCTGTGCTTGGGTTGCTGTCAGGGAATATGACAAAAGCTGGTCTTGACTATCAGGAATTATTTTGGGTATTCCCTTTCTGCTGAAGCAATTGTGAAATCTTCAGAGGGACAGTGCCTCCTTCTTTTATTGCAAACTCAGGACTATAATCATTCCACCAGCTGAATGAAAAGTGTGATTTTTTTTTTTCAAAGTGGGTAGCCCATGCCTGATTTGAGGACAGCTCTATGAGCTGCTTTGCAGGAGCCATCCTATCTCTTCTTCTGGTGGGTATTGGAGACACTGTTTTATTCCCTCTTGTGCAGTTCTCGTGCAGTGGGCTGGTCCATCATGGGTTCTGCTGGAGCAGAGGGCCTGGAGGAAGGAGCTCAGTGAGTGTAGCTGGACTGTGTGTGAGCTTCAGGTGCGAGGATTTTGAATTTGTGACCTGTTCAGGGTGTTTGCTTGAACAGTCTGGTTTTGAATTTGTAACCTGTTCAGGGTGTTTGTCTCTAAACACCGTTGTTGTTAGTCCATTAACTCTGAGATCTTAACAAGTAGCTTAGCTTTTTCCAGGAGAAGACCTCTCCTGAAAATACAGCATCACTATTGTCCATGGAGAGAACTGTGTGGCTCCTCAGTGATGTTTCAGGGAAGGGTTTTAGCAGACCTTCCTCAGCATTAAAACCAAGAAGGGGACACCTGATGTACAATAACCTTTGACACTGTTTCTCTGGTGTGCTCATCTGTTGCTGGAGAATGTTGTCTTGGCTGGAATCTCTGATGTGCAGCTGGTGGTAACAGCCAAGCACGAAACATTAGCAATGCTCGCTGTGGAAGAGCAGTGCTGACTGCAGTAAGTTTCCTCAAGATCCACAGATGCATACAGAGCTTGGAAATACCACTAGAGCATGAGCAGCTTGTATTTCAGTTTGTAAGCATCCCCAGTATAATGCAGAGAAAGTTTTAGTTGGACGCAAAACTAATTAAATGCCTCAAAGTCCCATCTTCTTTTGCTCCTGAAGAAAACTCGGGCAAGTTGTGAAAATGTGCTTGTGATGGAAAGAGTCTGATTCTATCATCACTCTCAGTAACTTGCCAGTTTTACTCAATTTCAGAATAAATGGGCTGTGTTAAATCATTCTGAAGTTGCTCATAGGAGATAGGATTGTCCCGTGTTTCTGGAACATTAAACATTATAATCATGACTACATGATTATAAACATGAATGAGTTTCTTTACAGTTTGTTAATGGCATCCTGGACTTCCACTAAGCAACTTAAAACCAAAACAAAATCCAAACTAACTGGACAAAAGGTTTGTTTGAATATTACTGATGAATTTTCTTCATTCAGATGTAGAGAAAATTTCAAGTCTGAAGAGCATTTGCATAGTGGGTGCTTTTAGGATAACCTACAGCAACTTTTTAAAATTGTATTTTTAGGAAATTAAATCTTATCTGGATAATAAATACTTGAGTATCTGAGTTTGAAATTAAATCGTGTCTTTACTGCTAGCAAAGTGTGTAAGGCTTGCTTCCATAATCAGTTCAGGCAGCTTTTACACTGCCTCTTCTCCAGTGGAAGCATATTCAAGGATGCCTTTGTTTCAGCAGCATTTTATTCAGCTTTGGTTTCATGTGAATTACACAAAGCTTTCTTAGAAACAGTCTTTTGTACTTTAAAAAGGGAAGGAGTCTGAAATACTTTTTGATTAGTAGAATGTGTTACGTATAGTTTACTTTGAACCAGAAAAGTGTTTATGTTCTAGGACATGCATTTTTAATGAACCATTTGCTTTCCCATAACTGTGCTATTTAAGCAAATAATCTTTTTATTAGATAGAGAAATAGGTGAGAATTTGTGTGTGTGGGATTGTAGTATCAGGTATATGACCATGGAAATGTTCTAGGTAACTGGATTCTACTTGCTAGAGGAGATCAGGCTGTGGCTGTAAGCAGGGTGCTTCACTGTCCCTATGATTTCAGTATGGTGCTTCAGAGACATGGGTGGCTTTCACAACTTGGCTTTTATTGTTAGGCTGTTTTGGAATCTTCCATTTACCAGAATGTTTTAGGGTGATAGACAGCATTTCCCGCTTGTTTCCTGGAGGAAATTCATTCTTGAGGGCATTTGTTAGTGAGATCTTAACAGAATGGACACATTGTGCATTATGAGAACAATTTGTCCTCTTAACTACAGGGCTGTGATATGGAGCAGTAGTTATGTTATGGAGAGACTGCCTTTGAAAAGCTGAAAAACGTGTTGAAAGGAGGTAAAGATGTCACTTGACTTGCTGGTGAAATACCAAAGCAAAATCATCTGTTAGCAAATCAGTTAGGCTCATTAACAGTGAAAGGAGAAGAAAAAATGTGTTTTGATGGAACATAATAACTACTAGGCTGATGAATATTTTCTCCCTCCAAACACTTCTGCTTTTTACAAAACAGCAGTATGACACCACCCACATACCCATGAAGCTTAAAGTCCTAAATACAGAATTTGCCTTATTTGTTTCATTCCAGTTACTTTTAAGTAAATGTAAATCTATGGGCATCTCACTTTGTGTTTGCTGCTAGTGACTGAAACCAATCATGTTTTTAATCCTTTTGGGTCTCAGCTTCCCCACATGTGAAACATAAGAAAGAACTTCCAAACTCTATCTGTGTAGTAAGAAGACCAATTATAATTTGTAAAATTCTGTAAGGAGAACTGATTCTTCTTTCTTCATAACAGGATATTTGCCTGTAGCCTCCTGTCTCAAAGCATGGTCCTATAGTATTTAATAAAATGAGAATAAGCTAATAAATTACTGGAAGTTTTTAAAGAGAGCTTCATTTTTGGAGTACAAGTCTACTATCTGTTAACCTGAACGACCTTGAGGGGTGATGGAAGCTTGTTGCCTATCTAAAGCAATTTTAGTTAATATGTCAGAATGAGAAATTGGTTTTATTTTTGGCAGGGAAAACAAAATCCAGTAAAAAAAACCAGACTGAGAGGTTGAGTTCACTATCTTATTTCCAGCCCTCTTGCTTTTCTTTCATCAGAAAGGATCAAGTTGTAAAAAACGATTGGGGATTAAGATTTGTTTGCAAAATGATATTAGCCTGCACTCACAACAGTAGCATTCATTGGCTTGATTTCTCCATTTTACTTCGTGGAACTATAATTCTTATGGTGTTTTGCATATAGCAGGTATATGCAAATGTAGAGTAAAAGGGATTTCTAGTTGTTCCATTCCATGTTTTGCTATTGATACAACCAAATCATGAAACTGCTTTCATAAAGATAATGCTATCCACAGTGCTGTGTAGACCTAGTGAAAATTCTTTGCCAGAATTGTTCTGTTGTTTCTATTTTACTTCGTAGTACTGTAGATCAAGAACATTAAAGACCAGAATTTCTTGGGTTACAGGTGTTAAACAGGTACTGAATTTTCCTTACAGCATGAGGAAAAGCATCCTGCCACAGGAGAAGGCAGACAGGGAGCTGGAGTGCCCTGCAGCTTTGTGTTCCCAGCTGAACTGCAGGGGGCATAGGGATGTAAAATATACTGATCTTCCTCACCGTGCTCCTGTGCATCCAGGAGGCTGCCACTGCAGCTGAGTGTATGCCTAAAATGATGAAGGAATTGTCAGCATAGGCTTAATTTGAAATCTCTGTCTGTTACTTTGAGAGAATAGCCTTTTACTGGTTTCACAGAATTTGGCAGGCTGAATTTGAGAAGCTGTTGTTTAGGATTAGGGATCAGGGTCAAACAAGGATGAGATGTTTCCTTGGAAGAAGTTAGATGCTTCACTGTACTCATGTTTATTTTTAGAGTGAAATTGCTTTATGACTTCCTAATGAGCTTAAAAGTTGACAAGGATTTAAGCTGTGACTTGAAATACCCTGAACATTGAGATGTCACATTAGCTATTCTGAAATACAACAGTCCAAGCCAATAGCAGACAATTTCACCTAGTGTACTACTGTTCATCTGTCTGATTAGAATTGCCATCCCCCTAGTTAATATTAACAGAAAGCAAAGTTTCTGTTTAAGGGTACCCTATGTTTCCTTATTCAAGAAGATGAGTGTGAAGACATATCAGGAGATACCCTGCCTTGCATTCAAATTGTCAGGAGGAAAGGGAGCCACTGCTGTGCTGTGATTGTTTGTGCTGCTTTCCCATTGATCACCTAAATTGACAATCAGCTCTGGTGTCCTGAGCAATGTGGTTTAGAATAAACAGAAGTACAGGCTATTTATCAGCAAATAGCGATATCACTGAGTGTCAGTGCAGTTCAAAATGTGGTTTAACAGCAAATTTCCTGCAGGAAAAGGCCAATCACGCCCTCCTTGTACAATACAAATAATCCTGTGATGGGGCTGTCATCTTTTCAAGACTCACAGAAAGGTCTATCATGTTTTCCAATGAAATGCTGGGATACTGTCCATTTCCATTTTCTAGTGTTTTCAGCCATCCTAAAACTGAGAGCAAATGAAGAATCCCAAGGGGATGACCTTCTTTGGCAGCTGAAGATGAATCAGTGTGTCCAGCATGAACAATCTTGTCCTATTTCCTTGTCTTTACCCACCTTAGATCTAATAGAGATGGTGACATCTGAGTTGCTGGTAGCAGCAGCATGTGTCTCTGTGTGTGTGTGAATATAACCATTCTGCATTTAAAAAGGAAAATGGAAATTTAAATAACTGTTAAATCTGAATCAAGTACCTGTTAAAACATGTGAGAGTCACCATGTGCTTCTGATTGCTCCACCACAAGCTTGTTGAAAATTGGTTTTATTAGTTTGTTTTCTCCATTTATGTATATTATTTGTTTGGCATCAGGCTGCTTTTTGCCACTGGATTTGTATCATAAGAAAATGCAGAAGTGAGATTTAAAGAAAGGTTCAAAGGTAAAGGTTACTTCAAAAAATTACTTCTAAAATTCAGTTAAGTTCAGATACGTAGGCAAGCTTGACACAACTTTTCATGTATAATGAACTTCTGAGTGAGAAAGGTGGAGTTATTTTGGATGCAAGTAAATAATGAACATTTTGGGATAACTGAACTATAATCACTTTGTATATCAGCAATCCTTAAAAGATCAATTAAGTGTTGCACTTTCTGTTGGTACCATTAAACAAATGAAACATTTTATTTAATGAATAATGAAGAGGGGAGTGACTTATTTAATTCAGGTCATGAGATGAGGTGGTCTCTAAAGGTCTAAGTACTCGTGTTTGTTTTCTTAATAGTACACTTTATTGAAGACTGTTGTCGATCATTAGTTCTTCTTTACGATGCTGAAGGTAGGCTTGGTCCCATGCTGTATAAGTCCTTAAAGGCTTCCACTATTTTCAGCAGCCTTTGCTTGCTCTTTGTATCACCAGTACTGCCCATTAACTGGCAAAGTGTCTCTGTGGGACTGAAGATACTTCTAAAGGTAAAAAAGGGAAACAGAGTATTTGCAAGAATCTAAAATACCTTGCAGAACTTGCCAGGCAGGCTCTGCACTTGCATACCTCAATTTCTTTCTTAAAATCTATTAATTGCCTTTTTTTTAAAATGTCCTCTTTCCCTCAGGACTCTATTAAGTGGCTTCCCAAGTCTCCTAAACTGTACAGTGGCCATAACTGGAGCTCCCAGGGCTCTCGCTGGGCCTCGTTGAAAGGCAAGGAAGGTTTCCATGGTGGTAACCTGTACAAATTCAGCTCTGCTAATGGAAAATGGAGAGAAGGAAGGATCAGTCCTGAGCAAGAAGCAGAGGAACTCGAGGATCCTGATGATGTAAGTAGTCTTGAAATCTGGAGAGACAATCTATGAAGAGGCTGTAGCTGCTCACACTGCTGTGCAGCAGAGCACTTTGGCTTTGGGGGACATGCACTGCCTATACTCTCCTGTCCTTGCTTGTGCAGAGGGTACAGAGCTATGTTCAATGTTTTATTCCTTCACTTTGCTTGCAATTACTCCATCCAACCCTCAGGAGTACAGTTCAACCTGCAGGTTAAGATGAGTAACCTGAGCAATGATGAGACACATTTTTTACTTTACTCCTACTTACATCCCCCAGTTACCAAGCTCCCTCCATCTCTTTCAGGTAAGTAGGTTGTTGGCAGTGCTTGGGGCTCAGCATCTCCCTAGGCCTGGATGGTAGAACAGTGAGGTTGCAGTGCTCCTCCACTGCATGTTAATTCTGGGTGCTGCTCTTCCAGGATGCTTGTGTCTGTGAGCCCCTGCCTGCTGTAGTTTCTCCAGCCTGTGCCTGCCAGGTGTCTGTCACCTGTGCTGCAGCCTGGCTGTCCTCTTGGTGCTAGCCTGGGAAAAGGAGGTGGTGATTGCACTCTCGCAGCCTTTCCCTTTCAGGGCATTGCTCACCATTCTTCCTGATGTTTGCTGGGAGATGAGGGAGAAATTGGGGTTCCTGCTCCTCTTCCAGAACTCGGCTTCCTTCCTACCCCTGTGAGTGCTGCTGGTGTGCCCCCTCCTCCAGCCCACAGTCCTGGCTCTTGCTTATGGACACCTTCCCTGGCACCCACAGCACTGCAGATGTGTCTGGGTTAGTCAGCCTGGCACTGTATTGAGAAATCTCTCTCAAGAGAAGAAAGGTACTGAATGTTTTATGTGACACAAAGCTAAGCAAATTCCCTTTCAAGTGAAAATGGGAAGCAATCATGCCTTGAATGCATTCCCTGGGGTTGGCAATGATTCTTTCCATCCCAACCAAAAGGAGATTGTGGGAAAGTGCCAATATAGATTGAAGAATAAAGTGTCCAGTGGGGTTCTGCGCAGCTGTTCAAGGTAATGCCACTGCTTTTTATTTTGGTATTAAACTTCCAAGCTTAGAAAAACACTTACAGGGTTTATTTTCAGAGGTGTTGATGGGTGTTTGCTGCATCATTTTACTGCCAATAGAAGATAGAAGGATTTGGGCAATATGAAGAACTGATTTGACCTTAACTTATAAAATTAAGGAGCAAAAATCAGCTCAATATAAATAAAGCATTCCTAAAATGTGAACAGAATTTGAGCATGATGTCTGAATTTAATTTAAGCCTTTGTCAGGAATAACTGATAGCTGGAAAAATCACTACATTTTGTAGTCAAATTTGTCCGAAGCTTTAATTGTTTGTTGGATGTATCTTAATTGTGTATTTCTCTTTTCAAGCCCTTGTGGTTTAGCTAAGCATAGGGTGGCATTGTGAGCTCCTCACTGCATCTCAGACTAGGTTCACCCTAGAGCCAGGCTTCAGAGTAGGCTTTAGTATGCATCACCTTTGAGGTTCCGTGTCCAGAGGACTCCTAAATCACTTACGTTTGCAGGTCTCCACTCACTGCCATTTGCAACTAAAGTCAATCCAATGACTGAAACCAAGTCTTACATATGCAGATGTGAGGTAGGGGCTTGCCTTCCCTCTGACACCTGTGCTCCCAAAAATGGAATGTGAGTTTTGAGAAACTATTTCTGTATGGAAATTGCTTTGCTTTGCCTTGTGTGTGTGGCTTCTTCCCCCAGAACAGTGGATTCAGTGCTACAGTGCAGCCAGAGGCTGCCCAAAATAGCCTTGTTCTCATTCTCTGCCATTTTCACAGGGCACTGTGGGATTTATGCACATATGGATATGTGTGTTAGATGTGCTTGTGTGTGCCAGGGAGTCTATACGAATCCCAGTCGTTCCCCTGTTCCCACAATTTCAACCCCAGTGTCGGGGCCAAGACATGTCCAGAGAAATAATGGTAAAAGAAATCTTTGGATGTTTGCTGTAAAGTTCCAGTTCTGTCTTCAGTGAAATAAAAAACAGCCACGTGAGAGTGAGGAACAATCCATGTTAGCACGAGTAAGGTCTGTGTTTCAGATTCTCCTTGCTGTTGCTGTGTTTACCTTCTGTATCTTTAACCTCAGGAACCCATTTCCAAGTTTTCCGGCAGCCTTTTTGACAGCAACGACGGCATGCGAGATCAAAGAAGTGCCAGAACAACACTTCAAGAAAAGCACAAGCTGGCAATGAAAGGGAAGACCCTTGCAGGATCTAACCCCAAGGTGCAGCCACCTGTGTCAGCAGCAGGCAGCTTGGCCGCGGAGGAGCTGCGGGTGCTGGATGTGCCACAGCCCCCGCTGAAGGTTTGGAATGGCTGCGTGGGCTGGGCTTGCAGCTGGGGGGCTCTGCGTGTCTGTGGGGCAGTCCCTGTGTCTGTGGGGAACTCCTCCTGGATGAGGTAGTTTATAAAAGATGCAAAGAAGGGGGGACATTGCATGGCAGATGTCATGAGGCTTACCTTAAAGACAGTAAGCTGAGGGTTGTCATTGCTCCCCGGGGCTTATATGGAAAAAGAATTTCCCATTAAAAAACCCCAACAAAGCCCACTTTCCTTGTAGCCATGCATCTCACTTTGTATATCCAGCTTTGGTATTGTGAGGCCAAGTCAAAGGTATGTGCAGGTGGGCACTGAGCTTTGTTCAGTCCATGGTTTCAAAGCAGTGGTGACAAGTCTTGCGTGTGCCAGTGTTGAAGTGTAGCACCATTTTTCTCTGGGGTGGGCTCTCCAGGGGCATGTCTGCTGGTGTTCAGCGTAGGAGGTAGATTTTCAATGCTCACATAATTAATAGGCAATATTTTTGATTAATTAGGTCACTTATCCATTATAATTCTCTTCCAGGTAACCATTACTGTGTGCAGTCAGATGGGGAGTCTTGGTATTAGCATTGCTGGTGGAAAGGGCTCATCTTCATGTAAAGAAAGTGATGAGGTGCATTTCATTATTCAAAATTTATCTAGTGATCGTTAGGAACAGACTGCTGAGTAGTTCCTTGAGTTCTTGTGTTTTGTTGTTTGCTTTCTGAGATTGTCCTTCATGTAACATTTCCATCTTTGTAAAGCTAACAAGGGTGAACATAGGTAGCTTATTTCCCAGAGTAGGATCAGTCATTAGATTTTGATGGGAAGCTCCAGAAGGGATGATTTGGGAGAGATAGCCAAATGTAAACCAATGATGTTGCAAAGGCAACCTGATGGCTGAAACACTGTTGTCTAATTCTCATTTTCTGCCTCAGTTTGGGGTCACTCCCTTGGCAATCCACATGCCTCTCCCATCTCATTTGCTCATTCCCAGGAGCTAACTTGCTTTGAGAGAAATATTTCACACCTCTTCTCACTGATTTATCTTTTAAATAAATATTTGTTTTCCACTCTGTTCCCCATGGCACAGTGTAAACAATTACTGACTTTTGTTCATTGTTGTGTATGTGTCAGCCATGGAGGCTTGTTTTTTTGTTTTTTGTTTTTTGTTTTTTTTGTTTGTTTGTTTGTTTTTTTTATCTTGCTAATGTGCTAAGGCATTTAGTTTTTAATTTTATGGAGGCAACAGAACAATAAGTCTTGAAAATTAATTGCTTCCCATTTGCTTTTTACATCTAAGAACAGTGGGAGAAGCTGTCACTTCTGAAACCTATGTTTTGTGTTACCAGGGGATCCTGATTGCACGGCTGCCAAAAGATGGTCCATCAGACTTGGCTGGGGTACAAGCAGGAGACAGAGTGGCTGAGGTAGATGGGTTGTTTGTCACTGTGGGGTGTGTTCTTTTGTTGTTGTCTTTAAATCAAATCACTTAAGAGTTGGAGAACTTGAGTTGCAGATCTAGGCTTGCCTTAGTAGCTTTTTAGATACCTGCCATTATGAAGAAATGATAATAACATTAAATTGTTGTATTCCTTTTTATTGTGTTTGGGTTGTCAGATCTTTATGTTCAAAGTCCTTAACTAAATATTATTCACTTAAATGAACGATTTACAAAGGAAAATAATGGTCTTAGTAAGCAGTTATGTAAGGATAAATGCAGTTGTACTTGAGCCATGCTTTCCTGTGACATGGTATTAGATTTACTAGATTAGTTCATTGCAGTTGCAACAAAGAGATATAAACTAGATGAGCTTGTTTCCCCAAGGTAATTTTTGGTGGGAAGAGAACAGTTCAAAATAACTCCCCTGATGGAGGCTTGCAGTGCCAAGGGATAAATGTATCTCTTGAGCTGCTCTACCTCAAGTCTCATCTTTCCTACAGAAGTCACATTCTTGAGCTTCAGAATTTCCCAAGAATGGGAAAAAAAAAGGTCACATACAGTTTTGTGCTACATACTTTCGATGTACTGTTTGATTTGTTCCTGCTGAGAATGGTGGAGGAAGAGAACCTCTATGAAATTGCTTTGAGGTGAAGCTGGTCCATATTTCTTTCAGCTCTTGTTCTCTTAAACTGTCATTTATACTTTATTAGATTAGTAGATTTTACTCCAGCATGCTCCTTGTTGAATTAAGGTGGGATAGAACAAACAATATTGTATGTCTGTTCAATTGTCAGGAATAATGATACAACCTGTGTCAGCCAAAGACTATTTAATGATAAATTATTCTACTAATTTTGTAAAACTATGCTATGGAATTATTAATAGAGGGTGGTCTTCTATAGCATATACATATGCTGCTAGTTTAACAGTTCTTAAAAGGTTATTTATAGATTAAAATCTGTATCATTTAAAATTTTTTATTTTTTCAAAATAATTTTAACAAACGTGAGAAAATTTAAATAATTCTCTACATATTTAACATTATCAAACCATTGGGGAAAAGACCCCAGGATTTTTAGTTGCTGTACCTTTACCTTCTCAGCAGAGTTTCTGGTCAAGTTAGTGTCTTAAAAATCCACCCCATTGCTCAGGTTCCTCCGTAAGGCTATAATTATTTTTTTTTTTTATTTTGGGGGCTATTTGGAATATACTAGGTGGTAAAGTCTGTTCACTTAATCTATAGTGAAACAAGTGAAAAAGAATATATTTCTGTTCTATCCTGTTCTGCCCTGCTGTTATTGTACAAATAGTTAGGATTTCTCCATCTCCCACAAGATGGCAGAATCATTCATCTGTTGAAAGAATATAGAAAACAAATCTCTGCTTTATTGTGTCTGTTACAAGAAGGAATCAATGCAACAGGGTGTGCTATAGAAATACTAATGTTTTGACCACAGGACTAATCTGTGTACAAATAACAAGCATTTTTCTCTTGACACTATGTGTTACAACTTCTTATTCCTGAACTGATAATTTCAACAGTTCATAATTTTCAAATATAAAAATGAGAAACAGGAAGAATTGCAATTTTATTTGCTTTTGTTGTACAACCACACGTAACAATGGGGCCAGGTGTTTGTATACAAACTTGAGAGGGAGTGAACTCCTCTTCTGAAACAGCATTCAGAATAAAAATATGTTTCTGGTGTTTTCTTTTAAAGGCAACCTTTGTTTCAGAACCTGCTGCCCTTGATGCTGGTCTCACTGAAGCTTCCCCCAAGGGCAGCCCCTTCCCGACCGTCAACCATGTCATAACAGTAAGTAGGATGGCCCCAGTAAATAACAAGTCACTCTCACCTAAGAAATTTGTGTGTCATTAATGCTAGTGAGGACTGGCACAGAACTCAACACATATCAAAGATCAGCGACCCTACCAAGTGTCTACATGGCTGTCACTGCAGCTGGGACATGGCTTCTGGAGGAGCTCAGCTCCTGGGTGAGCACCCGTGTAGCAGGGCAGAGCTTTTGGAGCACTCTGGTTTGGGGACTTTAGGGTGGTGTCCACTCCCCCCAGTCTGAGTCATTATTCTGTTGTCTGGACTCTGTCTCTAGCTAATGGAAGGAGCAGCACTTCCAGGGTCCCTCTTTTAGGAGGGAGAGGAGAGCTACCGGGAGGTGACCATTTTCATCTTTTGACTGGAAGGGGGGAGCTTGTGTCACAGGCTAAGGCTTGCCTGTATTTTAGGTGACTGGTGAGAGAAAGCCTACTACACATGTCACAGAAGGCAACAGAAGGCACAGAGCCTGCAGGGTGGCTTTTAGAAATCCAGCTTTTTTAACTTTTGTAGCAAGTTCAACTCTCTGAAGACCTACCCTAGTCTTGGTCATCTGTGTGCACAACCGAAACTATTGCTTTATTAGGCAGATACAATAAGATCAAGTTATCTGAATAATTAAGGTCAGAAAGCATCTTTCTTGTACGGAGCTTGAAGTAACAGGAAGCAACAACTGTTTCTCCTACAGCAAATGCAGGAGGAATGTTTTTTTGATTCATCTTCTTTCAGTCTTAAAATCTTTCTCCATTAATACCATTTAAAACCCAGCTAATGCCAAAAAATGAAAGTATGTATATTATATAAAAGATTATAATAAGAAACCATATCAATTTTTATTAAACATTTAGATAACTAATGTGATTTGTCAGTTCACTGAAAAAGTGAGCAAATAAATAATGCAACTGCTTTTCTCTGGTTTGCTCTGTTAGTCACTGTTTGACATGTTGAGCTACAGTTTTTGTCCATGAGATAGACTAAGAAAGGTGTTCCCATCTATTAGTTGCTTAAAGAAACTTATTTTGAGGCCTCTAGCCTCCAGTATCATCTTGTGAAACATTTAGACCAGTTTTATTTTCCAGCTGAAAACACTTTCATCAATTTGTGGTTTTGTTTTGTTGGGGTTTTTTTTGTCCAGTTATACCTGGTAGCTGTTTCTTACAGTCTTTATCAGTATTGCAGGTAGCATGAGGCTTCCTGTTAGAGGAACCACTGTTGAAAGTGTTTATTCATACATTGGCAGTGGCCTGGATCTGTTGCAGTAGCATCTGACTTCTAGTATTTCCATCCAAAAAGAAGAAATTACTGTATTTTTATGATGTATGCTTCCCTTTAAAATTCTTCATCTGTAGTGAGGGTAGAAGGCAGATTAGACTGAGGTAACTTAGAGCAGAGTACTCAGAGGGAATCAACTGGCTGAATATGTTCTGAGTGTCAAAAGTAACCAATGTGCAAGTTCTTTTGTGAAGAAACATTTGTATTTCGAGTCTGGTTTCTTTTTTGAAATCAAAGTCTTTGTGCTGTAGCAAATGAATCATGTTATTGCCTGTAACCTGGAGCAGCATTCATCAATTTTAGGGATTATGGGTTTATGGGGAGTATCCTGCTAACTTGGGACTGCTCAATTTCTCATCTGTTCTCACTTTGACGTCCCTCTTACTCCTCAGTAACTGAAGGAAATCTTATTACCTGAAAAGTGTTTAGAGCCTGGCTTCTCATGGAGGACTTGCTTTGCATGTTCAGATAAGCAGGTGGCAGTAGGACCTTAGTGCAGAATCTTCTTCTGTGCTAGGAATATAGGAAGGTTCATTTCCTTTGTGTTTCTGATCAGGTTTCAATAGAAGATGGTTGTGTCTACATCAAGGGAGGGAAGAATTGAAGCATAATGGCAGAGAAACCACAGACTCCTATTACTATTCTGCAAAAACTGAGTATGTGCCAGATGGTGTCATCATCCTGCCTTGCAGCAGATACTGTCTTCATCTGTTTATTTTTATTGAATTTAAAAAAACATCCTCTTTGCATATGCTCCATGTGATAATATTTGTCTTATTCTTGCTAGCCACAGCCCACCCCATCTCTAAGCCTCCTGCTCTGGCATTACAACAGGCAGCGCTGCTGCCAGGTTCAGGTTTTCTCTCTTGTTTTCCACAGGCTTGGTTGCTCTAACTGCTTCTAAAAGGCTCATCTAATTGTTAACTCAGTCAGCCAAACTCAATTTCAAACCCTTTGTGCCAGCTTTAAGATTTCATGACAGTGTGAATGACCAGTAATTAATTGGACAAATGAAATGTTCTTTCATGGTGAGTCATTGTTTTGCAAAGGAAAAATGAGACTCTTCCTTGGTTTTAATTATGATTGGGTATTTTGCTGACATGTAGATAGAGGTCTCAGAACTTTAATTACAAGTAGATAGTTTTTACATACAGTATTTTATGGACTTGCCTCAGTTATGCTAATCACACCTCAAAAATATGAAAACATATTTTACTTGGTTTTATATATATACATATATATATACACACACATATATATACATACATACATATATATATACATACATATATATATATATATATATTTGAATTGAACTTAAACAAAACAAAAAATCAGGGCTATAAACACATGTCCATACTGACTTTAACAGAAGGAACCTTTAGGTGGATTCTGGATTCTTCATTTCCAGTTCTGTTATTGTTTCCTATCCATCCTCTCAAACACGGAGCCCACTCTTCACAATCTTTCTCCAACATAAATATTTCCGTTCAACCTCTGACTAAAATTCACGGAGGATTTTCTCTGACTGGATGGAGAGCGTTGACAGGTTTCAGCATCTTCTATCATTCCATGCATCATCATGCCATCTTTTTTGACTCATTTTTGGGGCTATCAATGTAATAAGGATATTAGATACTTTGTAATTAATATCAAGTCTTCAAGATAGTTTAATTTAGTATTTAACTTAAATTTTTAGCGTATTATTTGGTTTAATTTTATGCATTTGCCCTGGGAATTTCCTCAATTGTATTTTTTCATATAGTTCACCAAGGGTACATGTGCCAGTGATAGTGGAATTTTCAAGGAAGGGTAAAGTAAGAGTTGCCAATTAAAAGTGATTGTGTAAATAAATAAATAAAAGGTGAAGTTTAGAGTACTGAAAAAATCCGAAGAACTTCTTCAGGCTAAAAAACCCAAAATTTTTTGGCTGCTCTGCTAAAAATGCAGAGATACTTAAGCATTCCTAAGTCTGCGGAGAAAACAGACAAGTGTACTAGAACCTGTAACATGTATCAAAATGAAATCCTCTTGTGCCTGCAGAAAGTGCATAAGCAGATACACCATCTCCTACAGTATGCAGTTGCTGGCCTTCTGCCTTTTTCTCATTGTTCGTATGCAACTCTTGAGGAATCTTACATGGATGAGAATCCGAGCAGATCTACCTTCTTCGTTTCCAGCCGATAAAGACTTTCCAGGAAAAAACCTTGGTCCACTTACATTAGCTAAAAATCTTCGAAAATTATCAAACCCTTTCTTTATTCATCTGAGTATATTCTAAACATACCAGAAAATTGAAGTCATACAGCATAAAATAAAACTTGTTTCTTTAGTCGTTGTCTTACTTTGTTCAATTTTAAAAGCAAAGCCAGTGGAGTACTCAGGTCAGAGAAGCAGTAAAAAAGAAGACAACTAAAGTGAGACTCAGGATGTCCTTATCATGAACAAAGCCAGGTTTCTTCTTAAGCTAGTTTCAAACAGTAAAGACCTTGCTCACATCACATGCAGTGTTTGACTGACCTGTAGCACCATAAGATCTACTACTTCAAGTTTCTTATGAGGAACGCCTTTATCCCTTCTCCAAAACATTTTCACGACTCTTTTAATCTCGTCAGGTAAGGGGTTGCTGTATGGTTTTTTTTTCCTATTCTGACAAGCTAAGTTAGTTTTAGAAATCAGGAATCTAACTCTCCACTGCCTTGCATCTTGTGCAGATTTACATATATTTGCAAAGAAGCCTATGAGCCTTTTTGATTTAGCTAACCTTAGCCATTGTGTGAGCTTCAGTGGAGTGTGAGCACCCATGTGCCATGTGATTGCCTCCTCCATTTCACCTCCTAGTTTGCTTCTGCTTTTATCTAAGCAACCGAGTATTTCTGAGTCATGATGAAAGATGGGAGATAAAAGGTGTGTGTTGTAGACACTGTGTTTGCCTCCATAGTGTAGTGGTTAGGGAACTTATTTTGTGAATTTGAAATTAAGTTCCTGCTCCCAAAAAATGCTTCTGTTTGCACAGGGTATCTTTTTCCTCTCTTCTTTTTAAGTAGTTTTCTCACAGCACTCAGTCAAAACTGACTCACTTCAAACTTTTAAGTTCTTGGATTTTGTAAAGCTTGTAATTAACAATGTCAAGTAGGAAAAAACCCTTTTAAAAAGACAGGACATTAATTGATATTTTCAAGTTACCATATTAAAATACCTTCAAGTCAGAGAAAATCAACAAAGTGAGCCCATCATATGGTACACAATATAAGCTCTGTAGACAATATAAGCAAAAACATACAAAAGACAGACTCAAGCAAGGCACCTTGAACTGTGCTATAGGACATAGCATATTATTTGAGAATAAAAGAGGATAAATATTTAAAGAGCTACACAAACTATAAGCAATGTCTCCCCTTGTGAAAAGCATCCTCGTGGACTCTGCAGGAGTACTGCAGGGGAAGAGACTGTACTGAGTTCCTGCAGGCTTTCAGACAGCCACTGCCTTTCACAGGGGTGATGAGTTCTCTTCAAAAAATCAAAGAGTTGACAACTTGTACCGTGAGTAGCACTGCTTATGGGGGCAATGCCTTTTAAGTCTCTCAGTGTGGTCAGAGCAAGGCATTTTCTTCGATGTTTTCATAGCATCAGGCCAGAAATGATTACACACTTACATGAAAATCTGTAAATCAGGTTCCAGTGTCAGGGAAGTCACTATCCAGTGACTCCAGAAGATGAAAGAAATGGAGCAAGGACAATTTTTCATACACAATTTGAATCATATAAGAGCCTTTTGTGCTTGACAGCATTGCAGATGTGACATGATGAGGACTGATCTTCCATTTTTGTCGTCAGTTTGACAGAGCTCCTTCTTTCTTCCCTTCTGCATTGCCCTTGGGAGGCACTTGGCACAGAGCAAGAACAGAAAGGAGCTTTGCTCTAAATGTGACATGACCAAATGTTGCATACACTGCATGCTGGAAGACAGATGAAACATGCAAGATGTGCTATTGCTATTCCAAGAAGTAGTGAAAATTCTCAGTTTTAAAACTGAGCTGTAAAATGTGTCAATATCTAGAAAATTCACACTGAGTAAATTTCCATAGAATCATAGAGTGCTTTGGGTCAGAGTGGACCTTTAAAGGTCATCTTGTACCCACTTGTAGTGACCAGGGACATCTTCCACTAGGAAAGGTTGCTCAGAGCCCTGTCCAACCTGTCCTTGAATATTTCCAGGAATGGGGCATCCACACCTCCCTGAGCAACCTGTTCCAGTGTTTGACTGCTTGTCTGGTTCATTGACTTCCAGGAAATCATACTGAGCTGAAATAGATTTTGGAATAAGTCACTGTGCACAGAGTGGGAACAGCAACAAGGAAGAGGGATGGGCTGGTGGGATAGCCCCTGCTCAGAGCTCTCACCAGGCTGCTGCACACAAAACTGAGGGAGCACTTCTGAAAGCATGGTGCCAAAGCTCCTCTGTTGGTGCTTGAGAGTAGTGTGGCTGTTCCAAAGGCAAGGATGAGCTGAATTATGCCCTGCCCTCTCCCAACCCCAAGCAACAAAAGGCGTTGTCGTGAGCTGGCTGCTCCCGGAGTGCAGCAGCACAGGTCGCACAGATTTCCTTTTGCAGAGGTCTTCTGTAGCCAAGCGTAATGAGGAGCTTCCTCCATGCCTCACCAAAGATTTATCTTCCCCAGAGTGCAGGAGAGGTTTATACCTCTCTCTCCATCCGACTTCACAATTTTTGGAGTTTTGCCAGAGGTCAAACACAGCAGTAAAATAGCATTGTAAAGTGCTGGGGAGAAGGATGCAGCCAAGGATTTCCACAACCAGGAGAGTTGAGGGTGCACCATAAAACACATGCTTGTTGAAACGTCCCTGATATGCTATAAAAGGGGAGCTGTGTTGAATGCCTAGAAGGGGCTTCCAGATGAATTTTCACACCCACAGCTGTGCATCACCTTGTTTCTGTCCCGCACCCCTCGGCCCTGCCGCAGCTGCCGTCCCGGCTGCGCCCGGGCTGCTCTGCCCGCTCCCGCCTGGAGGCGGGGTTGCTTGTGAGTAATGAACTCACAAGGAACTAATTTGATCTCCTTCTCTCTCTCTGACTCGTATTTCCTTGTTTCCTTTTGGAGATAAGGTTGCTTTTATCTATTGTTGCCTACATCATTTCAATTAAGAATGCAATCGGATGCCTTTTTGTTGTGAACTGTGCAGCAGGAGGTCTCCCCCCTCTGCTGTTCTGTTGCATGCATTTCTGTACCCTCTTTTTAAAATTTTTATTTAAAAGTCCAGCTGTGTAATATTTTTTAGGCATGAGTAAATGCCCTATTTTGCTAAATTCGATTTAGACAGTTTCTTCTGTGAATACAGTCATTATCAATTGTGGTATTTTGCATCTAACAAAGGACTGCTTTCACTGTTTAGTGAGATGCCTGAATTTGCTGTTCAGGTCTAAAAAATTACTTTTGTCCCCAGTCATGACAAAACAGGTAAGACTAAGCATGAAATCATAACATTACTCATGGGGTTTATGTAAACCCCTGCACATACTCCCAACTGTGTTGATAATTTTGTTTTCCCCTGTTTTCCCCAGTTAATGGTACCATCCTTAGCACTGGAGTCAGTAAAGATCACCTGTAAAGTCAAATTTAAAAAATATGCATTACTTAGACACATGGAGCTGAGCTAGGCAGGCATTCCTATTACATGTATTTTCAATCTGGGGAATATTTACGTTAAAAATTTACCTATTTGAAGTAGAGTTAAAAATATGTCTGGTTTTCTTCCTAAAAAAGGTCAGTCCTAATTCTTTTTTCCTGCCCTTATTCCATCAAATGTTGGCCTTTCATGTGTCATTTCACCTTCTGATTTGTAGCCTCTGTCCCCAGCAGCTGGCCTTGCTGCCAGCTGTGATTTGCCCTGTCGCTGCTGGTTATGCCTTTGATGTGAAGCTTGGGTTGTAGCTATGATTCTTGCCTTGAGAACTTCCCTCTCCAACTAATATTGGAGTATGGACCTGTGGGCTGGGAGAGGCCATGGGAAGGGAAAGCTTATAAAAGAAAAAAAAGATGATGGGGTTTGTTCTGTTCAGTTTTAGTTTTGAAAAATTATAAAAAGACATAATGAACTGTCTTTTATGGGCTGTTCTGCAACATTTTAGATAGAAGTAGGTAAGGAAAGCATATGTTCACATTTGGAAGTTAAAAATTACTGGATGTTAACCTGTTGGCAAGACATCTCATTTATCAGGTTTTATTTTAAAAACTGCTTTCAAGCATCATAGCTAGTTGTGGGTTTGTTCCTATCCTGTTTCAATATGAAAGAATTTTTGCAGCCAACACTGCAGCTGAATTGTCCCAAGTTGTTTAGATGGCTTTATTTTGCTTGTTCCTGCAGAGGACCAGGAGTGCACAGGCAGTCCTGTCTGTGCTCCAGTTGAAGGACTCCAAGTTTCAATGTAGGCTCTTAATCCCATTTAATGAGATTGTCTGAAATAATTTGATTTTTAGTTTTGTGTGATTCAAAAAAACCTGAATTTTTTTAGTGTAGAGAGTCTTAGTGGTTATGTTTAAAAAAAGTGACACAAGGTAATGGAAGAAATCTCCACAGTGAGCCTACTGGTTTTACTACAGGACATGTCCATTTTGAAGTTGACTTTTTAGGCACTGAAAATGTAATTTCAGGGGAAAATGGAAAAAGAGTGACTCGTTTCAAGTAATTAATAATGCATTTTTCTGAAAAAGTATTCTATGTATTTTGACAATTTGAGATTGAATAGTAGTTCCAATATTATTTAAATAATGATACTAAAAGCATGACGATGGAAAGTGAGTAGGAGGATTTTGCAATTTCAATATAAGTATTTTAAACAAGTTCAAATGCTGCGGAGTAACAACCAGTGGAAAACAATGGAATTACAGAAAATCTAGATAATTTGTCCTCCTACACTGGCATCAAATTTTTTTGCAGAATTATCTACTGAAGATGGAAGTTTCACAGCTTCCCACATGCCTTAGACAAGCGACACAGGTGCCTGTACTGGAAGGGTTTTCCTTATTGCCATCCTAAATGTCTCTGTGTTGCCCTGTCTGTAATGGGCAGTGGAAATAGTTTGCTTCCTCTTTGCTGTGCCATTTTTTCATATAGGAAATCTGTTCTTTTATCTTCCCTCAATGATGCTGCACCAGGAAATGTACATTCAAATATGAATACTAAAGAAAAGCTCCAAGAGCAAAGCTTGCCTATTTAATAGAGCAATGCTGAGGTCAGTGAAGATAAGCAGGGAAATATGAAAGCGAAGGTAAAATCCCCCCAGGATTCTGGCAAGAGAAGTGCTGGGTTTGAGAAAAGGATGTAACAAAACACAATGCAAGTTTAGAGTTGTTGACTTTTGTTACTTTTTTTTGTTTGTTTGTTTGGTTTGGGGTTTTTTTGTTTGTTTGTTTTGTTTGTAATTTTTTGTTGGTTTTTTGGTTGGGTTTTTTTTTGTTTGTTTTTTTGTTTTTTTTTTTTTACTCAAAACTGAAAGAGTAAAGGAAGCTGATAAAGATTATATTGTGATGTTCCTGGAGCTTGGGTGAATGTGAAGGCAGTGATAGAGAATGCTGGGTTCTTCAGGGGTGTTTAGGTGAAGATGGTCAGGCCACTGTAGTTAGAAATGTGATGTATGTTTCTTGCATCCATTTTGTGTTGCTTTTGGTTTACAGAGGAGCTTAATTTATAACTTTTCCTGTAAGGAGAGAGAGACTAGAGACTTTTCATTGAATTAGACCTTGTACAAATGCATGCTGTATTACCTAGTTGCATTGCAATTGCATAACTGGCACGATCCTCAACTGAGTTGTTTTTTCATTGGTACCTATGGTTCAGATTGGAGGAAATCGGCTCCTCAGCATCCCATCAGGGAGAGAGATACAGAGAAGGATGACTGGCCGCAGGGGAAGGAGCAGCGATGGTTTAGGGACAGTGGTGGCGTGGGTTCGCATGGGGTTTCAGAGGGAGAGTGGGCAGGGAGATGTCCGGAAAGCAGAGAGACAGAGAATACAGCTGCTCTTGGACCAGGACATTTGATTTGTTAGAAGCACTCAGCAGTAAGTCTCCAAATCAGCGTGAGTCAGCGGATGTGTGAGCTTTTACCTGCCTGGAGAGGGTACAGAGGGGCTGCTGTAGATCACACCTGAGCCCACTCTTCTCTTGGGAGTGCAGATCTCCAGCCTTTGCAGCACTTCTGGGCTGAGACACAGTTCAGCGTCTGCTGTAGAAAATTGGTTGTTCATTTGGTGCTGGTTCCTCTTTACCTGCAGCAACATGAAAGATCAGATTTAAGACTTCCCCAACACCATGCATTTTGTGGAGCAGTTAACACAGTTACCACAGAAATGCTGAAGGAGCACTTTTCATCAATTCAATTTACTTTATAATTTAGACCTAGTTCCATCATAATACATGATAGTATGCAAGCAGTCATGAAATATTTGAAGAAAATCTCTTTTAGAGAATTAGTTTTGGTTCTTTGGAAACTGGGAAGTAGGAACAATGCTGAAAAAGAGTACTTAAAAAACTGACATTCAAAACTGATGTTCATGCCTAAGGTCTTTTCTTCAAAAGGACAAACAGTACTTGTGACTCTGCATTGCTAATGAAATAGTAACAGGAAGGTGTGCAAATGTCTATTTTTGAACAGCACAGTACACAAAGAAAGGTCTTCCCTGAGCGTTGAGCTGACAGCTCAATGAAATGCAAAGCCTGGTCCTGGATATGACTGTAGGTGACTTAGGGCACAGACCTCTGCAGTAGTCCTTGAGGTGTCAGAATTTCATTATGTGACCCAGCAAACCACCTGTATGTATAGATGTGCATTTGCTGTACTGCAAAGCAGCTGGCTGCTGGCTGTTAAGCAAGAAGCATTTTTTCAACAAAGAACAGAACCATCCAGTGCAAGGAAAGCTTATAAATGATGTCATGTGTGCATGACAAAAGTAAATCATCCCAGGAGTTGTAGCTTGGCCAGTGCTTAGGATCTATATAGGTTATTTAAAGCTTCCAGAAATGTGTCCTTCTTAGTTTAAGCAGAAGATAAGAAAGGGGAAAAAAAAGTATATAATTGGGTGCTCAGTACACCAGGGTATACACTGAATTTATGCATGGTTTTAAAATTAGTTTACATCTACCAGGAGTGAGATTCAGCTCTGGACTGACACCTGCACTTGGTGTCTGTGTAGTGTGCTGTGAGCTGGAGGGGAGGTGGAGCTAATGTCAGGGGAGCCTAGGGAATAATTCATTTTACTTCAATGCAGAAACCTCCTGGCTGAAAGTGCAACAGCCACAAAGCATCTCTATGCTTGTGTCATTTCCTAAATCAAATAATGTACAGCAAGGAAATAATATATAAACTATTGGATTGTGTGGTGTCAACATTAAATGTTCTCATGAAGTACAAGTAGCTGATAAATAAGAAGTACTAACTTTCCTGAAAATTTTCATACATCTAGTAAGATGGCCACTGTATTTATTACACATTATCATCTTACCTGTTTCTTAGATATATTGTCTCACCATTATATGTTTTCATTACATGTTAAACCTTTTTTGGAAAGCAGTAAAAAGGAGGATGATTTTGTGAGTGAAAATTGTAATAATCCATTCACTGATAAAAACAATTACTGATACATTATTTGACATAAAGAGCCTGACACTGTTTTTGTCCCTCAGTTATAGCATTTAAATTATTTTTAAAACATTGCAATATAATTCTCAAAGAATACAAAGTTCTTTTTAAAAAAAAAAATCAAATCCATGTATGCATATTTTACTGACAAATTTAAACACTGATATTTTCTCTTAATGTTTCCTTTAAATATATTTTGTCAATAAAGAAGCCCAAATATGCAATTTTTCAAAGATCGATAATTGATATGATTTATGAGTTTTAATTAATCCTTTATTGCTTTCAGGGGGATGGATTGAATGAATAATGAAGTTAAATTAATTTTTCATATTTACTTGTCTTTATTTTTAAAAAAATTTTAATCTTTTTTTCACCTATAGAAGGTTTTTTAAAAAGATTAGCTAACAAGAGGAAAGGGCAATTTATCCTAGTTTTGCTTTATCAATGGCTTTTTGAAAAAAATAAAAAAATTAAGGGAGGGCCCAGGAGAATCATCCTTCATTGGATGTGGTAAGAAACATAGAGATAAAGGATAAGGAAAAGTGTGAGGTACCTAATGCCTTCTTTGCCTCAGTGTTTAATGGCAAGACCAGTTGTTCTCTGGGTGTCAGTCCCCTAAGCTGTAACACAAGGATAGGGAGTAGAATAAAACCTCCATCATCCAAGGGGAAATGTTCAACACCTGCTGCACAAATGAGACACACACAAATCCATGGGGGCAGACCAAGGGTGCTGAGAGAGCTGGTGAAGTGCTCACTGAGCCCCTTTCATCATCTGCTGGCAGTCTTGGCTAACAGGGAAGGTCCCAGATGACTGGAATTTGGCAAATGTGATTCCCATCTAGATGAGGGGCCAGAAGGAGGATCCAGGAAACTTCAACTTGACTGACCTAATCTTCTATTACAAAGTGACTCACTTAGATGTTGTCTACACAGAATTTAGTAAAGCCTTTGACTTAATTTCCCAGAGTATTCTCCTGGAGAACCTAGCTGCTCATGGTTTGGACAGGGACACTGTTGCTGGGTGAAAAACTGGCTGGATGGCCAGGCCCAGAGGATGGTGGTGAATGGTGCTATATTCAGCTGGTCACTAATGGTGTTTCCCAGGACTCAGTACTGGGGCCACTCCTCTTTAATATCTTTATCAATGATCTGGATGAGGGGACTGAGTGCACCTTCAATAGGTTTGCTGGTGACACCAGGCTGGGTGGGAGTGTTGATCTGCAGGAGGGTAGGAAGGCTCTGCAGAGGGATTTGGACAGGCTGGATTGATGGTCCAAGGCCAATTGTGTGAGTTTCAATGGGGCCAAGTGTCAGGTTCTGCCCTTTAACCCCATGCAGAGCTACAGGC
>VZSR01003807.1:48691740-48853431 GCA_013398615.1 Brachypodius melanocephalos | reverse complement strand
CATGTAACAAGAGACAGAGCAAGAGGAAATGGTGTGAAGTTGTGCCAGGGTAGGTTTATATTGGATATTAGAAAAAAAGTCTTTATAGAAAGGGTGTTGAAGCATTGCCCAGGGTAGTAGCTGAGTCACCATCCCTGGAGGTATTTAAAAGACGTGTAGTCATGGCAGTTAGGGACATTGCTTCGTGGTGGACTTGGCAGGGCTGGGTTAGTAGTTGGACTTGATAATGTTAAAGGTCTTTTCCAACCTAAACAATTCTATAATTCTCTATGGTGTTACACCTCTCATGTATTTTTTCTCACCACCTGTTTCCCCTGTCCCTTTAAAATCTTCCCATTAAACATTTCCCTGCTCTTGATCTGATTCTTTTCTCTGAAATCTTTCGCATCTTGCTGAAGATACCTCGGATAATCCTCACACGCCCTTCCACATCTGATGAAGATGCCGACCAGCTGCCCCCAGACCCTGATGACTTTGAGCCTGAGGAGCCTGACAGTGCAGAAGGCCATGCCTATTCAGACTGTCTGAGCAGTGCTTTTTATCCTCCCTAATAAAGTACTTTTCTGGCAGGAGGAGTTCATGGGTGGTTTTCTTTCCCATTGTTTGATTACATTTAATGTAGTACTTGAACCGCTATGCCTTATTTATAGTGAAAACCATTACATGGAAGATGGATTTGTGAGGAGAACCCTGTTTATATTTCTTTGCCTTGAACTTTCCTTCGGCAAGAACTTGTGAACCTGAAATTAAATGCACTGGGTCAAGTTTTGTGAATGTCACCACATGTTTCAGTAGCCACTTGTAAAGGTACCATG
The DNA here is from genome assembly GCA_013398615.1 of Brachypodius melanocephalos. Lineage (NCBI taxonomy): Eukaryota > Metazoa > Chordata > Aves > Passeriformes > Pycnonotidae > Brachypodius > Brachypodius melanocephalos. The sequence continues at coordinate 48,852,616 of VZSR01003807.1, read as the reverse complement.
CAGCACCTAAATGTAATGGGGAAAAAAGCAGATGATTTTTATTCAGAAGGTACTTATTTGGTAACACACTGAAAGCAATTGTATAGTTGGGTTTGATTTTTTTAATCTTGTGTCCATGTTTTGTCTATACAGCTCTTCCTTCAATCTTCCCCAAGGTTCCTTTGATTTGTTCCCTTTAATGTCATTTTCTATGAGAATTTTAAAAAAATAAATCTGTCTTTAAATAGTGCTGCTTTTTTTTACCCACTGAGAAATGTTATCTGTGTTGGAATTCTGCATCGCATTTTATTGTAATAAAGAACAGTTTCTCCAGTTATATCAGTAATGTGAATGTACATCAGATTTGAACAGGACTGTGAGTTGTATTTTATTAGATCCAAATGCAGGAAGCACCTGATGTGACTATGTACCTGAGAGTGAAGTGAGAAGCAATCTCTTATGCTTGACGAACTGTGAAACATTTTTTTCCCCTGACTTGCATATGAGCAGAACACTTTTAATTTGCCTTACTGCAGCATGCCTGTACTTCACATGTATATGTGTGTGTGAGGTAAGCATTTAAGAGCAAATTGTCCTGTATGACAGTTTTCAATCCTTTAATTCTCTTCACTGCTATTCAGGTTTCTAATGCATTTTAAGCTGTTTAAGAAGAACTGTTTGAGACTGGTCTTTATTTGGGGTTCCATAGTGCTGCCTTAACTCAGAGGTGGGGTCTGGAGCAGCTAGACTTGAATACTGTGACTTTCTTTTCATGTACATTAAGTGTGCACTGATGGTTTTTATGTTTATACTGTTTATTTTCCTGTAAATGTAATATAGCACAACCCTGTGACTTGGTAAATCGTCATCTTTTATTCACATTCTTGAGAAAGATTTCTCAGGTGATCATTCATATATAACTTCAATGAATGCTGGTAGCTGGCTTTATATAGAATTAGAAAGTTCCCAGGAGGGTATGGCTGTCATAAAGAGAACAATATCTCCTATTAACAAAAGAGATGTTTTATTTCGAAAGATGGATTTGCACAAACACTATAATATCAAGTCAATGGCATCCACTTAGTTTTTTATTATCTTGTGCATCTGCATTTTAATTGACGATAGCAATAGGAATATTAAGCTAACTTCATTCATTTGCAAAATGAACATTATCTTAGAATCTGCTATGACTGTAATATTAAAGACTGCATAATGTGTGTGAGCATAGGCTTAAATAACAGTGATAAATTAAATTATATTTAAAATATTTGTTTCCCATCTCTTTTCTTCCTCCAAAATATTCAGGGTTCATCCACCATGACTTAATGTTTAATTGAATTCATGTTGCAAAAGTATCAATCTCAGAACCCACAAATGCTTTGGCACTCTAGCTAGTAATGTACCATTTACTACTACTTTATTGTGTCTTACTAGACTGCAGAAAAAAACCCCAGACCCTCACCTCTTATAAATCAGCCCTAGATTGCAGAACAAGTTGTAGTTGAAAGCTAGTAAAATAAGAGTTCTGTTGAGAACGTGGTATTGTCTTCCTTTTTACTTCCCAGGCACAAGTGTTTTAGATTCTTTATTAGATCTTGGAAATCAAAACATTTGCTATCAAAATGACAATCGCCAACAATGACAATCGCCAATCGCTCTTGCCATTCAAGTAACTTTTAAACACTGATTCTTACCTGTCCTTTTTCACTGATTTTCAAGGCAAATTTCGTATTGCAGTGTTGAGAATTTTGCTGTGAGTATAAACTTACGGTGGTAACACTCTCTAGGGACCTGCAGCTCTACAAAATGTATCAATCAAAGCCTATGCTTATTCAAGCTTCGATTAAGAAAAAAAAAATCAGTGGCAGTTGATTTTGTTTTGCTTTTGCTCTGGGGAAAGAGAGGCAGAGCTAAAGGTCAGATGCTGGTGTCCTTATCAGCACTGAGTAATGTCTCTTTTGAGGTTTGGCTGTTTGATAAGAATAGGCAGAGACAGAAGGTGGAGAGACTCAATGGGAGTTGGTCTGCTAATGACAGCTCATATCCTGTGCCCTCATTTCCTACTGACCTGGGAGGTGACTAGAAAAAGCTACTGCCTGGCTATGGAGCATGCACTTGTTTTCTGTGGGGAGGGGGCTTCTCCTCATTTTCAGGTGCCACATCATTTAAAAGATAGCTACGAAGATATATAATGCTTTATTAATGTATTTCATTAGCTCCATCTTATCATTGTTACATCCCTCATTGTGGAGGAAGGCATGGTAAACAGTACCAATCAATATGTGAGGGAAGATTGTTTTTCTGTGTAACTAATCTATTGATGTATATTTTACAGCCCAGGATAATTTGGTTTGCTGGGATATAGCAGTAATATAAAGGGACATCATGTATATAGCCGAAACAATGGATATCTGACAGAAAATAAGTCTTTTGTTCCATTCTTACTTATACTCCTGGAGGACAGTAGATGTAGGACCTTGCCAGCACAAGGATTGTCCACTTCAAAACAATTGACTTAAAAGACCTGCAAAGAGAAGAACGCATGTACAGCTTCCATGGACTGCCATGTCAGAAAAAGCTCTGAGCTCTTGGAATCAATTTATTGTAATGTTGAAATAACCACCTTTGTTTTCATCCTCAAACAAACACTTCTCCCTTTGGAGAATATTTGTCAAGGAGCTTTCTGCTCCCTGTACATGACATGAAGGACTCTGCTTCCTCAGGTGCAAAGCAGAGACTGGTGGTGCCTGTGCTGTTTTCCTTTTTCCACGCCTGCTATCTCCTGCTCTGTGAGTGTTTGCAGAGCCAGCGGGGTGGACCAGGGAGTGACAACAGCAGCTGTCGGGTGCTGCGGCAGGAATGTGGACCCACCTCTCTTGAGGATCAGCTTCCTGCCCTTGGCTCCTGGCTGCCTGGAAGGTAAGCCTGCTACATATGCTGTCACTGTAGCTCTGTCATGCTCTTCGCTTCTGCAGGGACTCTGCCATGGAATACCAGCTAGAAATGCTGCTGGGATTCTGTCGTTTCTAGGCGTGTGCATGTGACCTTGGGTGCATGTGACCTGGGGTAACATGGGGAATGTTTGCTGGCAGGGCACCATGGGGCTGAGAGAAGGGAGAGCACCAAAAATAACCTGGAAAGCTCAGCTTGTGCCACCTGCTGGACTGGCAGTTACAAGTGAGGCAGTCTGCCGAGTTTTGTGCTTGTTGTTCTTTCAACTTTTTGATTGGAGTGTGGGACAGAAGCACTTTCCACATGAGAGCTTTAAAAAAAAAATCACTGTGAGAGTAATTTCTGTATTAGTCTTAGGGTTTTTAAGTGGTAAATGTGATTAAGTAAATTAAGTAGATGGTTTTCAACTGAGAATAGTCTCATTGACCACATCAGGGGTAGAATTAATACTTCTGTTGAATTCTTATGATGTGTCTGATACTGAGAAAATAAAAGCTACAGGCTTAGGAGAGCAGTAGTGCACACGTGTGATGTGTGCTGCAGCCATTGGTTGGCAGCCCTGGGCTACTGCTGAGCCAGGCTGAAAATGAAAATGTGCAAATTTAAAGAATTGCAGGAGCCACAAGAGTGAAAACACAGCTGAGAGTGACACACAAACATCATGATACTCACTTGCTTCCTTCTCCAGGAACAGCAGATCAAATGAGCACAGAAAACACATTTGTTTAAATGTCTTATTTACACCATACTGTTATTTGGGATATTCAGCACTTGTATCTTACAAGAAAGTCCACAGCCCCTCTCCTCCATCAGCTTCTTCTCTTGGTCTCTTGTTTCTCTTGTCTTGCTCTGAGAAGAGAAACAGGTGTCAAGAGATGTGTAACTGTAGTAAAAGAAGCGATTGGAAATAGCACAGTAATTTAGGCAATGTCTAGAACATGCTTTTTACTTAGCACCTGTTTGCTGTGTTTCCCCTTGCGAAGTAAAACAGGAAATATACAGTTACTAACAGTGTCTCAGTTCTTGGAGTAGAATAACCATTATTTCTCTGTAGGAATAAGAAATGTACTCTCATGATTACATAAAACCTCAGCAAAAAAATTCTCAGATGATTAGGACCATAGTCTTTCCTTAGGTTTGGTGATAAAATGCCATGCTGAGCAAGGTGTGGTAGATAATAAGATGATGCCAGCTTTTCTGTGCTATCTCCAGGGTCCTTATATAATAGCATTCACTCTACAGAAGAGCTCTGCATCCAGTGGTTCCTGGGCTCCTTGATTTTAGTGTGATGGCATGAAGTTTGGTGTCATATTCTCTTGCATTCATAGCCTTTTTTTCACATTCCTGTCTCCAATGCAGTTTGCTCCAACTGTGTTGCAATTGCACAGTCAGCAGCATGATGCAGCCAGAATATAAATTTCCATTAATGAGAAATGGAGATTCTCAAGTGAATGCTCTTAGATGCTGTTACAAGAATGTTAATGGAAAATGCACTTGTGAAACTACATACTCTCATCACTATGTTAACATCTTATGTTAAAATTACTGAGTACAGTTCACTCCATAATCAATTCCTTGTGTCTTTCTGTGGTGATTGTTTTTGATATCAACAGGTGAGCAGACACATGAAAACAGTATTAGACCCTGCAAGTAAAGACTATAAACATGAGATCTAAGTTACACACAGAATAAACACCAGATAAAAATCTGCCATTGCTTGCTTGAGTCTTGACATCTTGAGTCCTGCATTGCTGGTTTCTTGCACCACTGAGAGCCTGCTCTTTTACTGATATGGATATCTGTTCCCCAGCCCAAGGAGGAAGTGTCTCCCCTGGGAGCAGCTGTTTGGAAGGCTGCTGACATCCAGGGTCTCGCAGCCACCAGAGGGACAGGGCTGGGAGGGCATCGAGCCATGCAGCTGAATGTGCCCACCTGAGGTGCTCCTGTCTTTGTCATTTAAAACCATTGTAAATGGACAGAATAGGGGACTGGAGGGGCTTCAGGTTCTTCACCTGCACGGCAAGAATGGTCAGTAATATAAGCAGCATAGCTGCTGTTTGGAGCACTGAAGACCTCCTTTGAGGTTTTTAAGTGTTGCAAAGCCATTATGAAGTCCCTTGCCACAGAGATAAGTTTCAGCCTCACAAAGAAGATTATAGAGATATGAACTTATTACTGTTTGCCTTTCCAATGAAGAGTGGAGAACAGCAGCTTTCCTCTGGGTATTATGTCACTTACTCTTTCTCCTTTTGTCCCAGCATTTCCAAGAGACACAGTGGGGTGTATTTTTACTTCATGACATCAAGCTCATATTTATTCCCTTTGCTACAGCAGCACTTGCAGATTTGACTGGTTCTTTGCATTTGCCTTGCCATATTTACTCTTCTGATGGCTGTTGTACACTTCTAAAAACACAGGTAAGAAAAAGACTAAAGAAAATCACTTATCACTGAAGTAACTTTTTGTTTGTTCTGAAGAATGTTTCAGAAGAGGAACAGTCCAAGGTTTTATCAGCTTTTCATATATAAGGTATATAGACTGTTGGGAGATGACTGGCTACCTTTTCTTTCCTATTCAAGGCTTTAAAGATCATACACTTAAAGAGAGTATAGCATCTATCAAAAGAGTGTGCCTAGTTAGGGCTGTTGAAAATTATAGTTGAAAAATGGTTCAATGTTTATTTATTCATTTATCCTTTATTCATTTATCTGCTAATTTATCTATTTTATGAGAGTCTTCTTTTACAGTCTTCTCCTGTCCTGTGTTGACAGGAAGAGGTGGAATGGATGTGTGTTTACTAGGGATTTAGTGAGATGCTTAAACAGCCAGCTTTACAGCATGTCTAATGAGCCACAGAGAGCACATTCTTATTTAACAGTAGCAAACATTTTCTGTGTCTCTCTGTGTCTTCATGCTTTCCCTTTCCTTGCAGAGCCAGCCCTGTGTGTGAATCACACCTTAGACAACATGAGCCCAGTTGATGTGGCAACAGAAGGGTGTGTTGTAAACCTTGGCATCCTCAGCAGAGCCGCTGAGAGGTTCCTCCAGCCCTGCAGTTTCTAATATTGGCCTCCTGACTTTATTGCTGCGAACCAGAGCCAGATTATTCTTCAACAGTCAACTAACAAACTCCACAACCACCCTCATGTGGCTTTCAGCTTCATGTTAGTTGTTCACTGGTCATTCCTTCACAGTGCCTGCTGGAAGTTTAGCAATTCTTCCTGCATTTCAAAAGCACAGGATGTCATTCTGATATTAGGGTAGGAGAGTACTCTCTGCTTGAGGGAATATGGGTATAGCTCAGTCCCAAACACGCAACAGGGAAAGACCAACAGTTATGGTAAAGCACTGTTTTAAAGTGTTTTCCTGTATGCTTTAGTCTCGACATAGCACATATGGTGTCAGTGAATTATATTCTTTATTTTGCTTGCTTAATAATCTGTGTGAACTCAGATTAGTGCTACTGAAACATAGCTGTTAATTTTCATGGAGTTTTTCTGTATGAGCTTTTGGGATAGAGGGGAACAAGGAGAGAGTGAATGAGGCTGGTAACCAAAATCCATCCTGAACAATTTGCTGTGATACCAAACCAATGTTTATTGTTATCAGAGGCAGCTGTCTGCCCTCTCTCCATGCTTCTATTTGTGGATTTTCGATGGCTATAAATGGAAACACACGCTGACCAGAAATCACCACGGCGCTCCTGATACTTTTCTCTCCTGACTCCAAAAGTACAGGGATATCTAACATGTAGTCAGGTTGAATCACTTCTGCTCAGGATATTAAGTGATTTTTATTCCCCTGGGAAATGGAGTTAGGAAAACATGAAATCAAAGCCTCAGGAAGAGAAGCTTTAGAGGAAAAGCAAATGGTAAGAGATGTTGGGAAATGCTGATATTTAAAATTTTTAAATGTAGTTTTAAGCAGGAAAAGGAAATAATCCACTGTGCTTTATAGGAGTATTTCCTGGCTTCCTTTAACCACTGACCTTGAAGATTAAAACTTCATTCATGTATATTAAATTAATTATGACAGTACAGTTCAGTGGAAATTATGGAAATTTGTGAATGCATTTTGTGTGCATGTGAAATGCAAAAACTGAGATCTGGTTAAATTTTGCTTTGTTGTCATAACCCAAACTGATAGCTAATACCAGTGATTTTCTTGTATTTTTCTTAAGGGACTATATCTTTTACACATCATATTCCATAACTTTAGATCAGTAAAGGGCAGAAGAAATTGTTTGTATCTGGGATGAGTCTGAAACTTACTGAAAAGAGGTGTGACCATAACAAATTATTAAGAGAAAGTGAAAACAGTCAAAACACAGCTTATTCCTAATTAGCTGAGGCTTGCAATGCAACTTATAATTTGCCTTGCATTAATGAGGTTCATTTCTTGATATCACAAAAAAGGCAGTTTATTCTTGGCTTTGCAATGCTGTGAAGAAAAGTGGTCATCACTCTTGCTAAGAAACAAATTAGCACTGAATTTTTTAGCACTTAAAGGGTGGTGTTGGTTTCATTGTGGGCCAACTTTTACTCCTGTTTAGTCACAATGTTGGCCTCTACCAGCCTCAGTTAAGTTAGCTTTGGCAAACTTATGTGTTAGTTAACAAGTTTTCAATACAGCTTCACCAAGGCAAGGTGCATTGGGTCAGAAATAAGGAAAGCACTGAAACTGAATGTAATGAGCAGGCCTTACAGTACTTTTTCTTTTAAAAAGCAATATTTATCTAAAGAGTAAAAGAGCATTGCTTTAGCAATAAGTTCTAAGGGAATATTATTTATTGTTTTAATTGTTCATTTTCTCATTAATTAATGAATTCATTCTTTAGACAGTGACATCATTTTCAATTTGTGGTTGATATATAAAATACAAGGAAAAATTTTTTCAAAATTAAAAACAAGTATAAAATCCACTTGATCTTCAGGGAAGGTTTCAAAGGAAACTCTAGCTCATGCATAGAGAAAATATATTGCAATGTAATCAGCCAGTATGGTTATCTAATTGCAGACCATATCCTCATGCACAAAGAATTGAGCAGCCAACCTTAAGTAAGGCTTTTCCAAAATGCAGAGTGCTTCATTTGGAACACTGATGATCTGCTGATGACCTTCTCTTGTGTGCATCATTTACTAATTTTAAGAATAGCAAACTGGAGCAAACAGGGACCCCAGTGATGGGAGCCATGCTAACGCCCATGTCAGGTCACACACTGTTCAGTAGTTTCAAAACTAAATCCTCCCAACATGTTGAGCTGAGAGTGTCCCCTAGCAGTGACACTCCTGTGGATGCTCAGTGAGAGGATAGAGACGCTTTGGCTCAGGGGGTTTCACAGCACTCTGTTGACAGTGGAGGAATGCCTCGGCTCTGTGCCTGTCCTCCCAGCCTTCCCTGTCCTCTTCCAGCTGAGCCCCAGCCTCCTCTGTGTCCTACCTCAAACTGTCTCTGCCTGTTTAGTCTTAACGCTTTTCTTTCTGTTTGCTAGATTGAGTTCCCTTTGCCCCCACATTTTTCCCCTAGTGTTGTATCTTCTGGATTTTTATCAATTCTGCCCTTTACTCTTTGTTACATGCAGATCAGGTCAACTGACTGCATGGGAGCAGTGTCAATCTGTGGTACAGAGGCTATTTGTACATGCTGTTGTTGATGTCTGTTCCCAAATTTAACTTAAGTAGGGCAAATACATACACTATTTCATATTCTGCTTCCACCTCCTGTGCTCCCTTTTTGCACTTCACCTTAGTTGCAAACTCTCTATTTTGCCACACTGGTGGGTCCTGATTAGTCTGCTTGTATTCCTGAATCATGGACAGTCTTGCATGTGTTGTTTTCAAGGACATGATGGCTTTCCCAGGTTTCCTGTGTTTCCAAGCTGCCTTCTACAGTTTCCCACTTACCTGCTCCTGGACAGGCTGAAGTAATTTTTCCTAAAGACCAGGCTGTGTGTTTTGGTACTTGTCTTCCTCAGTTCCCCACAAGGTCTTAGGCTTCACTATTTCAGTCACTACAGCCAAGCCTGCCACTGAGTATAACATCCACAGGTACTTCTTCCTTGTTTATGAATAACAGATCCAGCAGTGTATGACACTGCTTGGCCCAGCCTGTGCCTGCATCAATAAGCAGTCCTTGACGCCCTGAAGAAATTGTCTGCATTGCTTGTGCCGTACCATGTTGTTCTCTGCAGGTGTCACAAAAGCTTACATCTCATGTGAAAAAACCCAAACAAACAGGGTGTGCAGTCCAGATACTTCCCTGAGTTGTTTAAAGAAATTGTTGTGAGGAGCACTCTCCACTTCCTCACCCCTTCCATGCTCTCTGTAGCCCAGTCCCACTGCGATGTCACACTCACTGACCTCTCCTCTGATCCTGACCCACAAGCACTCAACCAGCCCTGTTGTTCAGCCTGTAAAAACGTTCTCCACGTTTTAGCTGCTGCTTCATACAGATATTTTTTCTTTTCCCTACCTTTCTGAAGAGCCTGTCCCTTGCAGCACTATAGCCATGTGAGCTATCCCGCTGCATCTGTTATTTCTGTGATGTTGTAGTTCTATGACCTGTATGTATTTGTGTGTGCAAGACCAATCTTGGATTTGTATGCCTTGTTACAAATGTTTTCTAGCTATTTTCAAAAGAACACAGTCTATGTCATCCTCAAAATAGTCTGATTGTAGCATGTAAATCAAATATAGAACAGTTCATGCTCAGAGTCTAACACAGAGGACAACCTCACAGACAGTTTTATGAAGTGGTATTGTACCTTTACATTCACTGCTTACTGTGGATGAGATAAATAGTATAAAGTTCTCTACCACTTCAGGCTATTTCACATAATATTTGTGAAGATTATTGTTAAAGAATTCTTGTCCTTGCTTCCTGGAGGAAGACTGCTTGGCAGCCAGAATCCTGAATAGTCTTTGTGTGGAGCTGACTGTGAGAATGGAAGATAATGGAGGGCCCATTTTGTGAAGGGAAAATAGAATGACTCACTATGAAATAGATTGGACTAAGTAGATGGACATACTTTTCCTTTTCCTAGCTTTGATAGTTCAGAAGGACACAGTAATTCCAAAGTTTCCCTACCGAAATGATGGCTCACCTCAAAATAGTCTCTTTCCATTCTGAAGTCCTCATCCCTTAATGTATATTGCCTTATTTGAATTTAATTATATTTCACACTTGTCTCTTTCCTATTTTATCTGTTTTCTCCCCATGAAAAACAGCACATAAATTATTGCTTTTAAAATAATGTTTACATTGGTATGTTTAATGGGGAACATTTAATTTTTGTACTTTCGTTTGCATTATAAGGGTTTTTCTTTGCTTTCTTCTTACATGGAGTAGCAATAAAGAGCAGTTCTATAGAGAAAATAACCAAATGGATGTATGAGTCAGAAAGGATGCCATGCACTCCTTGAAATGGTACTAAGGTTAGGTTTTGAATGACAGGGTTGCAGAGTTCATTCAGACAATTAGCATTTGCTTTTCACAAACAGTATGTGGATACAGCTTATACAGAGCAAGGCAATTTGGATCAAGCCCACCCAAGTGAAACAGTGGTCATCTTTGTACTCTGGTAGCGACATCAAAAGTCCTGTTAATATCAGGCCTTCTCCATGGGAAGTAGAGATTCCTTGAAGAAGGCAGTCTGTTTCCTGAAGTTTGCCACCTAAGGGAGCCCAGACAGAATGGAGGATGGTGACTAATGAGGTGACGGCAGGTCCTGCTTGCAGCTTTTGTTGTTGATTTAAGGACGTGTAAACCAGGTGAGAAGCGAGAATGAGATGGGAAGGGTTGTTTGAAAAGCAGAAGATAAAGAGAGCTGGGTGGAGGCTGGTGGGAGTGGGCAGGGCAGGAAGCGCTGGATGCAGCCGTGCCTCCATGGAAACTCCTCTGCGTGGTCACCCTCGCTCCTGGACTGTGAGGGCTGGTGTCAGGGATGGCAGCACGCCTGCTGGGCTTCGGCTGTCGCTTCTTTGCTGGGAGCAGGACGGCATGGCCAGTGCTCTGACACGCTCCCTCTGGGAATGCAGCAGGCCGCTGTGTCCGCTGTGGACACAGAGGGGTGGTAAGGCCTCTGTGGGTCGCCATGAGGAAGGAAGAGGAGCCCAGGGAAGAGCCCGTGTTTCTTTGTGCAGATACAGAGAGTCAAACGCCTGCACAATAGGATCACGCTTGGCACAGCAGAAATCTCCTGGCTGAGTAACAAAAAAAATTAGCTGTGTCTGCTCGTAGAAATGAGCCCAGCCTGTGTGACACACCGGGCCCTGGGCAGCTCCTCCTGGTGGGGGGAGCGAGGTCCAAGTGGGGACGATGCGGTTGCTGCTCCAGGGAAGAAACTTGGAGTCTCTGAGGGGCAGGTCTGGAGGTTCCTTGTGTATCGGGTGTCTGGTGTCTGTGCAGAGCTCAGGGTGTCCACCCTCTACACATCCAGCCAGGACGGTGGTGTAGGATCATGGAATAGCACTGCTAAGGTCATGTCTTCTGGGAGAGAGGAGGTGATGATCGTGGTGTGTGAGGATGGCAGAGATTCCAAGAGGGAGAAGCACGGTGGTGCAGCCCCGAGTGCAGAAGGTACCGGTGCCTCAGCAGGTTACACGCCGTGAGGAAGCGGATGGCACGTACACAGGCCTTCTCTTCTCTGCCCGTTCTCTCTTTTCAGCAAAGACAACAAAGGACAGGCTGGTGGATGCTAGGCTGCCAATTCACATTCAAGTGAGAGAGTAAAGGTGAGAGGTAAAGTGAGTTTTTGTTTAAGTCTGCTTTCTTCACTTGTTTATTTTGCACCTTGACTTTTCTACATCTATCTCCTGTAAGAGCACACCTACCCACAAAATAAAATCCTAAAAATACATTGGCTGCCTGAATCCCTTCCTCAATTTAATAATTCAGTGCTGAAGTTTGAGTATTGTGTTCATCTCATGACATATGAAATTAAATAAACACAAAAGTATAGAGTCAGAGAAGGTTTTATATGTGTATGTATTTAAATGATTCCTGTTTATCTAAGAGGAAGGTTTTAGTTCTTGATGTGGAGGGTGTGTTTGACTTCATCTGGGAGATTCTGTCATGTAGCTTAGTTCAGGTGGGTGAATTGACACACTTAAGGCATTTTGTGCTGCTTTGTCCCAAATTACAGGCAAAAAGCGTTGCTTCAGAAGAGCCACTTTCAAATAACCCAGAGCTTTGTAGATCAGGACTGAGGCTTTGTAGTTGCTACAGCAGTAAGGTCCTGACATTATTGCAATTGCATCTTGCTGTGCAGGTATAGGAAAGTGACCAAAGTAGAGCTCCCGCCAGATCAACATTTCCTCTTGCATACCTAGGCTCGCATTCCTGCCTAACTGTGTGGAGGCAGGGATTACTTCAGCAAGCAATCACCCAGGAGCAGGAGGAGGGAATAAACTTGGAGCCTGCACATAGCAGCGTATTTTTAGCACTGTTGATGTGATGTTAAACAGGACAAAAGAAAGTGGGAAGCACTGAATCTTCATCTGCCCTTCTTTCTAATCCTGTCACTGAACATAAATACAATGAGGCAAGCGGTGCATTTTCTTTAGGCTAATGCCAGTCTTACAGAGGCACTGCTGGAACATTTGAGATAGGCTTTGGTTGTATCAGTGGGAAAAGCGCTGTCCAGGAGAGGTGTCATCAGTGCATTTTTGGTTGGATGTTATGTGAAACAGTACCATACAACATCACACAGGTGTTCAGAAGAGGAGTGTAGCAGATTCCTCTAGGGTCTTGAATGCTGTGGTAAAAGAGGCTTTTCATGAGCAAGTAGCAATTGCCTATTTTAATGTTTTGGGGTGAGGAAGGATAAGAACCCCTGTAACGGTTGGATCAATTGCTGCCAGAGTTACACAGGGCAATTCAAGTGGTTGAATTTTGGGTGGGGCATCAAGAAAAAGAGTGTTGGTATGGAGAGACAGTCTGTGTTGATTAATTAAAGCAGTTCTGGGGAACAAATCTATGCTTGAAAATATCTAGAAATCAGTTAAATGAAAAGGTTTTTCTGTCGTATGCTGTTGGTTTGATACTTCCCTGAGCGATACCCAGGTATAACCTGAGAGTTATATTGAGTGGGAGACCATTTCCAGAAATACATTTGGCTGTGGAGACTGTTATTTAGAAAAAAAAAAATTCCAAAGATATTCCTCAGGAATGTGTGAGTTACGAGTGATACATATGAAGATGTTCACTGTCCGCTGCTGCTGCTCATACTGAAATTCAGAATGAATTCTAGGAAAAGCTCCTTCATTAGAAGTAAAGGGCAGCACTGAACAACCAGGGAATTTGTCCTATCCACTCTGGGAAATTTTCAGAACTTAACCGTAGGAAATCATGGCCTTGCTTTGGCAGTAGTCTGAACTTGAATCCATATTCAAGTAGATGATTTTTGGAGTGGGTGATTTTTGGAGGTCCCTTCCAAACATTTCTTTAATTTTGAAGCTACACTACAGCATTTGTCATGAAACATGCTAATAACTTTTCCCATCTGCAAATCTCCTTTAACACATTTAGTATGGATACAAGAGACTGTGCTTATCATTCAGGTAACCCCATCCCAACATTTTAAGCCTAATGTTTTCGGTTCACTGTTCTTTGAATTCTGAAAGCACTCAATAATAGAGTGGCGGCATTAAGTCTTTTTCTTTTGTATGAATTTCTGCAAATAGAGATTTTTGTGGTTTAACCCTGGACAGCAATTAAGTACCACACAGTTGCACCCTCCTTCCCCTTCCCCACCCCACATTGTGGAGGAGAATTAAAAAAAAATTAAAACTTGTGGGTTGAGATAAGAACACTGTAATAATTGAAACAAAATGAAACAAAAATAGTGATTATAATGACAATAATGAAACAGAGAAAGACAGAGGAATAAAAGCTAACAAAGACACATGATGCACAATACAATTGCTCATCACCTGCTGACCAATGCACAGACTGTACCTGAACAGTGATCAGCTCCTCCTAACCTACTCCTTCGTCCCAGTTCATATACAGAGCATGGTGTTCCATGGTATGGCTCATAGCTTTGGCTGTTTCAGATCAGCTCTCGTGACCATGCTCACTGCCAGCTTCTTGTGTACCCACTCCCTGGCAAAGCAAGAGAAACTGAGAAGTCCTTGATGTAGAGTAAACACTGGTTAGGAAAAAAAGAAACATCAGTGTGTTACTAAGAAGAATTGTATCCCAGCTGAAACCAGAACAAACTACTTGACAATGCACAGAATAAAAAGAGAGAAGTGGTTAATGAAAGGGATAAAAAAGGCAGATGACGCTGGACTTGGTTGACAATATGCATTGTGGTGTCCCACCCTTAACGGGACGGGAGCACCCAAGATTCACAGATGTCTGTGGTCAAAAAAGGAATGACAAAAGTCAGAAAGTCTACAAAAACTTGCTAAGTTGTGTAAGTAAATTATACACATGGCATGGAAACTGCAGGGTTAGTCCCTTATGGCATAAACACACTGCAGTGGATTTTGAATAAGGAGTAGAATGAAAGAGGAGGGAGAGATTAAAGAGAGGGAGGAAAAAAGAAAAAGATTACCAATCCTGGCTCCAGCATCAATCCTGCTGATGAGGTGTCCAGGGTCCTGGATCACGTATGCCTGGGTTTTGTGGGGATATGTTTTTATTGATAATTTTTGCCTGTTCTGTAGCTGCCTCACTTTCTATGCAAATTAGTTGTCACATGCAGTTCATTCCTCTAGATCCTTCTGGAAACAGGATGGAGGGCATTGGGGGTCTTTGGTAGTCTTGATCCCCCTCTACTGAGTTGGTCTTTTGTTGGCAGCCTATTCCTGCTTCTAGACCTCATTCCTGCACTTGTGCTGTGTTGCATTTGCTTATCTCCAAGAACCAGAACAAGGATGTTTATCCCAGAAAAATGCTGCCCTACCCCAGTATGGCCTGCTTCTCCAGTCACATTAAGTGAGGCATCAATCTTCTCTGAAGTGATGGTTGCTTATTTTCATCTCTCCTTGAGCAAAAGATTCCACTGGATGAGAAGTGGCACTAGGGTAGCTTATATTTCACTTTTTAAGCATACAGTCTGCTGCACTGTGGTTAGCAAAGGCAGGCTGAAGAAACACAAACTGTGTGTGGAATGAGTTTGTGCTGCAGACAAATGATGTGGCAGTGGTGAGTACCTGCTACTTCCTAACAGGATGGAAAATGGAGCAATGGCTGGTGGTCCGTCCTTTCTAGGACCATCCAAAACATTTCCTTCCTGTTCCTTCTCCTTTGGAGGAAAGCACTAGCCCAACCCCAAAGTTCTGTTTATGAAGGGAGAAGAGCTTCAACTAGTAATTGAACATGAAGTTCATGCAGGAAACCTTTCTGCATTTAATACTTCGTTTTTGAGAGTTAACGGTTAACCTTTTTTGAAAGAACTGATGGTGACCTGTAGTACGTATTGCAAAATAATTTCTGATGGAAATTTTGCTTCCTGGTAACAAAGATCCATTCTTGAGGAAAAGGAACAAAAGCAGATTTGCTGAATGTAGGTGAAAAATTAATTTTGCTCAACCACTTTTAATTTGTTCAGGATTCTCAGAAGTAGAAAGTAAGTGGTTCAAGCTTTTCATATCTTGAATTGTATACGAATGAATGTATTCATGCCCCAGAACTGACAGAAATCCCCAAAGCAACTTCACATTATTCTCTGAGATAGAAAGTGAATCATTGCCATACTGTCTTCACTATATCATGTTTCTTGGTCTTGAAGAACATTTGGAAACCAAACATGGGAAAATTACAGTGTTTTATAAATGTTGTGTTTTTAAACGATGTGAAATAAACCAACAGGATTTGCTTTCAACATTTAAAACTGAAGATTCAGGGTAGAGCCATCAAACATTTTTCCCCTGTTGAATAGATTTAAATGGTTTTCATACAAACTCCATGCATCTCATAAAATGTTACTGACAGTACATTTATCACCATTTTACTGCTTCTTAAAAATACAGCTGCTGGTGATGATTTTATATAAAATGAGTTTTTGAAAAACATCATTAGATTTTTCAGCCTCAAGCAAGAATTAAGTGGTTTAATATTCTTCTTAAGTAAATGCACTTTGAAATATATCCAGATCAAACCCGAAATATCAACTAAGTTAATCAGACAAACTGATAAACTGAGATAATCAGACAAAGAGTAATTCTTAGAAAAGCTCCTGAGCCATAACTCAGCTCTTTCAGTCTGAGACAACAAAAGCAGAATGCAAGGTATTTGTACTTAAAGTTCCAGCAGAAGAAAGGACATGATTTGTCTTTCTCTCTGCTTTTCATTAATATATCATGTTTTCACTAGTATAATGAACAGATCTCAGTTAAAAATTACAGCACCTTTCCTTATGGCAATCTTATTTACAATCTTTTGGGAGAATTGACACTGATATTTACATATTAAAAAACAAATCCAAAGAAAATGTCAGGTTGTTTTTTTTTTTTTTTTTGGGGTGGGGAGGGGTTGGTGGGGTTTTTTGGGGGGGAGAGAAGTAGCTAAATCGAACAAGAACGATTTTTTTTTGCATTTAATTTTTTTTCTTAATATATTCTAGTTTACAGTGTCTCTTTCTAAGAAAGAAAGTGTGTGTGCTGAAGGATTATAATGATAAATGATTCCTGTAATGACTTTCAGTTCCTTCCCAGTTTCTAAGGCTTAGAAGTCAGGGCTGTGAGCCTCCAACCTTGCCAATGACTTGCAGTGACACAGTGCTGCATTGTATGATGGATTGCCTGGGGTTTTCAGAGGCTCCAGTGCACTTTAAAGTTTGGGAAATAGGATTATCAGAGCAATTTTTATTTTCGCTTTGTTTTATTTGCTTTGTTTTATTCATAAGTGTTATGATAGAAGTGTCAGTAACAGGATTACAGGCTATTTCTTTGTTCTCCAATGGTGGTTTTGCTTAGGAATCACCATGACCAACTACATCAGGATACAATGGTATCTGGAAAAAAGAGTAGTTACCCCCAGTGGTATTATAAGTAAAATGTGGTAAAATAAAGCATAATATTTCATCCTTCTGTTTCCAGTTGAATATTTCTTGCATTTTTAAAGAACATGTTCTTCTTGACATATGCAGAAAATCTAAGTCAAATGGTTGAGATGACCAAAGAAAGGGAAAGTTGGCATTTTCACCCTTCCACATAATGGCAATCAAATGGATGTGTCCAGAAAATTGTTCTGCATATTGAAAAGTGCTCTCAGAAATTACCCCATGGCAGCAAGTGTGTGGGTAACACTCTCCAAATTACTAGGGACAAATTAAACCAGTTTCTTAAAAGCAGCCAAATTTGTAGATATTAGTAATTTTAAGAAGTGTAAATGATCATACCACTTGACTTGTAGGAGCACTGCCTCTGTGAAGTGCTCAAGTACTGCAATTTGAGTGTCATGTAAAAGTATGGAAATAATTTTCATGATGCTCTGGGCACTGTAAGGCTTGGTAGGGGTGTGAGACTGAGCATTGCAGAATTAGGATGTGAATATCCAGCAGCTTATGTGTGTAGTCCAACAATTTATCAAATTTTCATTGCATATCAATGATTTGTATGTCTTATAAATGACATAAAATATATTTAGGTCCCTTCAAAAGCAGATAGCCACCTTCAGTCAATGCCTGAGTGAGCAGATGATGATTTTCCAGTAAATCTGTTGTTTCTTACATGTATATTTCTTCTTGCAAACAGACTATATTATTTGTAAAGTGGTGATCTGTGTGGCATGTCTGAGACACTGCCCTGCACTAGAACAGATGCCAAACAATGAAGAACAGTATTTTTGTATTTGCAGGTACAGGACAGAATTTGTAGTATAAGTGTGAAGGGAGTTTGTAAAACCAGCTTTCACTTGTGAAGCAGAATGCAAAGGTATTTTTAGCATTATTGGATGCTTCTGAGTTCAGTGCACCTGCTTTTGCTCTCAAAAGAAGAGACGAGAAGTTGTTCAGAGTGTGACTGTGCCTGCTTCTGAGAGAATCAGGCCATTCTGGGAAGTATCCTAACCAAATATTCTTTTTCTTATCTGGAAAATAGAGGAAATTGTGAGAGAGATTTTAGTACTTCAGCTTAGTGGACATTAAAGGAATCAGATAATGTTTGAATTCCAAATTATGGTTTTGGAAACCAGTGGAGAATCTAAATCATTGCATAAGTATTAATAATATTTGCATCATCATTAGCATTATTAATATTGTACATTTCTATGATGTATGTTGCAATTTCACCCATGAATCATCTACATAGGGCCTCATAGCTCAAGTTTAGGAGTAACAAATGACTGCTTATCTGCACATGCTGCACATGCTATTGTACACTAAATTCTTCGTATGAATTCTTTGTAAATGTCTTTCAAGTTGAGATGTTTGTTTTAAGCTGCTATTGGATATGTGGAAGAAGTGTGAATTCAAGTGACCTTGAAGTAATCTTCAGAAGACTGTGACCAACTTATTTTTTCCCATCTGATGCCTGAATAAACATCCCAAACTATTATATTCTTGAATTCAATAAACAGTTCTCTAATTAAATGTGTGTAATCTAAAATATGTAGATTTCATAAACAGAAAGTTATTTATATAATATATAATTTACAATGGTTTTGTGCTGGAAAATGAGACATGTTTTAAAGCAGTTTTAATGAAGTTTTAAAACCGTAATCATACAATAAGTTTAAAATGTTTTCTGTGTTGTTGCTTTAATTTTGGAGGAATGAACATATCTGACAGAAATATCATCAGAAAGTACATTTATGTCTGTTAGCTGTGTGTTGAAATCAGTTATTTAGAAATCAGTTATTTAGAAAGTGACTGGCTAGGTGTTACGTGGAATGGCAAGTACTCAAGGTGTTTGGGACTATCAACCCGCAAAGAAATTTAAAATCACTTTTAAACTTTTAAAATAAACATAGAACAATGAATTATATCTCAGTGAAGTTCATTTGCACTAGCCAGTTACTTTTTGACTTTATTATGTTATCACCTGTTCATTTCACGTTTTTGGCCCATTATTGTGGTGTGTCATCCCTCCAGCTGCACAGCAATGCTCCGCTGTCAGAAACATCTCTGGTGCCTGGTGTCATAATACGGCTTTTCCTGAGCACTGTGTGCTGCCTGCCAGGAGATGTGGTCTCTGCTGCCTGAGTAATAAATCCCAGTCTGGCTTTGGGTGTGAGACGAACATCCAGGTGCATGTTGAGCTGAGCCAAGGCAGTAACAGCTTTGGATAAGTGGTAGCATGGGTTACTAAGGGCGTTTTATCCCCATATTTAGGCACATATGAGTTTATAGATGTGGAAAAAGGGTGAACATTGAATGGAGGAGGAGTAGGGGTTGAAAAGTTGAACCTGGGAGAACTTTTGAAGCATAAGTGCTATTTTGAGTTACTAAATTGGTTTTGGTGGGGAGCTTCAGCACTTCATTTTTTCCTGAAACAATGGAATTTAGCAAAATCATTTTACTCTTTGCTGCATATGTCAGTAAGATCAGTGCTGCAGGGGAAAGTACTGGTGAAGTAAAAGGTGGGGTGAATCCGAGGGGCTCTTTGCACTCACTGGTGCTGTGGCAAAATGTGGCATGCACCACAAACCTTTTTAGGACTGCACACCGTAGATGTGGTTGTAATACACACATTAGACAAGACTTGAGAAGAAAGCTGATAGTAAGACAGGAGAGGCAGGGAGTGCTAAAAATTATTATAAGAAGGTGGAGAAAAAGTAATTGGAGTCTAAAATGGGAGAAATGAAAGAAAAGGGAAAAAAGGTAATTACTTTTGAAAAATGAAGTAAAAAAGAGTACAAGTTGGTGGGTGTGAGAATTAAGTAGATATGTGTGAATTAAAAAAGTTCAAGAAACATGAGAATAGAGATGGAGAATGAAAAATAGGGGATGTGTTGGGCTGGATTTTCAGCAAGCTTATCTTGTAATAATTGATGTGTGAGTAGCTGTATTTTATTTGTCAATATAATAATTCTATCATTTGTACCTACTATTAAATTTCCTCACACTTTTGGTAAATAATTGTGTAGAATTCACAGATTATTTGGGAGAACAACTGTAAGAAGCTTTTAAGTACTGCTCAACAGCAGAAACTCCTTCTGCTAATATATTTATAGCAACCCTTTGCATTGGTGGAGTGATTCTCCCAACATCTGTTATTTCCCCACTAGACACTTATTAGCCTCTTCCATGAAAAAGTTGAGCTGTGTTTTTTCACATATTACAGGATAAGGGATTTCAGTAAGGAGACCGAAACTGTTGCTGTTGCATTTTTCTTGCTGGCTTCCTCAGCACAGCTTTCCATGTGGGTTGATGCTGATACTAGGGAAAACTCTCTTCCTTCTGTACAAACACGTTTTGCCATTGATTTCCATACCCCAGCCTTGCTGAACCGTAAACAAGATTTCCCTCCTTTCCCTCCGGCGCTTTATATAAAAGCACTTGACTGCACTTGTAACTCATTCTTAACCAATTGTTTTTGTGCTGATCTATAGAAATAGATGTAGATAGTTATACAGAAGACTTTTATATCCTGGGACTGCTGTATAACTAGAAGATATATTTCAGAAAGCTGGGACTGATACTTTGCATCGTATCTTCAAGTGAGAATGCTTCAGCTCTTTGCTTGATTTATTCTGCTATTATTATTCCTATGGTTAATATCTTTTCAGCATTGCAGACAATCCTCCTTTGCTGCTATTCTTTCAGTGAAGTGGTTGCTTTCTCACTTGACAGCACTAGGCAGTGTGTCACATTTTCGGTTGACCTGTTGTTCTCCTGTATTTTCTGAAGTGTTTACAGGATTTGTGGCACTCCTGCTCGCTGCACTCCAGGCATGTGAGGCAGCTGCTGTGCTCCAGCCTGGCAGAAGCTTTGGGCATTAAAACAAAAATTGTCCTTTTACAGGTTTGCAGTACTCTGCAGTCCTATGGTTGATTCTTTATTTGAGTCTAGGGATAACCTTGTATTTTTTCAGCATTAGGAAGCCTGAAGTAATATCAGATAACATAAATTAGATTGTGCAGTTGCCCTTGTCATTTGTGGGCTATTACAAAGTTGTATTTTGGTTCCTTTATTTTCATTTCAGTTATCTTCTGCCACTTACAGGAACAATAGACTGACTGCTATTAATTTCTGACATATTATTTATTTTTTTGGCATCTGGTTGGCACCTGTTTCTCTCTTATAAATACTTGGGCTACGACTTTGTGTGGATCTGAGCACACACTTCATTAGCAGCACTCCTCCACTGATTTTGTTTGGATTGCTTCTGTGATTTAATATCCATAGGGACCAGAGTTTGCAGTTGAAAAATTTGATAACTCCATGAAAATTATTATTGTAAGCACTGTGTGTCTGGCTGCTAATACTGAGATGAATGTAAGCACTGATTTTATTTTCCTTTAGGAAAAGCACTTGCACTGTTAATTGCTGGTGCTCAGCCTTATGTGGCTTCTTTTCTACAAATGCTGCCAGTTTTGATTACATACCATTTTGTTTTGATTGAAAAAAACAGCAATAAGGCCCCAAACACTACAAGTATTTTTTAAAAGCTTACCACCACAGAAAGCAGGTTTATCCAGACAGCTGACTTGCATACTAATATAGTCCCTATTCGTGCTTGTTATTATGGGCCCTCTATACAGCCTTGGGAGTAATAAACATAGGTAAAATTTGGGGGAAACCCCTCAGACACACAAACCCTTTTTTTAAAGAATTTTCTTGAAAACACTTGTAACTCTTTCCTGGTTTTAACAGCATTTTAATATTCCTGTTAGGGGGTGTGTGTGTGTGTGCATGTATGTCTGTTTCTACTCAGTTTAGAAATAACTATTTTATACTGATTGTACTGGAAGAAAACAGTAATTAGTTTTTCTCTGAGTAGAATGGGATGAAGGGAATGGTAGTTACATAGTGCAAAAAATATTTATGATTCCTGTGTTTATTTGGATTTTTCACTATTTGTTTTCTGTACAGTGGATTTAAAAGTGCTCAAAAGAAATTGACTTAGCATAATATGACAGTTTTTCTTCCCTAACATTATACTTTCAGTCATGTAGGAAATGTATTTAATATAAGGGATATGTGTCTCCTTCAGCTGCCATAAGAGTTCATATCTGTTAATGCACAGCAGCAGTTACTGCTGAAATACAGTAGTTAGCCTGATGGCTAATTTAAAAGTAAAATCAAAATGGGATGTTTGGACAGAAGGAAAAAGAATGTCATATGTAAAATATTTTTTATCACAAACAGGTCAGAGCTTATTTTGTATTGCAATGGTAGCTCATTGCTGAGCTCCAAAATATTATTGGGAAAACCCCATGTGTCTGATTCTTCAGAAAATAGTTAAGGTGTTTAAGAAGAGGGTTTTGAGCCATAGTTTTGTGTTTTAGTGCCATGTAAAAAGGACAAGGGACAATGTAGTAAAAAGAAATATTACAAAAAGCAATCTTATCTCTTACTGTTTGTGTTCTCCCCTAAAAAGATGGAGGTAAAAATTCAATTAGCAGCATTATTCACAGGCTAAGATTTGAGTTCCCCAGGAAAACACTCGACAGTCAAATTCTGCTGCTATCCTTAGCAATTTTTCAACTTTGCTTGAAAGGATGGAAGATGAAACCACTACTGGTGAGTCATGTTGGTGACAGAATGGCTAACTAATATCAAGTAGGTGTTTGTCTCCAACACTAACTCTCCTCACCAGTAAATATCGCTACTGAAATAATGTATCAGGAATGAAGTATTGGACCAAGCACTAATGTTTTGAAGTAATATTGTGAAAGCAGGTAAGGTGATGGCTTGCATTTTGTGTTTGTGCTTTAGGTGCTTCCTGGTGTAAAACTGAAGCCTAACCTGCATTTGCTAATCCTGGGAAAAAATTATGTGAGTGAGGGAGGACTGTAATATTCCTTGCTTGGCTCACTGCTATAAGATCATTGTTGGCAATATGAGGTCAGAAAACAAGAATGGATGGCTGAATTGGAGGTCCAGTCTACCTAACCCAGTGTCCTGTCCCTGACTGTTACTTGAGGTTCATGCTTATGGAAAAAGAAGATATAGTGAAAATGATAAGTATTGCTCTGTCGTCGTATTCCCCCTGAGCTTAGTGTAAATAAGTGGAACTCTACACTGTGGATGTATTTTTTTGGGTTTTGATCTGATTTTCTCTTTGGATCTGGAACTTCCTGACGCAGCAAGTTTCATAGTAATGTGTTATATGAACTGTCACTTTTGTTTGTATGATAAATTCATGTGGTGCCTCATGGCAATTTTGTTCTTATTCCAAGAATCCATGATGTTGTAGTAGAAACTTAGCTTTATACAGATCTGATTTCTATACAAATTACAGTGGTCATAGTCTTGTTCTAGGTACCCACTAGCTCATATTTGCAGGGCATGTTGTGCATGAATGGCCCAACTTATGTTGCTTAGACAGGAATCATATCCCCTCTCTGAGATGTCTATAATGCACATCTCAGTGAGAAACTAAGCTGATTATTTTCATATCAGTTAAGAAAATGAGACTGTGATTAATCTGACCCATATTAAACATTTACCTTTGAGCAGAATGGACAGCATCTTAGATGGGTCAACTCCTCTTTATTGCATGTGAATAGAATGTGACTTAGATGTAAATTTCTATTCTAGACACCTCTGCGTTTGGGCAGATGAACATTGCTTTTGGAGAGGTCATTCACTAAGGAAGAAGAAATATACATTATCCTGGGAAAAAGCTGCTTTATGAAATCATTCACCATATAATAGGCTAGTAAAATGCATTTTACTTGCTGTCCTTCCTCAGATACTCTTTGGTAGCTAGTGATAGCTTGACCCTTTGGGCACTAGCTAAGATGCTTTTGCAGTACAGAAGGAAATGGCAAGAAGATTTTATACCATGAATACTCTTAAAGCAGTGTTTTTTTCTTAATGCCTGACATCATGGTGTGCCCACACTTTTTTTTTGGTGAAATTGTCTGTAACCACAAGAGATCCTATTCCTTGGATAATGTAAGTGTTTCATTTAGATTGTAAAGAGGGCTCCCAGCACGGTGTCTCTTCAAAGGTCACCTAGAGCATTTTGATTAATGCGATCTTGTGTCTGTTTGGCAGCTAGCAAAAGCGAGGAAAAGAGAGTACACAAAACAGCAAGGCAAGGTGAAAAAACCACTTTGCTCCTTTAACTAAAGCAAGGCGGCAGGTGAATGTTATCCTCACAAGCACGCGGTGTTCAGTGGGTTGGGGAATAGGAGATGATTGCAGGGCCAAGGGAAGAGGAGAGCTGGTCTCTGCACCTGGGAGATAGTGAGCCTCAGCTTCCAAGTGCCTTGATGGTGTGCCTTTAATTGAGAGCTTGCCATCTTAAATCCATTCCAAAAATTTGATCTCCCTGATGGCTGAGGAATCTGTTGCTGCCATGCTGAACATTGGCACAAACACACTGCCTTGCGATTGATGTTGCCCTTCTGATGTCAAGTCTTTCCTGATCCTGATGCCAAATCCATAGAGCTTGATTCCACTAGGTAATTGGAAATTATATTATGATTTTAACCATTTTCCAATAGGAAAATATGATAGAAAAAATTATTCCAAGATTGACCCAATAAGTAGGCTTCAAGAACCTCTAGCATTTGACTTACCCTGTTTATGCAATTTCCATAACTAAAAGCAAATGGCATTTAGTTTCTAGTTGTGCTTTCTGGTATTCTAGCACTATGCTTTCTTCAAAAAACCAAGAAAAGACTTTTGGATCTATTTCTTGATTGTTCTGGCATTCCAGCATTCATTCCCATGTGCCAGCATGATATTTCAATACAGAAATTGTAAAGAAAGTATGAGACTACAGTTTTAAGTTTATTCAAGACTTATGCTATGAAATTTGGATGTGGAAGGCAGGCTCTAGGTGTTCGAGACCTACAGAAGATTTCAATATTTTACTTGCTAGTCTTCAGAAATAATTGAAGAGGCGAGAGTGGGTAGACCCCAGGTTACAGTCATTTTATTCCTACTAATTCAGAGTCTGACCTTGCTTCAACTACCTGATTTTCATTCCCTAAAATCAGAAATTTAGAAATTCTTATTTTAGCTAACAGGGCTAATCAATAGGCTGTGAGTCATCTCTCCTGAATTTAGACAGCTGCAGTTACATCTGAAGAGATTGTCCAGGCTCCTGTTGCAGTCTGCAGAAGGAAGTAGGGACTCCTTGGGCGTTAATCTCTGATGTAGTTTAGATGCCTATCTTCACTCTAAGAAGTGTCTATTGTCTTTCCTTAGGCCATAACGGACCCTTGAAGAAGCTTGCATGTAGATTTGGTAAATACCTTTTCCTTAACTGTCTGTACAGAAAGTGTCCCTTTAAGTTTGCAGAAACTTTGGCTTTTCATATTATTGCAATGCGCTTTTTTTGTCAATTCTTTTAATTGATTGCTTAGAGTTATATTTGATGTGGAACAGAGATATCAGCAGGCACACCAAAACTTTAGATGTGAATTTCAAGATATACACAAGTGAAAATGCAGGGAAAGTGTAGACTGAAATCCGGGCACAGTCCCAAGAAACAGCCGTTGACATTCCTACTCCTGTGGAAAGTGTTAGGCTATATTAAGAACCACTGTTTTTGATTGATAGCAGAGGGGATTCCAGTCTGAAAGAGTATTTTCAGCATGTTAAATATGTCAGGCATTTATTATCTTACACACTCTTGTCTTTTCCTCTTACTTTCTGAAGCTATTTTTTTTCCACAACCTCTTTTAATATTCTACTACACCCTATATAGTCTTTTGGGTGCATTGGGCAAACTAACAAGGCTCAGCTCATGTTTCTCTCTTGAATGATAAAGCATCAAATGGTCAGAAGAGCATTCAATTTGTACTGTTAATTATGTGAATTTAAGTACAGCAGTTTCCAGGTCGTAATAACCATAACTCCTTCCTCTTAGGGAATGTTGCCATTTAGACGTCACCACTGCAGTGGGATTGATCCACAAGGCTTTTAGATGCCTTTATTGAATTGTCAAAGAGAATAGTCCTCAAGGTTACTCTCCTTGCTGCGCTTTTGAATTCAGGATGTTCTTTGATTTAGCAGTTACTAGTCAGGAAAGAAAAAACTGTGAAGGAACATCACATGCCCTGAGAGACGGCAATTACACCCGCAGAAAAAAAATGGCTGTAGGATAAATGTGATTACCTGTATTTTCCTTGGCAACTCTACTGTTTTTCAGGAAAATTGAATTAAGAAATGTGGAGAAAAAAAATCTACTCATAGGATGATTTACATATACTTAATAAATGCTTTTCACCCGGTATTAATTTGTCAAAAGGAGATGGAAATTATTTAACTAGTATGCATTCACTGGTCATCACAGATGCACTCAGTGTATCTGCCTTCAAATAATTAATGAAAGCTTCACTTAGACTGCACTTTCGTGCCTTTGTTATGAACGTGCAAGACAGAAATATGTGGAAATATCCCACTTCCATTGCTTAAATTTTGCTTAATTTTAGAGTGTAAATACTCTGAGTGTGAATTAAAGCAGTAAAATTATGCAGGAACTCTGCAAAAACACTTGCAAGAATTAACTGAAATTATAGCAGCAGATGAACCAGTTGATTGTTCTCATCTAGGCCTCTATTTCTGTTAGAAAATCATAATGCAGAAAATTTCAGTTCTAGGGAAAAAAAAAAGCCTTGCAATATAAAATCTTTACTGACAAAACAGCTTTTCTCATTTAAACAAGAGTAACTGTACAAAGGACACTCTGTCTACAAATAAAGAAGGACATTTGTAGGAAGAGAGAGGGTTATATCTCACTTGATAAACCTTATTAATACACATAACCAAGCTGTGCTGTTTCACCAAGAGGGATGTGCTCAGTAACAAAATAATAATCAAACCTGTTTTTTGCAATGGTGAGCTGAAGTGTGATACATATGTACCTATAGACACAGTGACATTAATTTCTGACACAGACAGAATTAAATCCATGAGATTTATCAAGGATACTGACCGTGGTACCCGTAGCTGGTAAACCCACTTAGTACCTGTATGACTGAACCAGATACTCTGACTCATTGCAGCTGGTGTCAAAATAACCTAATTTTCTTTGTGATTGCACTTATTGGACTGAAGTCAGAAGTCATAGGCAGTAGTTTTTTTAAATTATTTTTTCTTAGGCTGTTTTGTACAGAAAAAACTTAATTCTCCAGGGAAAAAATTTACATTGCCTAAGGTAGAGCAGAAATCTGGACGGTTGAACTAAGGAGACGAAGAACATCACTTGCAGATGAGAAGCTGGGCTGGAGGAGAGCTGGAAAGGGTGCTGCTCCTTTTCTCAGTCACATTGCTCATTGGATTACAGCCTCTGCAAATCAAGCTGGCTTAACTGAGCAATTGCCTGAAGTTAAGTAGTATGAAGTGGAAAAAAGATCTATAAACCCGTTAGCCTCAGTCTGCTTTGATCAGAATTTACTACCAAAAAACAAAAATTCAGTTTTACTGAAATTTGATATGGAGTTGTTCCAGGCTCTCTAGAAGATTCTGTACCTCCACTTGACCCCAAACATTCATGGAGCTGGCTGCCTTCTTTGTGTTGTGGGCCCCCACTCTTTATTTGTTAAAAGATGTCCACAGTTGTTTAATTCCAGAGGGGTGTCTTGGAAGGACATCTTAAATTTTGTCTCCCTTCCCACCACCAAGCCCAGTGTTCTAAAGATACTGTAAATCTTAAGAGAGAAGGTAAGATATCAGCACTGAGAAAGCATTCTGATATCCTGGCATGTAGATTAGTCCAAGAGGCACTGCAATATTCTGGCATGTAGATTATTTTCAGTCCGTTTAGTCTAAAATAAATTTGGTCTCTTAGTATTTATTTTTCCAGATTTATACCACAGTTCTTGAGCTGAAGATGGCAGAAGACAAAAAAAAATAATTAAATGGCTCTTACTGGCCTTATTTGCCAGCTAGCTTACTACAGTGCAGGACAAGGAAGTAGTCTCCTTTTCCAGGACCTGACATGAAAAGCTTTTTCTTACCCAGAGGAAGATCCTGGCATAATTCAAATATCTCAGTCAAAATTCTGGAAAAGCAATTTTTAGTTCCCTTCAAGTCATGGGCTTTCAAGGTTTTCTTATATGAAAATTTCCCAAGCACATCCATTTCAGCTTCAAGGGCTTCATTTTACAGTATACATTGAGTATTTTGGTGCCAGTCTGAAACCATATCTCTATCATAAATGCAGAAAACAAAAGTTATTTTGCTAAGTCCTTTGATCCCATGAATTTGATCTGAGCCCCCCCCATAGAACAGAGATCCGCAGGGTGATCATTTCTGTTTAATACAAAGGGAAAGGGAAAAGAAAAATCATTGTCCCCTTTTAAAAGGCATCCTACTGGATTGGGGCAGGGGAATGTGGGTTGCCTCCAGCATCCTGGAGACCCAGTCTTTGAATAATTATTTTAAATCAACCTTAAGATGCATCCCAGCCCCCAAATCTCACCTTAATAGGGATTAATCCTTAAAAGGGATTAGTAATATCCCTTAACTATTGGTGGGAAATTAGTAATCATAAATACTGAATATTTTCTGAATAAAAGGAAAAAAATGGCAGTGTAATAGTAGAGGGAATGAGCATTACCTCTTGCAAGAATGGCCTCTTGCCTGATGGTTGGGGAATACATGGGTTTAAGTTTCTTCAGGCAGACTTTATTGAGAAAGTTGGTTTGACAAGGAACAACTGCCTGTATTACACACCTGCACTTGTTTGATAGTGTAACCATCTCTATATTGCCAGTCTCTTCCTAGTGTAATAGACAGAATATTGGAGCATTTCAAATACTTACTAAATCAAACAACTTATAGATAGTTTATGGAGGATATGAATTGGATGCTAAACAATATTTAGGAAGGTATTTAGAAATGGGTTATATGCTAATGGAAAACATGGTAACAAATACATTATAGTTCTTACTATAGATTTATGATAATATTTTATATAGGAAATACCTTTTTGAGCCTTTCCTATTTTCCTGTGCTACTAAAGGCCTGAAGTTTGGCACAGAATTTGCATTACAGTCCTGAGGTGTTATTTTAGAGTGCTAGATGGCACTGGAAAGTGTTTCCTGATCCCCAGCTGCAATATCTTCCTGCTCTGTTTTTTTCCCCCACTGGTTGCGTAGTGTGGACCAGTGAAGCCACAGGGAGATACAAGGAGTGCTGGCAGTTGAGATCAGCTGAAGAAGAAACCCAAAGTCTCTCAATACACCTTCAGATGAGTTTTACCTCTTTAATGAACTCTTCCTCAGATCCTTCAGATTTTTTATGCTTTCCTGAAGCTGCAGGATTCATTCTTTATTATTGCACAATTTTAGCTCTTTATGAAGTTTGCTCCAGTGTTATTGTAATACTTTCTCATAGGCACAGTGGTGTCAGGTTTTTTTGTTTTGCTTAGTATTACTAACATATTTAAACAGCTTTAAAGAAAAATAAGAGACTTGAAATGGTTTATATGATGCTGAAGTGCTGCTCTGCAGCAGAGTGTTCTGCAGGAATGGTGCAATATGGTATGTAGTGTTTTGTATGGAGTTGTGCATCAACAGATAGTATAGATTATAAAAAGCCTGAAGTTGATCACTAGGTCATCTCTGGTTTAACCAACACCTGTGTTAGTGACCAAAGCTTTGTTTTTTAAGATATTCTCCATCCCAAAGGAACAAATGTTGTGGTGATTTTTAGTGATTAGAAAGCCATTTGCTACATTCTTTGTGGCATTTGAGGTATAGTTTAGGATTTGCCTGCAAGTTGTGGGGACTATTAAAGAATATGGTATCATTAGCTTTCTCTTTCCTTGGTGTCATGTCCTTGTCAAACTTTTAAAGCTTTGCTTTAATTTGAAATGGTGTTTCACTGCAGTACTTACTTCTTGGATCAAGTATGGTTTTTGGAATGCTTTTAGAGAACCAGGGTTTGATAAAGTGCAGTGATGCTTGTACGTATTTATGTACATTTAAGCGTGAAATTGATACTTTTTGAAGATAAGGAAGAGACAGATCCCTGAGGCTATTGTCTTTATACCATTGGTTTTCTCTGTCACTAGAAATGAACTTGGCTGGTTGTCATAACATGACTTCACTTTCATAACAGGCAGAGAAATGTGATTGCTTTTGTAGAATTGCACACCATAAACTCAAGGGCTCTCAGTGTACTTTATTACAGTTGCAGTTGACTGATGGAGATTAACCTCATGCTAATCACTGTAAATGTAAAACCTTCTGTCTCAGATGGTGCTTACTACAAAGATTACTGATATAATTTATTCATAGGAACAATAAGAATTTTTTTAGTTGTTTAGAAGCCATTTAAAATCCAACAAACTTATACATTGCTTCTGACCATCTATAAAATTTATGGTGCGTGTCCAGTCATACAAGATATACTATTCCTGAATTGCAACAGCAAAGAAGAAATATCTTCCAAGTTGACAGCATTTAAACTCTTTAAAGAATCAACTTTGTGAAGTAATTTTTGTAAGTGCTTCTTCAAATATTTTAACCCTGTCATGTGTCTTGCTAATGAGATAAATATTTAAGCCAAAAAGAATTATAAAATAAAATAAAAAGATTGTTATTCTGGAGACTCACATAAGGAATAAGATGTAATGTATGTTTCACATTTAGTTCTGAATTTTGCATGATAATAGTATCTAGCCTCGTTAATGGCATGGTCTTCTATCTCATGTTTTGGGAGGATCTAGCACAGCATTAGACTAGGTTTCCATGACAGAATATAAACCAAGTCCACCTTGTGCTTTCTTTTTTCTCATTAGAGAAAATAAGAGCAGCACATTTGACCTCACTTAAACATTTTCATTAAAGTACTCTGGACAAAATTTGATGATGTTTCTTCATTGAAATCAACACTGAAAATCTCAGAGGCCCCTCTGCTCCCAGAATTTCCATCCCACCTCTCTCCATCTCAGCACTCATTGATTGGTTTGGGCATGTCCAACACTACATTGTCCCCCTTTGGTCTCAGTGAGCCGTGGGCACGCTGGTCAGTGGCTGTGACCTGAGCACCTGCTGCCACCACTACAGGCAGTGTTTGCCAGAGCCTGTGCAAGTGGGAATGAGCTACAAAGGACTAGTTCCAAGTTGCTAGAGATTTAGGGATTAGTCCTTCCTGAAGGTGATACTTGGGCCCAGAAAAGCTGCTGTCATGCATATGAGTGTTTCTGAGGGGTATTTTTATTTTATGAAGGCTGTCACAGCTGGAAAACAATAGTTAGGCTAAAATGATGCTTTGAAAGGTTTTTTTGTCTCCTTTATTGACAGTGGAAAATGCAACGTATCTCTTGTCTATCTGTGTACCACAGTCTTTGATGAAATCTTCACTGAGAGAAACCTGTAAAATGATTTCACGGTCTTCTCTAGGTAATCAAACATTTCTATTATACTGCCATTATTACATTACCAGGTGGTATATGTGGTACTAAAAAAATGAGGTATTTTCGTAATATAAAAGCAGTTAGATTGTCCAACTTCAATCACTGTTATCCTTTTATAACATCTACATTGGAAGAACCTTAGTTTGCTTGTAATGCTTGAAAGTTTATTACTGATTCATCAGCATCTTAAATTAGACAGCCTCGGTATCTCAGCTCTCTGTAGCAGGGCATGTTGATTAGTGTTTTTAGAAAGATTTGGCATAAGTTAGGGTGATGCTGGCAGAGAGGTGGGTAGCATATGTAGTGCATTATCACTATACGTTTTCAGTGTTGACAGGAACAGAAGCAAGCTGACATAACACATCTAGATAAGTAATACTGTTATTACCACTGTCACTTTTATCACCAGCTATGCAAAACATTGACCTAGGACTCTGATTTGATGTTAAAATAACATTGGCGTGTATTGACATATATATCATGTTGATTTTGTCATGACATTCCCTGGCAGGAGTAAGATTATTATATATTGCTTTAGTTTACTTGTTAGCATTGCCCTTAATATCTCCTTCAGAAGGCAGTAGTTATTTTTGTGTCTTTTTTTCCCGCAGTGACAAAGATAGTTTGGATGTTAAATGTTTATAGGTAATATTTTTATATGAGAGGCTGTCATACATTTAATTTTATTGCCAGCAATTCAAGTAGTGAACAGACTCAATGTAATTCAGAGATTTTTTTTTTTTAAATTCAGGATACAAATCCATTTTTGTGATTTCCATCAAAATTAGATGGCTGGAACAGCATACTTTTTCTGTTAAAAATGAAATTTTATTACTACTTATGTAATGTTTGATGCATCTTTAAGATGTGCCAATCATTTGATTGCAATTTAAACTTGATTAGAGGTTGCTGACTTCTGAATGTGAATGACTGGTATCAAAATACTAGGCTGATCTAGTGGAGGTAGTCTGGAAAACAACGTGCTGCAAATTGCATAACCCTCCAAGGTACAGGAATTTTAGGGTGATATAACTGGCATGGAATCTGAATGGATGGTGGGAACCTGAGCTGTGAGGCATTTACTTGCACAAATTCATGATGACTTAGCACTCTAGATCTCACTGGAGCTGATTTGGCTGTAGACTTTTATTTTCACCATGTAGGTACTGTGGAAGGGTACAGTAGGTGTGGGATTTTGTCTAGGGCTCAGCAGTGCACATTTGGACAAAAAAGGTCTTTTGTGAGAACTGAGAGATGCTTGCTGGAACCTGTGAGTCATGAGAGGTGGGACCACAATGGCTCTTAGTCCTGAGTGTTGCCTTTGCAGCACTCATCTGCAGGTGCTGTGCGGTGTTTTCTCCATGCACATAGGCACATCCCCTCTAAAACTTGGAGGGCCATGTTTAAAGGAAAGGAGGCACCACCATGCTGTGACTATCTGGATGGGAGCCACTTTGGTGTGGAGGATGAGTCATTTGGTTAGCACAGAACTGTGCTCTGCTTATTAAATTAGGTGACGTGTTACACAATTAGCCTGTATTTGCGCGGCTGGTGACCCAGACTGGCTCAGGTCTCCTGAGCTCTGGAGTTTAAGAAGGAATCATTTGGATCTATCTGTAGTAATCACTCAAGAAAGTTACGACCCCGGAATCGTGGAGCTGCCTCGGGGAGCCATCAGGAAAAGCCGGCTGTAGAAAAGAGCCCAAGCCCCAGCCCTTGAAAGCGGTAAGGATCGGACACGGAGCCACAGGGGACCAGCTCGCCTGGCTCGGCATTCTCAGCTGTGTCTCTTTCCAAATTTAGGCCTCTAGGCTGGGTATCAGTTTCTTACGAGAATGAGACTATAAAAATGCCACACTGGATCAGCCAGAGTCCCGGTTGTGCAGTGTCCTGTCCCAGGCTGTGTCTGAGAGGTGACACCTAGAGAACCGTGTGAGAAAGGGGCAGCATTATGAACTGAACTCACATCTCTCCATTTGCCAGGCAATTACAGTGCTTCATCATTAGGCACACAGTGTGTCAGTAAGTTTCTCCTAATGAAAGTCCTTCATGTTGTTTAACTAATTGCATATTCACTGGGCCAGAGTAGAAGACCTAAATTGTCCTTTCCATTCCCATGTCCTGATCAACAGCTAATCCTTAGCTGCTTCTGCATTGCCCCAAATATTAATTATTTATATGGATTTTTTTGTGGAATTTCTATGTATTTGTTAAATGAATCCCTCTTTGTTACCTTATACTGACCTAGTATTTTTTTTCCTTAAATATTCTTATTATGGGCTTTTTTTTCTCCCCCTCAATGATTCAATTTTCCTCAGAAATTTTTGAGAAGCTTTTAATGCTTCTCTGCATTCTGAACAGAATTTAATTGATTGAAAATTTCTTACATTTGATGTCAAAACCTAACAGCAAACCAGTTATTGGTGACTTTTCTGTGCACTTTCCTTTGCTACTACATGAGTAAATTACATTCTTTGCATATTCTTCAAAGATATCGTGCCTCTTTTTTATCTTAGATTTCATTTTTTAATAATTATATTGTAATTTTATATTAATGAAAAAGCTTTTGCATTGAACTAGATCTCATTAGGCTCTCAGGAGTTGTGTTTGATAATTTAGTGAG
This sequence comes from Brachypodius melanocephalos, assembly GCA_013398615.1. Classification (NCBI taxonomy): domain Eukaryota; kingdom Metazoa; phylum Chordata; class Aves; order Passeriformes; family Pycnonotidae; genus Brachypodius; species Brachypodius melanocephalos. The sequence continues at coordinate 48,818,620 of VZSR01003807.1, read as the reverse complement.
CGCATTTTTACAATTCCTGGATAAATGCACAGTCAGTCTGAACAGAGAAGAAATATGAAGCTTTACCAGAGGTTTTTTCTTACTGATCAGTTGCAGTGATGGATGCAGTGTATGAGAATTCCTTCGCAGAATATATTTTCTAAGAGTATTTTTGTGCACTAGATGTTTTAAAGTGGTGACAAAGAAGAAAGAAATAAAAAAGAAACAAAAAAGGAAGATATCTATCTTAGAAGTGATAAAAAATTCAATGTTGCTGACTAAGAAATAACTGCAAAAGAGTTTTTCGTGATGTTTCAGGCTTGTTTACCAGGTATGAAAGGCCACATGACTGCAAATGCTTGACTAACACATTCAAATGAGTTATCCCCTGTAAGCAGAGACACATTCTCATGCTACTCAGGGAAGAAGTAATGGTAAGCTATTTAAATAAATCCGTTTGCACCACAGTAAATTTTTTTTTATTTTGTAGTTGTGGATATCCAGCAGTCCCTAGATGATTGGTTCACTGTCTGTACCTCCACTGACAGATAATAACCTTTAAAAATAGTCTTGCAGTCAGGTGCACATGCTCCAAGAAAGATAAACTAAGTTTGGATGAGAAAACAACTTCTGAAGTGTGCTGCATGGGTAAGTAGGGTTGAAACAAGTTGATAATTTAGAATTTGGTCTTCTGAAGTGATATAGAATAATTCTTATGAAACTGTTCCTTTCATTAGTCTTCATGGAATGAAGTATATTTTTAAGTAGCAGGTGCAAATGTATGAAAGCCTATTTTATTTTTTATTTTGATACGATCTCAAAAACATCATAAAATCTTGCTCAAGTCTAAATCTTCTCATTTAAAAATATCCATTAAAAACTCTTTTCATGTGTGCAAGGCCTCGTGTATTGTAACAGGAAAGTATATATAGTCTGCTGACCTAGCTATTTGCAAAAGCAAATCCCAAATTCTTGACACTTCACCTCCACCCACACAGCATTCTCCTGTCTTTCATTTTATGAACACACACACGCACAAAGACATGCATTTTCTACAGAAACCATGCCAAAGTTTCTTAATCCTCAATGCTCTATTGAATGTTTGAGGTTCTAGTAAATTGGAGTGAAAATGCAATGACTAAGAAATAGTTTGTGTCCTATGTAGCTTAAGGAGTTCTTAAGCAGACCTGATTTTGTTTTTGTAGCACAAATCACTCTCTATAAACCTTTTTTGCTGTTGAATTTTGCCAAGAACAGCTGTGGGTTCACACAGCCTTAAATCTTGTGTTTATTTAGCATTAGCGAGGAGCCAAACAAAAATGTCTGCCAATTGCTTCAAATCCATGACCATGTGTGGTTTCCATATGCATTGTTTTGGAAGAAGAATAAAGGCATCTGACAGATCAGATGTGCAGATCCTTCACCTGCAACCTCTGGCTTGTTTGTGACCATCAGGTGGCTCTTGGCTGCTTGCAGGCAAAAGGCAGGTTCCAGTGAGTGCTGCAGAACAAAACCTGTCACCTCACAGCTACCAAAAACCTTTCTTGCTCCTCAAATCCTTCTTCCAAGGCTTTAGTGTCAGGATTTTTGAGTTAAATTTTTCCTCTTCTCTGGGAGGTTGTAACACCAGTATAACATTCAAGAACTGTGTCTAACAATTCTGACTGGGAAGAGACTTTATCAGAAGGAAAGTTTCAATCTTTGGCAATCTGTTTTCTGATGCTAATTGTGGAAGACCTCTTTCAAAGCTTATGCTGAAAAGCACATCTGAGAAAGAGACATTTGAAAATAGTCTGGTAGCTGGGTCATTCATCAGCACTGTAGGAAACGTGGGGTGAGTTTCCTTCCTGTCATTCAAAGAGAGACACATTCAAAAGCAGTTCAGTCTCTCCGTTCTGGTGCTTCCACTAATCATTCCCTCCTTGATTCAAGGCACCATCCAGATAAAATGAATAAAGCCAAATATGTTCTGTTAAAAGGTTTTTGTTCAGCACACTAACTTTTTAAATGTGTAATGAAAAATTAAATGAAAAATTCCTGGTCCACTGCAGAACTGCAAAGGAGATGGGATTTCCTATGTACAATGGCAATATAAAGTCTGTTGAGGCAACATGCAACAAAACAGTCAGCATCTGGCTTCTACTGAAATTAAAGGCAAACTTTTAAATTAATGGAATTTCATTATCTACTAGAATATTTGGTAATTTTATAAAAGAATCTTTCTTGGAAAACAGAGAAAAAATTTCTTGGTACAAGAGGGCCTTAAAGTTACTTCCAAGAATTACTTCAGTAATTTCCTTAACTTTTAAATTCTTTTCTCCATGCCAATTTCTGGCTAGTTAACAAACAAGACCTAATAGGCGGGACAAAGGGCAGATGCGAAGTCAGAGACTGGGGCTGTGAGAAAAATACTGCACGAGGGAACGACTTTTTGGGAGAACACATGTCACTGATTACGCTTGCTTTAAGAGTCAGAGAAGGAGTGTTTTAGGGAGGAGAACTGGCCTGAGGGTGTATCTGCCTTTTGCTTTTCTTGGGTGCCTGAGCTCTCCCTTTGACCTACGATCTCTGCTGTAATCAAAATCTCATCTGGATAGCCATGGCAAGACTGAGCTTCTCATCACTTTTTTTCCTGAAGAAAAAGCTGTAGTCGAAGTCTAACACTATGAAAAAGAATTTTACGTAAATAGTACAACAGTGCCTTTTTTGTAAAAACTGAGCTAAGAATGTTTTAAAATAATCCAAAGATTTAGTGAAAAGTGTTCATAATTAAAATTTTATTGGATTGCCAATAGATTGCTGTTAGGATGGTCTTGATATATGACCTAGAGTTTTAGGGGTTTTAATTTTTTTTTTTTTTTTAAATTTGAGACTAGATATGCTTCTGTGTTACGTAAACTAATTAAGCTGTTCAGAAGACATTGATTATGAACCTTTCACAGATTGCATGGTGCCTTGTGCAGGCAGATAGGAAAGCTTTATTAAAAATGCTTGTCATTTCTTAATATTGTTCACAAGACATGTAATCTCTGGGATAAAGAATATTGGCAAGAGTCATTTGCTGATGCAGAACAAGGACTTTTATTAAGTCCAAATGTGTTTATTATCTGTAAATCTTCTAACTTGTCAAAATATTGGATGAAAAAGTAATGCATGAGTTATAGGGTCTTTTCTGTTGAATTTAAATGAAGGATATATATTTGCTGTCTGGTTTAATGATCCCTGCTCTTGAAAATTAAAACTATGACTGGTATCTCAAACTAAAAAACTGGTAGCTGAAATGCTTTAATTTTTAAAAAACTTTATATTGACCCCCTATTTTACTTAATTTGAATTTCAATCTTCATCCAAGAGATATTCCTTCCCTTTTCAAGCTAAGACCAAGTTCAGAAATGCAGAATCATGCTTATTTTCACTTAATTCTCAGGTAAAATTTGACTTAGTTCAATAACTTTAAGAAAAAATGGTCCAAAGTCATTAATTTCTTCAGAAGAAATGCAGGATTCTCCTCAATCCAGGCATTTTAGAGCACTGCAGTAAGCAAGCCATGTTTTCCCTCAGTCTGTCAGCTCTGCTTTTAGGAGACTGCAGATTTATCTCCCACTAAGGCAAAAGGAGCAAAGGTCTCTTTGAATGGCTACAAAATTTTGGACTCTAAAACTTAGAGTTTGAAGAAGATGGCATGTGTCTTTAGCTAATAGAAAACACAGCACGAGAGAACCTAATGTCATCAAAATGCTGAACATCCTTCACAGGAGGAGAGACAGAATCCATCCCATGTAATGTATATCAGGAATGTCACTTAATGCACAACTTAAGGGTAATGACATAATGACTTCTTCCTGGTGATGAGGGTGGTTTAAGAATCTGTGTGAAATATACTGGAATTACAGCCAGGGTCAACCTTGATTGTACTGAGTTTATTTTGGGGTATTATAGGAAATACAGGCTTTGAACTACCTTAGGGTGATAAAAATATTTATAAAATCTCTTATTGTAGTTCTGTCAGTAAATTATTTCAATTGCTGCTTTAATGTAAAGCTATGATTATTACATTCATGCCTTCCTCCAATTTCCTAGAATGAAGATACAACATGACAGTACAAACATGGGAATTAAGTACTGAATCGACATTGTTTCTTACTACATGCAAAAGTGTTTTCCATTGCATTGTCACCTGTATTCTAATACTGGGAACTTTTGAAGAAAGTATCAGTAGACAGCACGTAGATTTTTGTTCATTTCGATTAGGTCCCCTCCCCTTTTTTATAATCGTTTGATCCTCTGATAATTTTAGTTAGTTTGTATTATCTATGGAAAGAGTGTTATTTACACATTTTCAACTGAAACTCCAAAGTATTCTTTATAACACTGACAAGGGTTTGCTTAAATTTGCAGAACTCTTCTTTAGAAGACTGACATTAGTAGCATATTTGGTCATGAAGTGTTTTTTCACTACCAAGATTTGTTGGCTAAAAAAATTGTGCTTGTTCTTGGTGCAAAATGTACAGTCTGCTGTTCTCCTACAGTTCTTCTATTCTTTCTCCTACACTCCAAAATATCTGAGGAATGGTACATGACTGTATTTAGTGAATTATTATGCCAAAGTGGAAAACTAACAGGGTTTTTTAATGAGACAAAGTCAAGTTTGTATATATATAATGTAAAATTATTTAATAAGTTAAAATAAAGTTATTTAATTGGAACAAGTGTAGCTATTTTTCCCCAAAAGATAAAGTCATATGAAAAAGACCCTACCACTGTTAAACATGCAGTGTTCTTGATATCTGGGAAAGCTCAAGTAGAATGTTAAAAGACAGCTGCTTTTTAATGATTAGCACAGAGAAGAAAACAAGATTCTAAGTTTATTATTGTGCCCTCCTGTGAACGTGCAGAAGAAGCCAACAACCATTCAGCTTTGCCCTATTGTTTCCTAGTAGCTGAGTGCCAGAATAATTACTCTTTGTAGCCAGCATTCTTCTGGGCCCACACAGACCTACTCAAAAAATAGCTCATTAAAAGGACCTCTGAAAGTCCTTGCTGAGAAGGGGAAAATATGACCTCTTCTTCAGTTTTATCACAGACATTTTGTTGCTGCTTTTTTAATGTTCATTTTTTATTTATCTTCCAACTGTGCTCTACATACTACAGGCAGCAGTCTGCAGAAGGAGGCATCTGAATTATCAGCCCTCTGAGTTTTATTAGTAGGGGACAGGTAAGAATGCTTGTAAATGAACTTGTATTGATTATTCGTTAAATACCTGGCACAGATGACTGTAAAGAGTGCAGCTTCTGATGGGAAGCCTATTGCTGATAATACAAGATGAAATAATCAATTTCTTAGAGATGAAAATATTAACTGCCTTCCCTTATGTGTGCTCTGTTTAAAAGCTGAAAATGTAGCAGCTGATATTTCCAAAGTACTCTGTGTATCTCTAATGTACCATCAACGAGAACTCTGTTCTCTTCTTTATGGAAAGGAGCTGAGCAATGAGAGCTGGCTGGTATTGCAAGACTTTCACTGCTTTCTGCTGGAATGACAGTAGAAAAAGAATGGTGATTGACTAGATTGGCAGGTTAACTAGAAGCTCTCAGTCTGGTCATATATGAGTAGATAAAGACTAAGGTTGTAATTTGCCTGTGTTGAAATCTATGACAACATTGCTTTTCTTTTTTTGAAAATACCCTTTTCTGATGGATAAAATGGGTTGTTAAATCTAGAGGCCAGATGGCTTTTTCAATCTTGAAAAACGTATTTGAGAGGATGTTGTGGTCATTTAGTGAGATAACTCCAAAACATGAAAGATGTGCCATTATCAGTCATTGGCATGTGGGTGGCAGCTGCATGGCCTTTTGAAAATTTAACACAACTCTTTCTTAATATTCTTTGGATCCCTGCTCCAAGAATATAGTTCCTCAGAAGTACCAGTGCCCAGACACAAGTTGTAGCAGTTTGGGAAAGGAGATACCTATTGAAAATGTGATTCTTATTTTAAAATAATAGTAATAGCAGAGTCCAAACACAGGAAAGAACTTCATAGAATCTGTGCTGCCAGAACCAAATCACATGTGGTTTGCTTTCCTCCTGCCAGATCCACTACTTTTAAATGAAAATTTATTTTCCAATTAAACAAAACTTGTCCAAAACATTTTAACTCTCAAAATCCCTTACTTTTTACTGTTTTAAAAAATGAAAATATTTTAATAAACTAAACTGAAAAAGCCATCTAAAACTTAGAAGTACTTTTAACAAGTTTTGTTAAGCTGAGAACAAACAGCAGTAATAAAAGAGGAAACTTAGGAAATCAGAAAATCAAAATGAGGAGGCAGCTGTCAGTGGAGATATGCATGTACTAGCTGCTGGTCATGTATGAACACATCACTGCATTTTGTTGTTTTGATGAGAGCAGGTGGAGCTGGTTGGTTGTATTGGGCAGGAGGTAATGACAGGATCTGTTAACCTGGGGCATGGGCACATTAAATCTCACAGAGGTAGCTGCAGTCTCTGAGTGGGGGTTGTTGGAAACATCTTATCTTGGATGTCTTGTATCCTCTCCTGAAAGAATTTTCTTTGCTGAAAGTGCTGGCAGTGAGAATGAATTTGAACCTGAAGCTGTAGCCCATCAGGTTTGAGGACAATTTTTCTTAGAGTAAATGCTACAATTAGCAGGTGACCATGGTACAAAGGGCCATGGTTGTTCATTTCTTCTTGTCAGACTTGGATGACTGGGGTGTTCACACTGTGTTGAAGTGTTTCAGATAGAATTATACCTGGGGAAACAGAGAAAATGCTGTTGTAAAACAAATGATGCTGTGTTTGCCAAAATATTACTAAAGTGCTCTTGCTAACAGCAGGCTTGCCCTGAAGCACTGAGCCCTGACATCCAGCATATCCTTATAAAGGTCCATGAGAGATTTCACACACAACTGTTAACCTGGAGAAGTTTGAAGTGTAACTCAACTGCTAAAGTGAGGCTGTACCTGTCCTCCTTCATTTGCATCTAAGCAAACCAGCAAAACAATGCTTCAAAACTGAGCAGAAACCTTGCACAGGTGGGAAATGCTCAGTCTCATCTGCTACATCCAAATCACTACCAAACCTCAAGGGTGGTAAGAACCAGATACCTTGTGCAACTTATGCAAACTAGAGAAACACATATAGAGATGCAAAAATTTGTAGTTACTCTAATTGAAAAACTAGCAGTCTAATCACTTAGTTATAATGTTGTTATTTCCCTTTTCCCTGACAGGAACAAGTTGAAGGAAGCATTTCTCAAAAACAACATTTGTATGAACCCTTTTGCTATCAAGATATTGTCATTAAGAGAATGAGACTGTTGTATTAAAGCAGATAATTTTTCAGAGGGTATGTTTGGTTACTCAAGCAGCTTTCTCAAACCCCCATGCACTAACTCATGCCCAGCTGGCAGGACAGCCCTTTGTGCAGAAGCAGAAGGTTTTCCTGCTATGCCTTTGTCTTCTAAGAGAGTGACCTGTATGCGTAATCCTGCAATCTTTGTCTGTGTACAGCAGATACAGCTGTGTTGGATGGGGTTCAACTTGTTCATTGCTGATTCCAGTGCTCTGGTAGTCTTGGGCTCGTGCTTGGTATTCTGAATTTATAATTTATTTTGTATTCAACTGGACCACTAATCCCCTGAGTTTATCCATTTGGGAAAGACTTTTGTGCACTATCTCTCACACCTTTTCCTCACTCTCTTCTAGTACCTCCTCATTGTGCTGTTCACCCAAGTGCACACAAATTCTTCCATACATGGGACTTATATTATGATGTAGTCTAGGTACAGACATGCACTTAAAGTACAAATGGTCCTATTATCACAGCTCATTCCTAATGATAACACAGTTGAAAGCAACCTAGACAACTTTCTCATTTCTACCACTTTTATTTTCTATGCATTATTATAGAAGCTGCCAGTTGTTTGCAGGAAGGTGGATGATGTTTGTGGGACTTACCCTGTGCTTTGGGCCCACTTGAAGCTACTTTACTGACTTTGTTAACAGTTTACTTGTTCCTGCTTCATTATCTAGTGCATCCTATATCTAAATTTGATATGTTTTATGTATGCCAGATACTGGTTCTATGCTTGTTCTGTTATCCTTAATACCAGCACACAAGGTTGCATTCCTGTAGTGAGTAACAACTTATTATTAATGATTTGTGCTTGTAACCCTAGGGCTGCTATTCCACACTTGCATTTTCAAGGCTTCTGCTGTTATTTTGCGTTTGTACTTTTGGAAGCATCTTTTAAAATCCCTTGTTTTCTTCAACAGCCTTCAAGCTATGATAGCATGACATGTAGTGTTAGCACATATGTATCCTTTTTCTGGAGTCACTCTGTAGTTGATCCATTGTACAAATCAATGGTCTGCTAGGAGATTAGCTCAATTGGTTAAAGCATATGCAAAGAATGCCAAGGTCGTGGGTTCAATCCCTGGCTACTCACTTAAGCGTTGGACTCGTTGATCCTTATGGGTCCTTTCCAACTCAGACGACTCTTTCTATCAAGGTGTAGTTTTCAACGCATGCAGGGATATGTTCAGGCAGAGCTGTGATGCTGGGCACCACCTGCTGCTAAAATGTATTGCTTGCAACAATGTCTGGTGTGTTACCAAACTTGCTCTGCAGTGTGTTTTTGAAAGGAGAACAGCAGAGATGCTCACCTGTGCTGGCAGCACCACTGGACTTGTTTCTCCTCTGGTGTCACAGGCAGCACTGGCCGTGTGTTTTGGTTTGGAAAAACAGGTATCTGCCAGGGAAAGCTAGAGCTTCCCTTGGAATGGAGGAAGTAAACCACCTCCCTCCAAATTATAATAATTTTGCAATTAGGGGATTTCAGGCAAAGATACGGGAATAGGGATAACAGTTCTTTACTAAGAATATTAAAATTACAAACATAGTAGTACAAAAAACACCCAATCAAACAAACAAAAATTCTAGAAACCCTGACAGAGTCAGAATACAACCTGACACTCTGTTGGCCAGGGTGTTGGAGACAGCCCAAATAAATCCTCCTGGAGTTACAGCTGTGATTCTGTTGGAGTAGAGATGATCCTGTAGAAAGGATCCAGTGGTGGTGAGATGGGTCTGGTCTTTCTCCAGAATCCAGTGGAAAACCGGCTGCTTGGTGTTTCTGAGTCTCAGTTTTTACCTAGGTAGGAATGATTGGCTCTCTCCACTGAGTGGAGCATCTCACAATGGGATGATGTAATGTTTTCAGTCATGTGATGAGCCTTAATGGCCCATTAACAGAAAATATCCCCTGGAGGGAGGATGGGTTGTGGAAGAGATAAGAACACTGCCCCACCTGATTTTAACAGCTGGCCCACTAACAGAAGGCACCCACCCCCTTCCCCCTGGAGTTATGAGAAATGGGTTATACAAGATAAAGAAAACACCTCCCCTACCAGTTTCAACAGATGGAAAATAGAATACACGCTTTTGGTTACGTATTGCAACCCAAGACACAGTGCTCAGTGTGTGGTGGTGGAACCTCACTGCATGTGAGCCTCAGCTCTGTGGGGAGGGAGCTGCTCTGGCTGAAATCCCGCTGGCCCTCAACCCCTCAGACATTTCGTGACACCAAAAGGCAAATAGCTGATGTGTGATACTATAAAATTGAAGTTCCTTGCTAGCATCATCCGCAAGACTGATGTCTCAGCACTGACAGATGTAGGAAGGGATTTATTTATAGTCCCAAGTGCTTGATTTGAAAACTACACTTGTTATTGATAGGCACAGCTTTTGGGAAAACACATTGAGAGAAACGATGTCATATAGATTACAGAGAATATGCTTCAAGGTTGCTTTGAAGGTGACAGCAGCATTTTGGGACTCTCTTACAGGGCTGAAATTGAAAGAAACTCTTAAAGGAAAAAGAATAATTTCTAAGTTTCAATTTCTCATTGAGTAATCAAGATGGAATTGTTCAAAAATGTCCTGGAAAACTGGGATCTGTTTTGCCTCACTGCTGTACTCATTTGACTAACCAGAGCACAGCCTTTTTTGTTGGGCAACAGTATCATGACATTGCATAAGCATATATTATCTATATCAGTTTTTAAATGTATCTGTTAATGGGCTAGTATGGATGGTCTACATATGAAGGCATAAGTCAAATTACCTTGTAAAGGCTCCAGTTTTGAGGCAAATATTTTTCTTTATCTACAGCCATTGGATTTGGTCTGAAGTCTCACATTTCCCAAGGAGTCTTCTGACAATGAACAATATAAAAATATTTGATAAGCCGTCCATGTGCGTGTTAGCACCATTTTTTTGTTTTGTTTTCATTTTAAAAAAATTTTCTTTTGCAATCAGCCTTCAAACTTTTTCAGTCTACTTTTGTCAGTCCTTGACTGCCTTCTATGGAAGGCAAGATGGCAAGCATGACCACACTAGTGCAAAATCAGCAACAATATTTCAGCTTAATTTCTGGCTGATCCACACAGCAAAATGAACACAGGACAGCCAGAAGGAAGTGGTGATTACTTGCTGAGAGAGAAGCTAGGGACGTGCTTGGTATGGGACTGCCTAGCTGTGGTTTTGTGCATGGGTGATGGACTAGAGCAGCTTAGGATGTTAAAACACAGTATTTTAACTTGGGAGATGTTGCTTCTTAGGAAGTTTCAGAGAAACTGGAAGCAAATAAGGGGTTTAAGGGTGTCAGTGATACTATAAATATGATTTAAAGGCTCAGACCACCTTAGGGTTTAATATTTTATGACCATTTAGTCACACTGCATTTAATTAAGTCTAGTAAGGATAACAAGAAAGGTATTTTACTTGCTCTTAGAAAAAGGAGGAAATTAAACATTATTTTTACTTACTTTTCATGAAACTTAGCTGTGTATGTGTAGGGCTGTATCAAAGAGCAATTACAGTTGTATAAAATCTGTTGGACTGAAGAGCTAATTTAAATGATATTTGAAAAAAACAATCTGAATGAGCTCTTGCATTTTGAATAATAGATTAAATTTTTACTATTATTCATTTGCTCTTTCTAGTGCTTTACACACATCACATATTCATTTTCAAAAGATACTTTTTTGCATTTGAGTGTGTGTTAATGTAATGGAAGAAGCACAAATGGTTTACTGAAGGAGATTAAATGGGCACATCATAAAGCCTGGGGAAGCTTCTGGACCACAGCTATCCTTGGGAACTTTGGCACAAACTTCATCTTGACTGTAATTTCATTGTGGACTTTTGGAATGGGTTTAGCTTTTTCCTCTGAAGTTTCAGAGAGAGAAATTTGGTGTTCAGATGATCATCTGCTGCTGTTTGTAAAAGGATTTTGAAAAGCCAGAGTTAATATTACACAATAAACAACTAATCCATATTAGGTTACTGTGATGGCTACAAGAAGTCAGGATATGAAGATAAGTCAGGCTGAAGATTCTTATATCTTGTTAACTGATAATTCCATCTCACTAGATTTTTCTTTGCCTTGAGGAGGAGACAATGTCTCTTTGTGGTTTGACTATAGTCTGAACATAGAAAAGGTGTTTAAGGAGAGATTATGGAACTCAGGCTGTGTTTTTGGATGGCCCCTCTCCCTGGCTGGGTGAATGGTGTTAGCTGTGCTCTCTCTGACTGTCAGAGCTATATTTATCACTCAGGAATTGCAGGCATGTGAATTTGTGCTCTGACCAAAACAGTGCTTCAGTGAACATGTTTCTATTTCATAATGTACACACTTGTTATTTTGCTATTATTTACTCATAATTTTTTTTCTGTCCTTTAAACAAATAAACACCTTCAAAGGAAGAAATAGGTGTTTCAAGAATGAGGTTTTCTCAGGGTGTTGTTTTATTAACAGAATGACTTACATTAGCAAATCAGTGGTAACGTGAACCAGCATATTGAATTTCACTTTAGCAATCTGTATTCCAGAAGGAAGTCCTGAGAAGCAATCATTGACAATGGAACCTTAATTTAAATTACAAAATAGGCAGTATGCCGAACGCATATAGAGCATGAGAGATTAAATGGAAGCGTTTGTGTTTGTGTTCATAAGGTAACCAAGACAATAAAAATGGGCTCTACAAGTAAGGACTACAGAAGCTGTGGTAATGAAAACAATAATTAATATAATTTCAGTTACTATCCCCAGGGCAGCTGTAAATTGATGGTATTAATTATGCAACAAACCTGTTTGTAAATTGATGACATAGGAGCTCATAGAAGTCATCCAGAATAAATTTTTTATTTTGAAGTTTTTGGGCAATATATTATGCAGCTGCCAATAGCCACCAAAGGATATGCAAAGGTTATTTATATTAAACTCTAAAATTTGTATTCTTCAAAGAACTAATTAATGTGAAGGCTGCAATTATAAACAATCAATTATTTCATGTGCATAAGATTGATTATATAATACAAACCATAATTCCTTAGTATTGAATTCAATAGATGTTACATTTGGTATTTTTTCTGCCACTGTAACTGTATTGATTCAAGTGAATTCCAGCAGCAGGGAATGTATGGTATTGAATTACCTCTGCTGTTACTGCTGATTATGGAGAAAAGATGATGATAAGTTTCATATATTTTTAATATATATTCAAATTTTAAGAATTTTTTTTATTGTATACCTCTACATACCTGAATGGCTATCAATAGATGTAAGGAAGTGCTGGAAGTCCATTTCTTTTCAGTTCTTCAGGGTAAGGAACATCAGCCATTTTAAAATGTCAAAGTATTTTAATTTATTTTTTAAAAAAATCTGTAAGATGAAAATAAGCACTTAAAAAATTAAAGCAAAGAATATTTCTCTTTTGTTTTCCCGCAGTATTGTCTGGCTAGTCATGTGATATTTCCTTGTGTAGGTTTCTGTGAAGCCACTTAGATTGCATGACCAGTTTTACCAGCTGGAAGTTCCTGTTTCTCAATTGCTATGACTGAAACTAAGAGGAGCACAGTCACTGCTTATTGCAGTATCTAGCAACTTTAAACTATCTGAAGTGCAGTAATTTTATTTGCTTGTGTATGCTTTCTAAGCTCTAAGAAAATAATATACACTAGGGGAATATAAATAATGCCATGATTTAATGGCCATCTCCTGAAAAAAAGTTCTTATTTGTCCATTTTTATGTATTTTCCAATCATAGTTTTAACTTTCAAGCAGTTTTGGTGACTATTTCAACAGCGTCTTTGGGCTAAATACGGCAAGGTTTTCTCTTTGCGTTCTCTATTTTTTCCACCAAAACAATAAAATTGGAAATGCAGGGTAAGACACACACAAAATTAGGTGATATCAAGGTATTGCCTATACTATGCAACAGCCTGGAGCCTCTAGTCTGATTTATTGTTTGTATTTCCTCCTTACAAATATGCAGATGAAATAGTGGGAGTTTAGCAATGCTGCCTCATTATATTGGAAGTTGCCATAAATCTGTTTGGGCTTGCTATTTGCACACTTATTCCATCTCTTCCTTTTTCTTTTATAAGGAATATTTTGCTCTCTGACTCAAGAATGTCCAGTGAAACAGAACAGCTGCTTTTGAGAGTCAAAACAAGGGCATGACTAGAGGTTGAGGTAGGGGAGGAGAAGGTTTTTAAAGATGACCAAGGTAGCCAAAGTCACCAGCTGCACTTCCTAATTAGAGAGAGAAGATGAAAGCAAAACTACAGGTGTTCAGGAAAGCAAAGGCCATCTCTAGCTGATTTTAGTGTAGACCCAGGTACTGTGTAAGACTGCAGTAAATTGTGTCAGCTGTACAGAAATCACTAATGCTAATGTGCTGGGTGGTCCTGCCTGTGTGCAGGTAATCCTACCCCTTGGAGGCACCTTTGGGTGCAGCAGGAGCTCAGCTGGAGGCTGAGTCCCTGGCTGGGTTGTAGGGACCGGCAGCTGCTCACTAGCAAGAAGGTCCTTGGGTACTGATGGTAGTCTGCTGGTACTCTTTTATCAGGTGCAAGGACTAAGTGTTTAATGTGCTGGCTAGTAATATTTAAAAATGGTGTTTTTCTTTTATGAAAAGCAATGATCAGACTCAGGTACCTTAGCTCCTGAGAGAAGGACAGAGCTGTTGTGTCTCCTTCACATAAAATGACAGCCCGAGCTGCTGGCATGGTGCAGCACTTAGCTGTTACTCTTTCTCTGTTGATTCAGGCCATGCATTACATATTTCACTGCTTGGTCACTTGTGTGAAATGGAGGGGAAGTAAAAGTAGAAGAGCGCCTTGTACCTGCACACCTGGATGTGTCTGAGAGAGCACTGTTCTTCCAAAATGTAGAGGAAAGAGCAGTTGACAGCATTTCTACAAATAACCTGCCTCTGTTTTGCCCAAGCACTCCAGGAGGCAGCTGTTAGTAGAAGTAATTAATGTTTGCCTAGAGATTTTTAAAACTGGAAATCTGTGTCCATCATTTTGATATTCCAGCCACAAGATGATCAAGTAATGTAAACCATAATTCCACTCAGTTCCATAATTGCTATTTACTTATGGATGCAAATTACAAAGAAGCATAATGAGAGTCATAGCTCTTCAATTTGTTTCACTTTAAACAAGGAAGCAAGCAAGCAAGAAAAAAAAAAAAGAGCTGAAGCAATAATCCTGTTTTCCTGTATGATTCAATACAGTTTAAGCCTCTGCATATTAGGGTTCATTGAAAAGACAATTAACAGTCATAAGGTTTACATCAGATGATATAACAAAGGAAAATCAATGTACTCCATAGTTTTGGATCAGAATAAAGAATTTTTTTACACTGACAAGTAGTGGGAAAGTCTGCATGTCAGATTCAGTGGTTTGGGCTGTGGTTCTGTTTACCTTGTGAAGGCATGTGCAGCTCCTCTTCTTGACATCTGGCAAAGCAACTGAGAGTTTTGTGATGATACGGACTTCTTTTCCCTGTTCCAAATCCTGTGATCAGGATTCCAAATTCCCTGTTCCAAATTCAAGTGATCAGAGAGCACTGTGATAAAATTGAACATTTAGGGGAAATTGTCTTTGTTCAGTCTCTCTTGTCTTTGGTGCATTCAGGCCCTATATGCCTACTGAGGTGGGGCAACAGGGGGAGGAAGAAATAAGCAGACAGACAAGCAATTAGTTGATGTATGTGGCTGGAAAGCCCAAAGAAAATGGAGAAGATACTTAAATCACAATTTCTTTCAGATATTGCTCAGAATTCACTGCATTTGCATTAGAAAATATGAACATTTTTTTCTTTTTTTTTTCTCAGAGCAAAGGTTTTTCCAATTTGTTTTTTGTTAAGCAAGTACTCTAGGGGTTATAATTTGCCCAGATACACTGGTATAATTGAATTGTTGTCCTACTAAAGTGGAGTTAAGCAAAGACAAAAACAGCCTTGAAATGGATTGAGTATGGTTTTCTGATTTTGTTATGGAAAATTGAAAGAATAGCAAGCTATCAAACAAAAGATTTCCTGTCTGCTGTGCCACAGTACTAGACTATAGAGAATGTTGATGAGTATAACCAAGGCAGTATTTTGTCTGTTAGATAGGGCTTTAATACACAATTAGCCAATTAAAAAAACCCACCAAAACAAGGACCAGTAGAGTTAATAACAGATATGTAAGTTATGTAGATTAATTATTTCATGTTATTCATATTATCTTAACTCTGATAAAAATCTTCTTTACTTGGATAAAGAAGTTGAACTAATTTTGTGTTTTGTAGGTCTCTTCTCAAGAATCTGGAACCAAACCATTGACCTTCACATTCGTACCATCCATTGGACAACTTCCAACTCATTTTGAGGTTGTGGATATCTCTAAGTTCCTTGTGACAATTCCAGAGGAACCAAAGGATCTGAGCAACCAAAATATTGTAAATAAGGTAGATTTTTGTTTGCATTACTTTTTCCACTTCTTCAAAAGAAAATTTTATTCTGAGCATTGCTGAACTGAAACTCTTTCCCTTGAATGGTTTCTTGGCTTGTGCTTGGTTTAATTACCTAGATGTGGAATCATTGTGCAAGAGAAGGCGAGTGTCTGCTGGATAGCTTGCTTTGCCTTTGGCAAACTTTATATTTTAAGGAAACCCTTGATGATCTCAATTCTGCCCTCTGTCAGTCATGCAATGGCAGATGAAGGGGATTCCTTCTACATCTTCATGGCAGCAAGGGTGGTGTGCAAGGAGTGTTATCACATGGAAATTGACCAGGAGTTGTTCACCGGATTCTGGTTTCAGCAAACGCCAGTGCTGTGGCTTCCAGAAAGGTGGCAATTCCTTTCATAGCTGCATAGCGATGCATCAAAGTGGAAGCAAGCTTTTGATTTTTTAAAACTTGTCCCTGTGATTTCCTCCAATGGTGAAGCCAGCAGCACAACATTACTGGCTCTCCTTCCTTTAGTCAACCCTTTGTTTGTTATTCCTTTCCTGCCTCACAACATTTAATGCCCTCTTATTTTATTTCATGCTGCT
The DNA here is from genome assembly GCA_013398615.1 of Brachypodius melanocephalos. Classification (NCBI taxonomy): domain Eukaryota; kingdom Metazoa; phylum Chordata; class Aves; order Passeriformes; family Pycnonotidae; genus Brachypodius; species Brachypodius melanocephalos. The sequence goes on along the minus strand of VZSR01003807.1, from coordinate 48,802,227 downwards.
TGAAAGGCTGCCACAACCCTCAGGTTAATATTAATGCTTATGGCAATTCTGCTGTTGTGTAACAGCTCCTTCCCTGGGACATTGCTGGGGCTCCAGTCCTGAGTGCTTCTCCATGTAATAAACGTTTCACAGGAGTTCACAGCCCTCTGACCTGAACATGTTCCAGCACTTCAGTGTCCTATTTGTTGAAAAAGGGGTTAAGTCTGGGCAAAGGATGGATGTAGTTGGAGAGACATTCACTGGAATGTTATCCCCAGGTGGTTTAACTAGTTTGTTACATCCACAGCTGCTCAGTAGGTTTTGTTAAAAGGAATGCCCAGGGTAAAGCAGAATCAGGTCTTCCTGTCATCCATCCCCATGGGTTTCTCTTTAGACAGAAGAAACTTCTCTGGAAATTGGTGCAGATGTGAGACCTTCATAGCACACATTAGTCCCTCTTCTAAAATGTTTAGAACTTGAATAATATTTAAGCAACCAACATCAGGTAATCAAAATAACACTGTCAGACTCATAATGGTGATATCCCCCTTTGTGGTCCAAAACTTTTTTGGAGAACTGAACTCCAGGACTCATGGAGCTGCAAGTGAAGTGAAAATTTGTAATTACTATGTTCCTCAAGCAGCATTCAAGTGCGAGCCCCATCTGCAGGCTTCCTCTTGCAGTACACAATATTTCTATTAATTTACCTGATTCTTCCTCTGAGGAAAATATGATATACAATAGCAGTTTCGATAATGAATGATTTAATGATGTGTGGGTCGTATGTGCAGCCTGCACTGTTCCTGCTTTCATCTGAAGCATGCTTGAGAAGTGACATACTGGATGTGGAAATTGCAGAAAATGCAAAGAACAATTGTGGTCTGTGCTGCGAAGCTTGAACATACAGCAAAGCTCTCTGACCTCTGAGTCTGTTTGCTCTCTTCGGAGAACGCCTTGTCTTAAGGGCCTTTGTTTCTTCATTAATATGTATTGGTTTTGTCCCAGATTTGTCTGTCAAACTCCTGTGAGGAGCATTGTCTGCTCCGTGGATGCCACGGTGGGGATGCCTTCCCATGGTGTCTAGTGTAGTGTGGGCTGACAGCTCATTTGGCCGGGCTGCACCCTCCTCCCCGCTCTCGGGCCATCGCTGTGCTCAGAGCCTCCTGTTGCTCTCTGAGTTGCTGGGAAGGCAGCTCCCACAGCCCTGGCTGGGGGCTGGAAACTGGGACTCCCTGGGGAAGTGGCTTCTGCTGTGTACTCATGCCTAAATTCTTCATTTGCCTACTGCACTTTTGGTAGTGCAGAGACAGCCACTACCTAAAGTCAAAATTGCTTCACATTTTGGGGAACACCAATAAAATGCAGTTAATTGGGATCTTTTACCTTGTATCTTTTGCAGTCTGATGCAGTCTCTGATGAGCTGGTCTTAAAGAGTGGGGCCAAACGAGACTGCGTATCCACTGTCTGTACAGACAGCGCCCGAACGGCTTTCCAGTCCCTGGGGTGTAATCCAAGCAAAGGAGAAATGCAGGAGAATGACCTTTTTAAGGCTGAGTTTATCCTGATTACGGACTCCGGCGATGAAGATGAAGTAGCTGCTGCCTCAAACAACGTTCATCAGCCTTCCAATGGCTACAGTCCCATCAGTGCTCAGCTGCTGACCACATCCCATGTTTCCCCTGGCACTGGGGCAGGGAAACCTCCTGGCGATGGGCACCCTCCAGGTGTTGCACTCTCCCACAGCACTACTGATCAACAAAAACATCAGGTAACGAGCTCTTTAGAGATAACCTTTGCTTTCTAAACCTTTCAGGATATGGAGCCAGTTTGTACAGCAGCTTGGTCAATTTCTTCTTTAATTAACATTTTCATTGGCCATTTCTGTAACATTTGAACCTTAAGGAGGTGGCCCAACCCTTCTGACTTGTTGCCTCTCCATATGATTCTGGTGTCTGTGGAGCAGATGAGGCAGATCTATTCTTTACTTTTAGAGCAGCTCACCATGACAGCAAGTTAATCAGGAGAGGTTAGATTCCTAGCTAGTCTAAATTGGGGAAGGTAATTGAAATCAGTGGGGCCTTGAGATCATTTGAATTATTAGCATCAGACTTCCAGGACCTAGATTCCTTTTTCTCCTCAGGACCTCTTGCAGCCCTTTATACAAGAGAAATGGGCTGTAAAATCCTGTTATTCTGATTGTTGGTTGGTACACCTGACTTTGCACAGGTGTAAAGAACTAATGAAGATGAAATTTCTATTTTATGTGGATCTTTATAGGTGTATTTATTGACTTATTAAATTCTTAATTCTCCCTGGGGCGCTTCCAAAAAGAGTCTTTGAAATGTTTCATTTACAAAATGCATCAATCCAAACTGCTGCATGAAAAGTTAATGTCTCCCATCTTGGGAAGAACACTGATATATATTGAAGGGTATATTATGTAATGGAAAATTCCACTTTTAGCAAAATAGCAACATCCTTCTCAAATGTGATAAATTCAGGTATTTCCTTTGACCTTGACTGGGTTACCATCACTTGAAAATGCCATTCTTCACTGATAATTTAAAAACAAATGTTAAGCATGGCTACTTTGTTTCTGCAAATTAATAGGATTTCCTATCTTGTGTTGAAATACTTTTGCCACTCAATTTATCATCAAATTCAGTGTCAATTTTTGATTGAAGACATTGTGAATAAGAAATCGACTCTGGTTTGAGATTAACAGCAGTATGAAATGTTCATTTCTTCTGAGAAATGCCCATTAAGGTTAGTGAGAATTTTCCATGAGGAAGGTTAAAGTCATAGGTAAGCATACATAGAGGAAGCAGTCTTAAGAGAAAACTTCTTGTGAGGAAATACAAATTTACTTTAGCAATGTTCAGGCTTACTTGGGTATTTTTTTAAAAAGCTTTTACAGAAATTGGGTGAATTTTGGAATACTATACAGAAGAGTTCCTATGTTGGTTATTTCTTAAGCTTCTGGTGACTTGAGAAGTAAGAGAGGTTTGGCTGGTGAGGTCACAGAAGAGAAAGATTGCATGGAACAAGAAATTAAGCCCAGCTTTGCTAACTGTTCACCTGAACAGGAAGAGAGGCAGTATGTAATATGAGTAATTGCATATTTTGTCATTATTCTTTACTCACAAGTTTTCAAGACTGTACTTCCTCAGTCTTCATTATCTCAGTATCTTTAGCCATCTCTATTGCTTCATAAAAAGATGTTTTTACTAAGCTGCCTTTTACTGTTGTTCTGGTTCTAAGGTGTTTCCTTAGGCATCACACTTTCTGACTTGTTATCTAATGGAGCATCATCACTTCTGAAATGAAGGAAAAACTACAAAAAGATTAAAGAGATGCATGGTTTATCTGTTGGTACATTTCTTTTTTACAAAGGATTCCATATATGGGCTACCTTTTCAGTTCTCAGATTATAAGGGCAGTATCATGTCCCTTTTAAGAGTTATTGCATATAACATTATGTTGACTTAAAAGCATAATTAGATGATGAGTTTCCTGTCAGATGTGAAAAAAGCAAGGACCAGTATTGGGGACCATTGTGTTGCAGAAGAGATCACTAACTGACCCAGAGGGCTCGTTCAGCTTCATTCATTTGTGACTTTGTTTAAACAAAAGGAAAAAAGGAAAGCATTTCTAAAAAAGGAAATTTCTGTTCTGTGAGACATAGAGGTCCTGACTGATGTTGGAAAATGCCACGCTATATTCAAGGTCTGAAAAAAACATTCTGTTATTCTGGTCACATTTGGAACTTTCTGGTAATAGTTTAATGTTTATATATTGTGTTTGGTTGGTTTTTTTTTTTGTTTTGTTTTTTTTTTTAGATTAATGTTAACGAATCTATCCATGCAAGAGAGTCAGACTGACTCCTGCTTTTGGGAATTTACCCTTTGATTTACCCTTTGGGTTGAGTGGGGTGTCTGCTTCCCTGAATGTCAGGGCATGAGCTCAACTTGGAGAAATTTCTTGGCTCGCTGTGGGGGATCTGTAGCTGGGAGGATTTTTAGTTACTCGAAGTCACTTGATGTTCCTCTGTCCATTGAGTGCCATCTGGTTTGGCTTTTCCAGACAAATAAGTCAGGAGTCCCTGCAAGCTCCTGCCATTGCTTTGACAATGCAGCCTCCTTGTTGGGAGAAACTGAATTGTTCTAAATGGCATTTATATTAACTGGGTCTCAACTCACACTCTGATTTACTGTGTTGTCTCCAGGGATTTTTTCAAGGTTTTTGCAGTTTCCAGTGTTGCCTTCTGACTTTCTGATTCTCAGGTTGCAGTCTTTGTAGGTAATTTGTTTTTATTTTTTCCTGTCTATAAGCAGATTCTACTGAGATCAAAGCATGATTAACTGGGCCCAGGATCAGGTCTAAATTGAAGACATGATTCACTCAAACACGATTTCTGCCTTTTGGGCTCTCATTTTGCACACTCTTTACCTTTTCCTGTTTGACCAGCACATCTTTCAGGGTCTTGCTGGTATAACTAACCATGTCTTTTGTGCCTTTCCAAAACGATGTGACCTCACCAGAATGACCATTTGCCTTCAGGTCAGATCAATTCTGCCATTTCAGTTATGCTGAAGGTGTTTTGGGCAAGGCTTAATACTAGTATTATGTCCACTTTGATAATTCTGGAATGATTTACTACAAGGCATCAAGATATTTTTCAAGTGCTTTTATCCCTTTGTGCTAATGTAAACTTGCCACCTATTTCAACTTTCCTCATAACATTTTTGGGACATGTATATCTGAGGTGCTCATGAGAAGAGAAAAAGGCTTGCGGTTGAATCACAGACCAAAGAAACACAAATCTACTTTGATCACTCACTTCTTCTGCACTAATCCAATTCACCTACAGGAGGGTTTTAAACCAGTAGAGAAACTGAACACAAAAAAATCCACTGACTGAAGAAAGTTATTATCTCACCTGGCACTGTTGAGGCTGCAACTGTAAAGCCATGCTCAGTTTCATGGCCAGGAACCCTCAAATTCAAGAGAGATGTGAGGAAGGGAATGGAGTCCAGCACAAAAATGTAAATATGTTTGGGGCACATATGAGCGGAGGCTGAAGGAGCTGCCTTTGTTGACTCCCACCAAGAGACAGCCAAGGAGGCACCTGGGAACTGCCCAGAATCACTTGCAGGGCAGTTACAGACACGACAGAGCCAAACTCTTCTCTGCAGGGGCAGGTGAGGCAGCGATGGCTGCAAATTACAGCAAATCCCAGCATGGGAGATCCCACTGGGACATCAGAAGCAGCTTCCTCAGTGGGAGGTGGTGCAGCACTGGCACAGGCTGCCTGGGGCTGCTGGAGCTCCACTGGAGCTCTGGAGACTGAAGAGACACAGCCACAGCTGGCCTGAGCCACTGGTGCCCCTGAGAGCCCTGCTTTGAGTAGGAGGCTGGACTAGATGACCTCTGGAAGCCACTTCCAACCCACTTTGATTATGATTTCCCTGTTCCTGTAAATAAGAAGTTGATCATCTATAGATGTGGTTACTAATACTATGTTTCAATAGCAAATTCATTTCTGAAGACTTGATTAATGGCTTAATTAGCTCAGCATGTAGATGTTCAGTGGTATTTAAACTGGAAGAATACTGCAAAATATCTTTATCTCACTTGCAGGAGCATATTTTTGATCTGTTGCTATGACCATTTTTGTAGCTGCTTATAAATCTTATTAAGTTTTAACTAATTAGAAGTCAGTGCACATCCTGTGCTTTTATTATGAAGTTTCATATTTGTTCCTCACTTTTTTTTAATCTGTTGTCTTTGTAAGGGAAATTTATCTATTCTAATTTGAAATATAGAGATTTCATACCGCAGCTCTCTTTTGGTAGTTGATTAACTTCCAGAATTCATTTATAAATTCAGGAGACTGCTCCAAATTATCTGATTTATTACCACACTGCTTTTCAACTAGTTAAATAGTTTTATCTTTCATTACATATTTAATAATATTTTTTCATAATGTTTAAATACTGGTAAATTATTCTCAATTTCCAGTATTTTTGCTTCTTAATTAGCAGCATTTTTAGCAAGAGTCCTAATTTCTCAATCCAAAAGAATACAGGTACAATGATATAAACAACATTAATTTTATATTCCAATATTTGCCCTGTATACATCCATTGAATTTCCACTTTGAAATGGGACCCCTTAACACATGTTTAAAACAAGGGGAAGTTAGTGTTTTTGTAAAGGCATTTGGATGTTTTGTGTTTATTCCTATAAATCAAATCATTGACCTGGCTTTTCTGAAGTTACCTTATACAGAAAGTGTCTTTGGTTTAAAAGGCTTGCTGTTTGCATGGTATCATTTAGCGGGAAGAGCTCACTGATTTTAAGTTATAAGGGCTGATAGGGTTTTGAAGTGTGTGTTTAGCCTATATCTAGGGCTAGTTTTGCCCTTGAAAGCTTGTAATCCTTGCTCTTCTGTTGCAGCTTCTTTGAGCATGTGCTTTCACTTGAAAATTAGCTGTTTTGTTCTTATTTTTGCTTTGTGATGTATCAATACTATATTACATAATAATCATCATAATCATCATTATTCCTCTCTGTTATGGGTACAACATATGTATTAAAAATATAATTCTTAGACTTAGCCACAGCCATGAGCAAATTTTGTGTTGAAGCTGAATAGTATAATTGTCTTTTATAGAGCTGCATAATATTTTCAGGGTATCTAACAGTAGTTAAATAGGTGTTCTTATATTTACATCAAGTTTGATGAAATTAGAGTCAATATCTCTGCTTTCAAATTGCTCAGTCAAATGTTAGGTGACAATTTGTATCCTTGTGATTTTACAGTTGACTTTAATCACTATTTCATACTGATATGTTTTATTCATATTGTGTATACCTCAGTTTTTAATTTCAGCATTAGAATAACTTGGAAGATTTTGAGAGAGTTTCTTTCTTTAGAAGCATGAAACTGTATAACAGGTTGATAATATACTTGTATGCTCTAATTAGTTTTGACAAATCCTAATTAGAATAGACCAAGAAAAAAGACACTCATGAAAGAGCTCATTACTGTTTTATTAGTGTATCAAAAGACTGTGGAGAAGGGGATAAGGACTCTCACATGCCTGCAAACTCAAATGCTCTGCTCTGTGAGTGACAGGAGAAGTGAAAAGCAGACTGGATGTCTGATTTAAGTAGTTCCAAGCAAATTTCTCATTCTGATATCACAGTGCTGCAGAAGGGGTTGTTTACTGAATGAGAAAAAGAACACTTGACTTGAATCCTATTTTTAGAAAGGCTGCTTTCCACTGAACTGGCAAAGTGAGATGGAGCACTACTGCAATTTTCTTACCTTCCATTGTGTTTATATAAGGTGGATGGCATCACATGATTTCAGACACTCGTGGCACTACTGTCTTGGGTTTTACCTAAAATGAAAAATACTGTAGCCTGGAACCTTGTTTATATCAACAAAACTGAGGTGTCATAAACCCAAAGCATCACATAGCTTGTCTGCCTCAGTCACTTCCCTGTGAGGGCCTTATCCATCAGGCTCTATGTCCAAGCTTAAAACAGCCCTGTGCTTTTAACCCACACAGCAGTACTAATGGCGACCCTATACACATGACCACTGGACTGAAATGTGGGGTGTTTAAAAGTTCCACAATTTCCACCTATTTTAATAATTCTGTTCTTTTTTTTTCTCTCCAGTTAATTTCTACTCTTTCCACCTCTGATCATCTTTCCTCTAAACCACCTGCTGTCCACTTAATTTCTCCAGTTAATCAGAAAGTAGCGTGTGGTGCCATGGTTAACGTGAATCAAGCCTCTTCGCTGGAAGATTCCTGTAACAACTGGCAGTCAGCAACCGGGTTTTCTAAGCAAGACTCATCTCTCTACTTTCAGTCTGCTTCCCATAGTTCACTTCCCCCAATGTCTAAAATAACCTCTTCTGCATCAAAGAGTTGGTACTCCACTCCTCGATTGTCTGATAACCAACAAACACCAAGTCTCTATAGCCCTGGATGTGTTTGCAAAATGGGAGGCTTCACCACATCCTCTATTCTGGCAAGAAGTCCAAGTCTTTCCTCCAGTCCTCCATGTTCAACTGTAATTCAAGAATCTTTAGCTCAGTCTGTATCCCCCAGTTCTTCCAAAAGTTTGAATGCTCTGTCTCCTCTCCCTGTAAATATAATAACACATCCATTATCTCCTAGCCCTAAACCTTTGTCTCCATCCTCCCTTTATGGGTCCTCTTCAACCATATGTAGTATAAATGAGCCTTGTGCACAAATATTGTCCAGAGGAAATTCAGCCAAGTCAGGAGTCAAATCCCCTCTGCCAACCAGACTGACTCTCTTGACTGCTATTTTGAGATCAGGCTCCTCTCAGCGGAGACCACTTTCTCCTGCTTCTTGTCCCACATTTTCCAATAGCTCCCTTAGTTCCTCAACACTTGCAATAGATCAAAAGTTTAAAACAACTCCCCCAACCCCCAAGAAGTCTGTTTCAAGCCCTCCTATAAGGCCCGATGCTCCCAGCAAAGAGGATTATTGGCTTTCAGGATGGGCTCAGCATCTACCTTTACCTTCCAAACCTCATCCCACCCCTCGAGCAGCATCCCTTTCTCCTAAAACGCACCTTCCTGTTCAATCACTTTCTTCAGACTGCCAAAATTCTTTGTCACCCCCTGTCTCCTCCCATAGAAGATCAGTTGCCTCTCCAGATTTGCAGTCTTCACTGCCTCCTCCTTGTGCCCCAGCTCCCTCTTCCTTTGCATACTCCACCTCTCCTTCTCCAGAAGGGTTGGGGTATTCTGCCTCCAGATCCTGGGCACCCCAGAAGTCTCAGAGAGTACGCGCTTACTCACCCATCTTTACTTGCCAGTCACATCCTTTGCTTTCTTCTACCAGCCTTAGTGGTGCATTGTCTCCCACCATAGAAAAACACTCATCTCCTTCCCCAAGTCTTTTGCACTCACCTTCTAGGTCTAAATCAGATTCACCCCAAACATCTGTTCAGGAGATCAGTGCCTCCTCTCCCACCCCTTCTGGCATCTCAAAGCAGTGGTCTCTCCCATGGCCTCACTCTACCCCACTGGTTCCACAGACTGGTAATACTGATTCCCATCCACTGCAATTTAATTCTTCATTGGTGCGAGAAAATTTTAGGTCTAAGTCCTCCTCTCCGAGACCTGAGCATTTTGCCACCTCATCAGTGTTAAAGTGCAGATCTCCCATCTCAGACAAGTCACCTGGCACACTGCCATCAAGACCCAGAGAGCTGACTTCACCACTGTCTTTTTCCCTGCCTCCTGACCATGAAAACATCAAACCCAAGGTACTCTTGGTGCATGCTTATTTTATAATAGTTCTTTGTCCCTGTAGGAAAAAAAATCACATCCATGTTGTAGAATACTAGTAAAATAAATGGGATGTGGAAAAATGTGAAAAAGGAACAGGTTTTGTTCAATGGTGAAGATAGTAAAAAATGAAATTCTATCTTTCAGATTGCTAGCACTGTATTTTGTGTTATGTAGAAGATGTTTTAGGAATCCTTTAGCATAGAAAAGAAGATATTTTAATCTTGAGTAAGATGATTTACTACTAAAGATAGATTTGTGTCCAGTGGCTCTGATGTACATTTGGTACACATATTTGTGAAGCTCGCCTAAAATCCTGGTGTATCAAAAATCAACCATGAAATGTGTTCTATTCATTCTAAAGTAAATCCGTATGTGTTCCCAGGGAAAATAATAGAGGTGCAGGGCTCAGCAAGAAGCAGTCTAATCTAATCGATATGAACCAGCTGTTCCACTGATAAGTGATTCCCAAGCACCCCATCCTGCCTGTCCTTCTCCCTTTCCAGGGGGCTTTCCTCACCCCAGCCACCCTGGGACTAGCCCAGAGGTGATAATGAGCTCAGCCGGAGCAAAGACAGTGTGGCCAAGGGCCAGCAGGGGAAGATGAGGACAGTCTCCTGCTTCTTCCATTTCTTTTGTACTCCTCTGATCTTGTTGTGCTAGACAGAGGATGAGGGGGAAAGAAAAGCCAAGATTCCTACAGCCCGAACTACTGCAAATACAAAAGTCTCACACCTGGCAGATCAGCCGTGCTCCTGCTGTTTGTCATCCACCCAAAGGCGGAAGAGCCATCACAGAGTGAGAATAAGCAATGATGGCAATTGCTGCAGGAGGGCTTGGGAACCAGCCACACTGCAAATTTAGAGATGTATCGAAGGGAAGGGAAGGATATCCAAAAACATGCAGCAGGTAGGTGAAAACCAGAAGAACTGCTATGCAAAAAGTAGGAGTTAGTTGCAGAAGGCACCAGAGGTGCAGGAGGCTTTCCAACCTCTTTTATCTTATCCTTGCACTCTGTGCTTCCGTTGTGCTGTGTTCCCTTCCTCTAACTCATATCTGAGCTCTGTCCATTACACTGTCTATCATAGTTTATTGATTTATTTGCTCACAGCACAAAATTACAGCGTGGTCTGCCAGATCAAGTTGTGTCAGTTTTGCTCCTAACAGTTTGGCCATGGCAGAGGTGACTTAAAAATGTTAATTGGAAATGAGAGGTTAAAATCAGCACAAAGTAGCAATTGTCATGAAAGGTTATTTTAAAATCCAAATAAGGCAAGAGGAACCATTGTGCCTAGCAGAGCTGTGTGATGTTGTTACACCCTGTCACTATTAGTTAATGAAACAAAAAGAGATGTGAAATTGTAGAAATTCCAAGAAAAAAGCCCATGAGATCAAACTGTAACACATGACCAAGACTGCAGATTGCAAAACAGTTGCAGTTCCTGCTAGCTGGTGCATTGAGCACTGTGAGGTCTCTGGCAGTACGGAAATTTTCTGCTTGTGACAGAGCCATTGCCTGGATTTATATTTGCAGAGGTTACTATACTCCTTCTGTCTTTCCCACTGTCCCTTTTCCTATTAATTCTGCTTTATCATGCAATACGGTGGCACTTTTGAAACTGCCCTAGCATTCCATGGAGACTAGGAGAGTGTCCACCAGTATATCAAATTTGGACCGTTAGTCCAATCTAATTTTTAATCATGTAGACAAAACTGACTCAGCCGGAGATGTGAAAGACCTAAAATATCTAAACCCAGTGCAGGTGGGTGTTCAGTGCAGGTAAGGTCTCTCATGGCTTTAAAATGTGAGTCTGAGACATTATTACTGTTAATAACAGTGTCCATTCTACTCCCCTCCTGCTCTCACTTATTTCCATTCCTACATTATGGTATAGCTCAATGAACTTTGCTCATGTGTTAATGGTAGCAGGCTATTCCGTGACACTCCAGCCTCAAATCTCAGTATATTTCCAGAGGAAAAAAAAAGAAAAGTTTTGAGGAGAGGCAACTTTAATGTCCTAAGCAGCATTTAGGTCTCTTTGGTACTAATCAGCTCAACTTTATAACTAGACAAAAAGCAGATTGCTTCATCTGACAACTGTTGACACATGACAAAATCTTTTCGTGTATGAATGTGCTAAGTGAAGTTCAAGGAGGAAAAACGTCTAGAAGTGCTTGCCTTTGGTGTGTATAATTTGGAATGTGTAATTTTTCAACCTAAATGTTGCTTCAACAGTCATAACAGCAACATTGAGACACGCATCAAACCAACATCTATTAAACCAGAATTTAGAAATGCACCAATTAATGCAAATCAAAGGATAACCTATTAATTTGTTTATCTGTTTGTATATGTATATATAAGCATGTGCTTTCCCTTGGTTTATATTTGTTAATGATTTAAAAATGGGAGTGTTTTGCAAAGTGAATATAAACATAAATCCACAGATCAGTGTGAAGTGTCAACTTTGGGTGACCACAGGAAATAAAAGCTCTCTCCTTAGACTTTGTAGATACTTTAATAGTGTCCTCTTGGACCTAATGTATCAAAATGGACAGTGAGACAAAGTAGGGAGAGAAATTCTGCAGGAACAGTTGTTAGAATAACAACTTCCAGCTTTCTGGTTTGAAAAAACTTTGTAGTGGTTTCATGGGGTATCATTTTTCCATATTATTTGATTTTTCCTGTTTGAATGTAGCTCAGGAATGCAAATAGATCTACCCAAAACAGTTGGAGAACAAACTGACTTTAGCAACATGGAGCTCAGCACAGCTGCAAAACCTACCATAAAGCAAGAAAGATTATTCATGAATAGCTCTATCCTACAATGCTTGGTCACTGATTTTAAGCCTTTATAGCACTTGTCTAGCACATTTTGCAGTGCCCCATGGGTGTCTGAGGTGATCATTTGAACAAAAACACTAGGACATATTCCCCCAAACTCCCCAGACTGACATTTCCCCAAGCTATGATATTGGAATTGGTTTGCTTTTGGCTTTTTGCCACGATGCAGACCTAACTGTCCATGGCTGTTTAAAATTACTGCTAGATTCCTATGAAGCAGGTTATGAAATGTATTTAGGCATTGAAGAAGCAATTTCAAAAAACATGAAATAATGTGTAAAGAAACATATTCATATAGATGAGAAAGTGAATTAAAGACTCCACTCATCTCAGACCTGCAAAAATAGCATGTTCCTCTCAGATTCTACACTGTTCAGAAGTCATGAAGCAGATGAAAGCAGTATAAAAACTTTTACATTTTAAGAGCCTGTTACGTCTTTGTTTAGTTCATGTAATAGTACAGCTAACCTCAAAGTGATCGTAGTTCTCTTTTCATATGGGATGCACATCTCATCATATGTAAAAGCCTATGCACTAGTGAAGACATTGCATTTCACATGTTCAATTATATAATTTTAGTTGGATATCAATTATAATCTAACAAGAATACATTTTGTGAATATTTTAATATTTGGAATTTAGTCTTCAATCTCAGTGACCAGTATTTTTAGTTTAAAATAACTAAACTTATGCATACAGTTTTTGTATATGTATAAATATATCTATGGAGCTATGCAGTGTTGCTGTCTAAATGTTCAAAAGGCAGGATTCAACTCACGTGACTTTTGACATTTGAAAGTTACATATCCAAGCACAATTTAGGTGATTCTATTACAGCTAGTGGAGAGAATATGGTGTATTGAGAAGATGATTTTATTTTACCTTTCTATTTGCCTACTTTGGGAGATTAATTCTGTAGAAAAGCCTGTAATAATAAAAAGCATTAGTGTTGACTGAAGAAACTGAACGGTAGACATCCAAGTTAGGATCACTAAATCTCATATGAATTACTATCCATGCCATGCTCTAAAGTCTCACCCACCAAAACATAGAAAAAGTTCACTTCCAGCATTTGCATTCATCTGCTTTGTGTAGCTGTTCATTCAATATGATTACTGTGATTACTGACTTCTTGAATGACTCGTACTCCAGTTTCCAGCTAAGAATGAGTGAAGTCAAAAGCAAACAATATTATGTATAGAAAGAATTAAAAAGTTGTGCCCTACACTATTTCAAGATAGGTGTGGGGATAAATTTCTTATCTGAGTTAAAAGTTTGCCCACTCTGCTGTCATCGAGACCTTTAGTAGATAAAAAGAAAATAAAAAGTAAACAATGACCCAAAGTGCAACATTCTGTTTCAGACTGTTATCTCATAATCACCAGTATTTACTGTTGTAGGTAATAGTACATTAAGAAACCCAACCTGATTAACAAATAACTTTATTTCAGGCTGACTGTCACAGAAATCGTCAATCACTAACTTAAAAGTCTATTGTTGTGTGAATTTATGACTTTTTTGTCAGATTGTTGCCTAAAAAGGAATAATAATAATAATAATAATAATAATTCTAGCAGTCATATGATTAAGAATCTTACCTCTTGAACTCCTAGAAGTATAGAAGAATCTCATCAGTCTTTTAAAAATTACTGAATTCAGCCTCTATATTTGCAAAGAAAATGTTAAAAATATGCTTTGTAAAGATTTAAAAATAACTGGGCAAACTAATATAGTCTAAAATATAAGTTATTTGAAAACAATAATTTTTAAGGTTGATCTTAGAGTTTTCATACTCAAACTCATACATTTTGCATGGTTTAGATTGCCAGTTCTGTTAGCTTTGTTAGAGTGTAAAAGTTCCTATACTTATTTTGTTTGGGTGGTAGAGTTATTTATTCATGAGATGAAAAGCAGCATGAAGGTTTAAATGATCTATTCACCCAAACAAGCAATTCAGCATCTAAGGATCATAATCAGTCTCATGAGAGCCAATCACAGAAATCCCTCTGATTTCATGGTTCAGGATCACACCACTCAGCAACAGCTGTTGAGGTGGATGTACTGACAGAAGTAGCTGTGCATTTTCATATCAAATCACAAGAAAACTTGGAAAAAGCTTACAGCCTCCCTTGATATTCATCTAAGAGTGGGAGTCAGCAGAAAGTGCTTAAACTTACTTTAGAAGCTCTAAGGTAGAGGAGAGAGAGAACCTTTGTCCTACTTCATTCCTAAGAACAAAACATTGTACATTACTGGACTTTAAAACCTTAAGAGGAACACTAGATTTTTTAAAAGAAATAGTTTTCCTAGGAAATGCTAAGCATTGTTTTGTTGCAACATGTCTGCAAGATGATTGTAATTGTACCTTTCTGTCGTACCTTTCTCCTCTCTTCCCTCTCTCTCTTCTGCTCTGTTTTACTTCTCTTCCTGCTTTCTGGTTTACCCTTTTAACAGTACAAGATCAAGACAAGCTACAAGGCATTTGCAGCAATCCCTACAAACACATTGCTTATGGAACAGAAGGTTAGTGTTTGCTCAAAGACATGGGCATTGCGTTGTATATTTGGGACCATTCAACTTCATGTACAAATTCTGACATTTCTGCAGAATGTAAATTCTGGGTATTAACTACTCAGGGTTATAGTTCCAGCCATTTTTCAGGGTCAACCACTTTTGCTGAAGATCAAAGACTTCACTAATCTGAATTTCTGAAAATAAATTTACTATAATAAAGGAAAAAATCCCAGTGTCCAAAAGGAATTGCCTTTTATGGCAACATCTCAAAATCTGTTTTGTTACTGGAAAGTGTCTGAAGTGCTGCTGTTCTGGGAGCTGACAATCAGTAGATCTTGGTCAGTTAGTGATTATTGAGCACCTGTGCTTATACCCATAAATTTAACATGCCAAAATATGCAATTTTGGCAAGCTGTCTTGTTAAATTGCAAGAGCCATCCTGGCCGTTGTTCTGACCTCTGTTAACTTCCATTCTTCCTGAACACTGTAAGAGCTAGCCAATGGGCCATTCCCAGTATGCAGTTTGTGGTAACAATCATTTTCTGTAGGACAGGCAGAGAAATTCAAACCCAGACTTCAGTACATTGATTTAGTACCAAAGTCACAGTCAACAAGGGCTGGGCTGTATAGTATTATTTAGCCAATTCAGCTTGGAAAGTCAATTGAAAATTTAAGCTTTGCACGAAGGGTTCAAAATACCCATGGATATTTGTTTTTAAAATATTCTCCCAAAATTCTTTTTGCTCCAAAGAATACCTAAGTTTAACAAAAATTTTCTCTGATATCGATGAGCTAAGTGTCTTGCATATTTAAAGACATGCTTAGTCATGCTAACATCCAGTTTGTAGCTTTATCAGAAAAAACTTTCTGTTCAAGACCTAGTTGAGGAACTTAGCCTCTGATTAATTTCTGTAAGCATTCCTGCCTACACATCTAAATATTTATTCACATATACAGTTCAGTTGATTTCACTAGTAGTTTACAAAGCCTAAAGTTATTGCTTAGGGTGAAGTTAACTGTGTACAAAATTTGAAGATGATTTTTTTCCTTGAAATATTACTGACTGTGATCTAGTAATTATCAGTTAAGTGCTATGAATCAGATTCTTTTTCAGAAGAAGAGAGACATTCCTTTCTTTTCCAATGTTCTTTTAATCTTGAATGATTTTTTTAATCCTTTACATAAAACCTGATCCTTCCCTTACTTAAATCTGGAATGCACTAATGAAGGTTATGTTTGCTTTAGCTTGCAATGTGGTGCAATAGAAACAGCTCTGTCAAGGAAAATAGCTGATGCAGGAGATTCTACACCCCTACAAAATGTATTTTGGGAGGGTTTTGTTTGAGCAGAAAGCCTGTTAGCAGGTGGAAGAATTTGGTGGACTCCTGAAGTACCACTTCATTGTTGACTTCACCTGAAAGGCACTGTCTGTGCACTCTGAGGCTGCACCACTCGGCAACCCAAGCCAGGTAGGTGGCTCCGAGCAGGGTACTCACTCTTAGGTCACACTCCTGATGTGAACTAGTGTGTTTATGTCAGCTGTCCAATTACACTTTTTCATAAGAAAATGGATTTCTTTTGGTGGTCTTGCTGGTGCTCTCAGAGGCATTGACTCACAACCTGCATGTTACTTATCCCCAATACATAAAACTGATTTCTGCAATCTAACACCAGCATTTGTAGAAAAAGTAACAACTCAAAAGAATCTGTGTTTAGATTGACTTTTGGTTATCCACTGATTTACGGAAAATCTCAGCCTTGGTGAATGCTTCAGTAGTGAAAGGGGTCATGTAGTACTAATAAGAAATCAATTCTCTGCTATAGGATTTGACTTCAGGAGAGACTCTTGACTAAGTAACTTTGTAAGTGTATTGCCTGAGTACATGCTTTCTCCCATCTTGGGAATTAGGGATAACAATCTCCTATTGATCTGCAGCAGCAGCTAATTGTAGTGTTCCTCAACTAGTCCTGTTGTGTTAGCTGATAAGAGTTTAAAGTATGACTCTTATGAGAAAGCATGAAGTGGCACATGGCACTTGTGAAACATGGCACACTCAGGCTCCATTTTACCAAGCCTTAATATCCAAGTATTCTCCTCAAAAGGGTTGGGTGGGGAACTCATGGTACGTTCTAGCTCAGTGACAGTAATTATGTTTGTTCCCATTTTATGCAAAGTGTGTTATACACAAGATTTAGGACAATAAGATTATAATTGCATAAGTGATGTTTTATTAACATTAAAATAATTATTATATGATTAGAAATACAACGTAATTTTAGATACATTTTTTAGCCTAAGGCGCTAAAAAAAGTGTTTTGTTCTGTGCTGAAATTAGAAATGCACATTGTCAGAAGTCAACTTAGTCCCACTGTGTGAGTAATTCTATTACTTAATTTAAGTGGTCATGAGAAATAAAATTAGTCAGAGTTGTGTCGTGGGTGATTTTAGTAACAATTCATCTGCAGTATTAATTAGGTCCCATGACAATAAACTGCCACTCATGTGCCGTGTAAGGTGCAATTATTTGTCTGCCTCTAAATTTTCTCTTGGTGTCTAACTTTCTTTGTCAAGTTTTCTTTTATGTTTGTGGAGATGCTTTAATTTAAACTCGCATTTTTCAACTTCTGCTTATGAAACCGTTAGGCTGCCATCACCTTAATGTTTTTTCTAGAACATGTTCTTCTTACCCTCCAGTACTCTTACTCAAAGAGAGTTGTTCAAGTATGTGCCCATTAGTAGAGAAGAAAAGGCTGATTGGCTATGTATGCATATACTTTGAGAAACCCAGAAGTGGCTTAAGCTCATCAAATCTCCTCACTGACAAACTTCCCAGCTGTTTGAGTTTGTATGAACCTGGTATTTCTCACATCACCTGTTCTCTGTTCACAAAACCCATATCCGGGATATCTCCAGGAAGATTGGGCTCTAACTTCCTTCACAGCCAGAATAACAAAACTTGTTTTTAAGGGACTTACCCTCAGCATGGTCAGGCTCTGTCAGGGAGCAGCAAGAGGAGGTTGCTCTGCAGAGAGCTGAGATGGCAGCAAGGATGGCAGGACAATGTCCTCTCCAGCAAGCGCCACAGCTCCACAGTGCCTGAGGAAGGGTGGCAGAGATGCTGGTAATGAGTTGGTGATGACCAGGGTCAGTCAGCAGTGCCATCACTGTCACACAAACGCAGAGCTTTGAGGCAGATCCACAGACTGGGGTACTGAACTCTTCAGCTCAGTGGATGATAGGATCCACTGACCAGAAGAGGAAGCTGAACAAGCTTAATAGGCTTAAGGCAAAAATTTGACAGCCAGAATTAATTAACCAATAGAAAAAATTACTGGAGACTGAAACAGGCTTTTTATCACAAAAAATTGGAATATCAAGACACGACAATTCTCTTGCTCCTCATATTCCAGATAGTCCTGTGGTTTAAAAACGTCATGCTAGGTGAGCACTGTCATTCCTTCTGGCCTTCTTAACACTGAAACAGTGAGTCACCCTTCTGCAGACACTCATTCTTGTGTAGGTTCTACAATTACATGGACGTGGTCACAGTCTAATTCAAAATTCCCTTCTGAATTGGGTATTATTTAAAAGTGTCTGTTATTTAGAGGTTGTATTTATCAAATATTTACTACAATGTCTTTCAGTCAAAATGGATAGATGAAGAATTTATTTCTGGGAGCTACAGAAAAATTCACAACTTTAAATACCTCGCATTAAGAAAGAAAGGCAATAATTTGTGCAGTTGTAGGGTAATAAAGGATCTTGTTTGTAATAATAACCAAATGTGCCAATGTAGGAGCAGCCTATGAACTCCTTTCTTTCTAGGGCCTTGAAAATTGTCTCTTAAAACAAGTCCAACTTCATCTTCAGGATTATGTGAAATTTGAGAGCTGACAAGAACTGTTGTAGGCTTTGGATTTACAAACAAAAAAATATTCTCTTAACAATTCAGTGGGTTTTGGTCTACAGCAAGTTCTATGCAGGGGAATATGGGTGTGCTGTATTTGTCCAGCTACACATCCCCTTCTGTATACTGATTGGGGTAAATTTCCCTTGTCTGAGCATCATTTTTGTGGAAAAGAAACATGGACATACCGACTCGGTGCTGCAAATATTCTGCTCAGACATCCCTCAAGCTGAAATGGGGATGAAGTGTGGCAAGCCCGGATGATGGAATGTGTCATGAAACAAACCTGCTTCACAGCTGAGGCTGATCCCACACTTACCAAATGTCCTGAAAAATGCTAGGTATGACTGGCTATGGATGGAAGAGGTGCAAATGTTGTCTCATCTGGATTGCATTTATCAACTAATTACAAGCAGACAACAATAATTTCAATGCTAAGTAAGTGTAGAAAATGTAAAACAGTCTTTCCGTATTTTGCTGCACTTTGGAAAACTCCAGAGACCTGGTAATTTTATGCCATTGCCTACAAAAACAGACTGTAGGCAGTGCAGCATATTCTCCTTGTGGAAGGAAAAAAGTAGAAAAAGACATTTTCCTCTGCATGAGAAGGAAAAAGAGGGTATATTGGGTTTTGGGTTTGGTATGTTTTTATTTGGTTGGTTGAGGTTTTTTTTTGATTTTGTTTTTGGGGTTTTTTTTGTGGGGCTTTTTTGGGTGGTTTTTTTTTTTTTTTTTTTTTTTTTTTTTTTTTTTGTGTGTGTGTGTGTTTTTGTTGTTGTTGTTTTTTGGTTTTGTTTTTGTTTTAAACAAAAGGAAGAAATGCAACTGAGGAAATATGGCAGCATTCAGCTACATTGAAGACACAGCTTTAAGTCCTTGCCTTTAGGAAGTTCTTAGTTATTGTACTATCAAAAATCCATTGCTATAGGAATCATGGCAAATGCAGATACAGTTGCTCCTTGAAATCATATAGCAGGAACCTGGAAGCCAATTTTTCTCACTTTCAGATGATTGACTTAACTGCTGGACAATTGGCTATTATCAGTCCTGTCAGAACTTTCTGGACCTGGAAAGCATTTCTGCCAAGACTGCTGAGAATATTTTGATAAAAATAGATTTTTATTTTCCCCAAGTATGTCTGGTGTGCACTTACTAGGTGAATTTCTTGCATCCATATGATGTGTTCACATCAAAGTGTTTCTCAAGGCTAGAGACAAATACCACATGGTAAGAAAGAAAGGCAATAATTTGTGCTGTAGTAGGATTAAATAAAAGACCTAGTTTGTCTGTAATAATAATCAAGTGTGCCAATGTAGGAACAGCTCATTTTTCATGGGCCTTGAAGTTTTCAGTATTAATGATTTTATAGGAAAGAAAATAGTCAGTAAAATTTTCAGTATAATCCCCCAGAATCTTCAAGAAAGAAGATAAAGGAATCAATGATATGTGAAGTTTCATTATACACTGGGATTTTTTTGCATGTGCTGAGGGCTTAGGTAAAGATAGTGATGGGAAAATTATGCTCAGTCTAGGATTTTCACAATATAATAAGAAGAAAGCTATGTCAGATCTAGGTCATAAAATTCATTTTTTCTCTTTCTATTGATATGGTCCATTGGTGGTTGAAATGATGTTCTGTATTTCCTATATGTTGCCTGGACATTTCAGTCTTCTAATAAAATAGTGGAGATTGTGTTTGAGTGATTTACTAGTATCCTTTCAGCTCTGATACAGTTTTAGCAATCAAAAAGGAAGAAAGAGGAGGGAAGGGTTGTAGTCGTCAGTGATGTCAATGGCACAAATGCGTCACACCCCCAAAATTGCCCTTTTCAAGGAAAAAAATAGTGGGTCAGCAACTGGTTATTTCATTTAAACTGCTTTACATTTTCATTATCTAAATTACAATGTGCTTTTAAATTGTGGTGTGACTGTTGTTTCATATATAATCAAAAAATTGAATGTCTAAATAAGAATGTTCCACTTCTAATATTGTTAGACCATCAGCATAGGAAGTGAATCTTGAACACTGTTGATAGTGTTAATCAGCAGTATGTAGATAGAAATGAATCATAACAATTTTTGCATGATAATATCAGTAATTTTGAAAAAAGTAGTTGCACATTTTTATCTCAAATTTTTCTATGTGGAAATGTGAAAATAAGAAGAAGGCATGCTGGAAAAAAAGGTTGAGATGTGTTTTGAAAAGCTAACAGCAGATTAAACAGAATCATTTATCTTTGTAGAAGTGATAGGGATAATTATAGAAAGTATAGTTTCTTGTTTCTACTCTTCCTTTGGAGAACTCAGCTGTTGAAATAAGAAAAAATGAAAAATAGGAAAAAGAAAAAAGAAAGATAAAAAGAAGAATTAAAGAGGTGTAAGAGTGAATAAAGTTAGATTAATTGGTTTGAAGATTAAAATCTTCTTTTCCCAAAGGTACAGAAAAGGAGAACAGTGCACCTTTTTCTAGCATGGCTTGTGCATGATGGTTGTATCTCAGAGGGACTGTGGAGAGCACAGACCCTGGTGCTGTGCTCACTTGAATTCCTCAGGCTCACTGAAGGCTCCGAAATGGAAAAATATTTGGGAACTCAGTTTCCGAAACTGATAGATTCTTAAATTAGCCAGTCTTGATTCTGAATAGAGACTTCTGCATATAGCTGTAATTCCCCTGGAAAGATTCCCCCAAATCTTGAGAGTAGTTGTTTCTTACCCTTGATTTTGTTCACCCACTATTCTGGTGAAGTGAATATGAAACAGAAACACGTAGGTTTTTTTCTCAACAATTCCTTTATTATGTTTATTATCTTACTGGTTTCTTGGGGGTTTTGAGAAGCTTAGATATTTCCCCATGCCAAACCCATGACTGATTAAAAGTTTTCTTTTTTCCTAACTCACGTTCAAACTCATCATCCCTTTGTATCAGGCTGCTTTGTCAATTCTGACACTAATAGGTACTGAAATGACCTTCTACTTAATTTTATTGCTTATTGAACCAGGGGCGCTATATTTGAGTGCAGTGCTGAGGTCTCTTTGGCTGAGCCCTCCCCTTCAACAGAACTGTCTTTTTGAAATTCTAGCTGGGTGGCTATGATGAGACTTCAGAGATGAGAAAGACTATTTATCTTTTCATGGTCTGTCTTGGGATAAGATTTCATTAATTTCTGTACATCAAAGAGAATCACTTTTACTTTTTACGTTTTGAACTATATCTACTTTAAGGCCAACAGTTTTGTCAAGATATAGAAAGGAAGGAATAAATGTTTGGAAAGCAATTACTTTTGTTTTAGTAGAAGACATGATGTTCCATAAATGTGCTTTTGTGCAAGATCATTTGTGTGTGGTATTATAATAATATTAAAAGTAAATTATCATTAACTTTTTGCTTAGGTGTACACAGATGTATGCTGCCAGTAGTTGGACAAGGAAAGAAATCAAATGTACTCAGCAAAGTAAAACTCAGAAATAAGTATGTTTCTTTTCTTTTATATTTTTGAAGATTCTGACATTTCCATCACAGGTCCACATATGTCTCCTGCATCTGGCATCCCTCATATCCACTTCAGTGGGACCAATCCACTAATGAAGAATCCCACATGCATGAAAAAGGGCTTTACTGGAATGCTCTTTTTTTTCTCTTAAACCCTCCAAAATTAACAAAATGAAACCTTGTAAAAACAATGTGTTAAACAAAAAACTCCACAAACCCTGCAGTTCCCTTCCCTGTAGATCAGCTTCAGCAGACACATCAGCAGGCTTCCAGAGTAATTTTTGGTCTCAGCACGGTGTCTATTTGAAAATCACTTCAAAGCAGAAACGGGTGATGGCAGGGAGAATGTGCTTCACAGATGCTGGATGAAGATGAAAAAAGAACTGAGCAGTGGATTTTGGCTTTTGAGGGTGTTTTGTGACCCTTATAAAGTGAAGGGTTCGGCAAACTGATTTCCACTGTTCTCAAACCTGCTTCAAGTACTGGTATAGGAAAGTGAGTTGTATAGCCAAGCACAAGAAGCTTGTGTTTTATTTTGGAATATTGCATACCTGATTAGTGTAAGACCACAAATAGAGCATAGAACATATTTTGCTTCATACATTTCTGATTTCAAGCTAAAACCCAAGAATGGCAAACACTATTTTTGTTACAAGGTGAAATCACCATCCTCTTTAAACAGGAGACACTTTTTATGGAAAACATCTAGTGAAGGAAAAGAAAGGGCCTTCTGTGTGTTTGGGTCCCTGCTTTGTTCACCTGCTCAGAGGTGGTGGCTCTCTGTTGGCACGCAGCAGGCAGCCCCCAGCACCTCTGTGGCACGCAGTGCACACTCACCATGTCACATTTACTGTGAAGGAGGGGGCATTGTTGAAAGAGAAGACAATTTGAATTGATAATTTCTGATTTTCCAAAAGTGGAGATGATTCATCCTACTTTGAATACTCTCTTCTCTGTAAACTCATATCTACATTCTGAATCAGGTTTTGGTAACCTAAAGACCATCACTGGGCCTGTAATTTCTTTTTTTTTCCTCCCATCTTTCCATGGTGAAAGAGAAAGTGCCACCTTTGGAAACAGAGTATTGGAAAAAGTGTATGTTTGCTTGGTTTTCAAAATTTTCAGCTCAGTGTCACACCAATACCTCTTGAATTGCAGGCATTAGAAGAGCCAACCAAACCTGCTGGTGTGACTGAAGGCACTGCTTTGTACACTCATTCAGAGGTAGGGATGTTATTTATTATTGATCTATTATTATAAATAATTATAATTATATATAATATTATAATCATACAAAATTAAAATATTATATATTTCAGATCTATATTTGAAAGGAAAAAGCAAAGTTTAACTGAGTGATCCATCCTCCCTTTTCAGATGTGCTCCCCTGCCCAGCTCAGACAACAAACAGAAGAGTTGTGTGCTGTCATTGATCAAGTCCTGCAGGACCCCTTGACTATGGTAACCCATTAGTATGTGGAATGGACTTATTATCTTCCTTTCCTTTTGTCTCTCATCATTAATATGTCCGTTCTCTGTTGAAAATAATTTTCCAGCGCCGGTGTGAGTCTTCTCCAAGTTTCCTGCAGATGAGCACAGAGTCAGATGTTGGCAAGGTAGGTGAATAAGTCAACCTCCACAGCAGGGACTCTTTTCAAGTAATTATAATGGAAGGCAAAATCAGTAGGGACTGCTGCAACAGTAAAACCAATGGCAACTCAAAGCCACAGCTGAGAAATGCAACATCAGAAGGGTTGGTTGTTAAAAAAGCATGGGAAGACAGAACTGTAGCCCTGGAGTCTGTGCAGTCTTTGCTGCAGGATGTTTTCCTGAAGTCAGAAGGATATATATTATGAAAGAGAAAGAGTGTATTAAGGCTTCAGAGACTACAAATCTCTCATAGCTTGCCTGCCATGGGGCAGGGTCTCTGGCTTTCTCCCAGACTTCATGCCATCCATGTGTCCTTACTACAAAGCAACCAATGTTTCTAGCTATGATGGCTGGAAGCATCTTTCAGAACACAGGGCTTTTTTCAAGTTCATTATTTATTTTCAAATAATGGGAGTATTAAATTAATAGTTTGATTGCTCTGAAGTTCTGATTTCGTTATAAGGCTCACCACTCCCAGAAGGAGGATGTCTGCAACATCTCTTTCTCCTGGATAACTAAGAAATAGGTAGTGAGAGGCAGGGGTAATTTTCTATTTCTAAACTTCTGGTTTCATTAAGTTATACTGATGTGCCTTCAGAAGGATGGCTAACCTAGGGAAGAAGGTCTTGTATTCAGTTTGCTCCAGATAAATTTAAGTTACTCGTCGTAGCTATAGGAGAGTGAAAATGGCAGAAATCCAATGAAAAATGGGAGGAAAGGAATTTCTGGCAGATGAACTCATCAGAAAGTTAATCCATTCAAAATATCCTGCTGAATGTCTGGTCCAACATGCAAAAATAGGGCACAGGTCCAGCATTTCTCAGTGGCTATATTGAGTATACAATTCAAATTTAATTTTCGTTTTTGAAATTACTTCTGTCAATCCGCATGCCGTGGTGAATTGGACTCCAAGAGGCTGAAAGAAATGTGATAGCAGGAGAAGGATGGGCAGACAGTGTTACTAAGTGTGTTTTCCAATGCCTGAAGAATCTGGAGTGGTGAAAATGCTGCTACCAAGCTTAGAGTATCCAAAACCCACTTCCTTGGACAATTGAGAATGGAAGGTGTCTTTTAGCAGTCATGAAATCAAATAAAGGGGGGGAAAAAGGTGAGCTTAACAGGATGTAGAATAGAGACCGAGGTAAAAGTGGTGAAGATCTCAAAATGAGGTCACAGAGTGCTTAGCAGAGGGTAAAAGTAGGTCATAGACATGGAAGAAAAAGAAAGCTCATAAGTAAATGAGTTGGTATTGTCGTGGATTAGTCAAATTAAAGCAAAATCTTGCAAATGAAAGCATGGAGAGGTAATATTTTGTATTTTGTGAGCAAATATAACTTCAATTTCATGGTGCAACGATACCTATGGCTATCTAATAATAAGTATTTTGTTATGAGAGTTCTCACGTTAAATGCCATCCTCAATAGAGCAGGATCAATGTTTTTGAGCAGTAAAATTAAGCAGTATTTTCTATAATAAACATATAAGCAAAACTTAAATATGCCTTAGTCTCATGTATGGTGTGAATCTTTCTGGAAAACATAAGTTTTCCTGAATTTGAGCAATTATTAAATTCTCAGAATGCTGAAAATCTCTTGGAGTTACTGTTCAGAGTAATAAATATATTGATTATATATAATTTTGGTTTTTTACAAGATGTCAACAACACTGCAGAGAGCAGCTGGGCGTGAAACCAGATATGTAAGTACTTTAACAATTGCTCTATATTTTGCATGCAAAAACACTTTGCTCCTAAACAATCCTGGGTGAGTCTCAACAGGCATCTACTTGTGACATCAGATGTTGACTTGCATAGACAAGCACATATATTACAGTGCTGGCATTTGAGACGAGGTGTCTTCCCACTGTAGTAAATCCATCCCAGTTGGAGTCTCTTCACTGCCATGTCTGTTAATAATTTTACCTGTGTGAATATGATGTTAAAATTAATTTCCTCACACACTTTGTTGTTGTTTCCTTCAAGCCTGGGGCAAGAGTTCAGCTGTTTGGTAAACAGACTGTTTGTTACGGGTGATGAAGGGTGCATTTCTTTGGACTCAGCCTGCACTGTAGGGGACTTGCTTTGATAGAAGTCCTGTAGTTCTTGCTTATCCTTCAGAATCTGGGGTGGATCCAAACTTTGCTTTCCAAGATACAGGGCTGGCTGAAAACTCACAGTTTAGTTGAATTGAAGCTGTTTTGTCACATATACACACATTCCAACATATGATGGAAATATCTTTATTGAGTCATTTGTTCAATTATTGAAACATAAAACCCAATTAACATTTTAATTCTCTCTAGCATACACAGTTCCTGCAGGTTCCACATTTTACTTGCAACTCATTTAGTCATGTGGTGAGAAATCTCAGCTTACTATTCATCATTCAGCATTTCTATTGAACCTCAAATCAAAGCAGTGTGGCAAAGAAACAGAGGTCTCCCAGTTTTATGCCAGCACAATGCTTGACTGATCAATTCAATTTTGCTTCTTAAACGTGGCAGTATGCATATTTTATTGCATACTGTGATTTTTGCTTGACAGATTGTGCTGGCTCATACTAATTAGGAAGAATATCAGAGGAGAGCTTTTTAATGAAATAAAAAACTGTACTTCAGAGGTAGTCTTTGAGAGCAGAGTGCATTTAATAACACTCCAGTGCAAATCTCCAGCTCCCAAAACTGGAATATGGACATATACCATAAATTCAGGCATCCAGTTTAGGGAAGCCTAGGCTTGGCATGGAAAATCACCCTTACAAATGCTTATTTTTCTGTTTCCACCAGAACTTTCTAGATAAAGGAAACAAATCAATATTTAAAAATATGTTTGGAAATAACACAGTAGCTTATTGGAAGGCTAATCTTTCCTATAAATTGTACAGATGTGTTGAATTTTTTGTGTGTCAGGAGACAGACTGGAGTCCCCAGGCTGGGCTGTGGTGCCTGAACTTGATGGGTCCAGGCTGTCCTGTACTCTGCCATTGCTGTACTCTGCAGCAGAGTCTCCTGAGGGGTGTACCAGGTGTCTATAACAGCATAGGTGCATCACAGCTCTTTGCTCCTCTCTTGCTTCCTTAGTAAGATATAAAAAGACTATTTCTGCCCCAGTTAAAAATTCAGGCTGTGGTTTGTCCTTTGGCCATGAGGGAAAGGCCACACAGAAGTGGTTTTCCATAGAGTTATCTTCTTTTTGTATTTACGATATCTAATATTGAGACGCTTGTCAAAATGTTGCTTTGAGGGCATTTTTGGTTAAAAGAGGAGCTTAGATTTGTTTATGAGTAATGCTAAAGCATTATTATATTATATTATATTATATTATATTATATTATATTAATTCTATTCTATTCTATTTATTATATTATATTACCACTAGGTTCTATAGAGTAGTAGATTATAGAAGAATGTTGAAATAGCCTGTCATTTAAAAATGAAAATCTTATAGATTTGTCTTGGCCTCAGCTACTTTTTATCTTCTCATGAATTTCAGAACCTTTTAAGCATGTAAATGATTGTGTAAACAACAAGGGAGTGTATTAAATGCATGAAAATTAACTTCAGTTTATAACAGCTGACAACTAAATACTACAGTTGCAATTTAACAACTTTCAAAACTGTATGGTCTTTGATATGATTCCATTCACCATTTAATAATAATGCATCTCTGTTGGCTTTAGGGATGATACTGCTGATTTTTAATACAAATACAATGATTCTCTAGATAGGAATTTCTCATGATTAACTGGAAAAATGAGTGTCAATAGTATTGACATATATGCTTAAGTAGGATTGTTCTGGTTCTCCTACTGTAAAGTGAGAAAATGTTGAGAAGGTACTCAACCCAGCGCTATTCATAATGTTAATAACATTGATGCTGCAAATTAACAGACAATGGCAGGCTCAGAAAAATAAGATTTAAATTTTAAGATTAG
Source organism: Brachypodius melanocephalos (assembly GCA_013398615.1). NCBI lineage: Eukaryota > Metazoa > Chordata > Aves > Passeriformes > Pycnonotidae > Brachypodius > Brachypodius melanocephalos. The sequence continues at coordinate 48,774,566 of VZSR01003807.1, read as the reverse complement.
GTCAGGATGAAACAGGGAAATTTTGTTGCACTTGGAAAAAAGAACCCGTAAAATCTTAACAGGCATTTGATTATATCTAGAAATAAACTGGAAATGAGAATGTTTTATATTCTCTGGTACCACTGCATCAGTGGGAAAAGCTTCTGTAGCTAAGCTAAGCCTAGTGTACCTGGATTTTTTTTTCTGTTATCAATATAACCACAAAGATATTGCATGTAATACTGTATGTATTCATCTTTTTTTCAGGCCAACCTTTACAAGTCGGTGCCTATAGTAACTGAGAGTCAGCTGGTATGTATAGCACAGCTGTGATACACTGTTTTTCAAAATTTGCACAAGCACAAATTTGTATTAATTATTTGCTTTCTTAGTCCTTTGAAAAAATCTCTAGTCAATATCTTTTTACAAAGCTGCCTTGCTTCTACAGAGGTGTATTGGGTTTTTTTCTGCACTGTATACACACCTGTTTTAGCTATAAATCCTGACACTAGTTGTAAATCCATGGGCCAAATGACAAACTAGAGTCGTGCTGAATCTTGAGATGTATGACAGCAGAAGAGTCAGCTGCTGGTTCTTGGACTCTTTTAATATTCCTCTTGTACAATTTTGTTTAAATGCAAAAAGATTCTAGCATCCGTTTTCTTCTTATACTCTGTTTTACATCAAAGCTGCTTTAATGAATGAAAAGCAAGGGTAAGATCAAGTATGAAAGGGAGATTATATATCAGATGTTCATTTTAGCTCTGATCACAATTTAATCTTGTTGGAGCCGAAATTTCTGAAGGAGTCAGAAGAGAAATCATGGAGCCTGCACAAGTGACAGTGACCACTAATGAATGCTTAGGGAAAAAAAGAGATGTGGATGGAAATATTTTCCCTTGTATTTCAACTAATGGAGTCTTAAGGACTTTCTGAATCAATTTCTTCTTCTAGCAATCTTTGACTATATCTTCTTTCATGATTTTTCAATGTACTTTTTGAATTTTGTTACATTTTGGTCTTTATAACATTCTCTAGCAATAAGCTTTACTTTTAAATTATGCATGTTGCAAAATATGACTTTATTCCTTTGTTTTCAATCTATGACTTCATCTCAGTTCTTGTACTGAAATAGCAAATAATTTTTCTTACTTCACTTCCTAAATGACATCAATTTTTTTCTACATATTAACAATAATACCTAGACCTAACACTACCAGTCATCTCTGTTTCATGTAGAAAACTAAAAATTATTTTGTCACTCTTTGAAAAGTATGGATACTGTCCCATATCACTGATGATCCTTCTTGCCCTTTTCTAAATCTTTTTCAGGTTTTTGGTTTTGAGATTGGGAGACTAAAACCAGAAACTTCTCTTGTATAGCTCTGAATACAGAACTTTCTATTTACATGAGGATGTGAGAAGGTCTTTTATTGCTATTTCTATTCCTTTCTTAACGATTTACAGTACTTTATTTAGTTCTTCTTACTTGTATTGAGCAGCAAGCCAATGTTTGCACAGAATGGTACACAAGCAAGTCAAGATGTATTTCCTGAGTAGTGAGAGCTGGTTTCTCAGCTAATTAGTTCATTGGTGCATGAGGATGTGCAAATTTAGGATGTAGTTTAGATTTTTACTATGAAATGTATCAATGCTGAATTCAGTTATGTTTCACCTGCCTTTTATCATCCACTCATTCAGTATTGTAAGCTCTCGCTGTAACTCTTTGTGTCAATATTTTTAGTCCCCTAATTAATATTACCAGCAAACTTTGTCACCTTACCAGACATTCTTTTCTATATGACCTGCATCCATGATTCAAAGCCCAGATTCCCAAGCAGATCTCTGAGGAACTCTGTTTGTGACTTGTTCTACCCTGCTGCTGTGGGGAGGGACACCTTTAACTAGACCATGTTGCTCAGAGCTCCATCTAACCTGACCAGGGTTGGGGCATCCACAACTTCTCTGGGCAACCTGTTCCAGTGCCTCACCACTCTCACAGTAAACAATTTTTTCCTAATGCTTAATCTAAACCTGCCCTTTTTCAGTTTCAAGCAAATCCCCCTTGTTCTGTCACTGATGGAATTGGGTAGCAGCTGGAACCTGACCCATCAGTTTCAGCAAGAACTCAGGGGCTACCAGTGTCATAATAACAGGGCAGAAAATTAGAGGTGAACGTGCCCATACATCTGCCAACATTCAGTCTTCTGACTTTTCAGACAGATATTATACAAGGCTCATTTTCATGCAAAATACCTTCTGTTCCTGAGGGAGGGTGGTCCTGTCCATGCTGCCTATAGAGAGGCACCCCGGCCCAGCCTGTAGCTTATTTCTAATTGTGTACTTGCTGATCTGGGCCAAACCTGTGCCAGAGAATGCCCTGGCACCGGGTCAGTATCACTGATTTTGGGTCAGCTCTGGAACTTGTGATTTGGCCCTGTGTAATTTGCTGAAAATTCTGTGCACTTACGATGGTAGCTCAGTGCTACCATAGCAGCCTTTACCATTTTTTGATGTTGTTGTAGGAAGACCAACAGTTTCCTTGGCAAAACTTAGTTTTAGATTGTTTCTCAGCATGTCAGCTGTGACATTTGTCATCAAAGAAAGAGTTCAAGTTCTTAGTTTTGGATCAAAGATTTTATGTGTCTTGTCAAGGTGCTAATAAAGTGTTTAGAATTCTGGTTGCTGGCTGATATCTGTCACTCTTTTAGCAGAGTCAGACATAAACATATGACTCAGTGAGCACTTGAGTACATGATGTTGTTTAGCAAATGCTTCCTTAAAAGCATTTCTACAGCATGCTTTTGGAAGAGGTTTCTTACAAAAGAAGAGTAGCTTATCCTTGATGATTTCAGGTACCGCAATGGGCTTTTAATTGCATGGTCATGGTGTGGAGAAGTGCCAGAAGGCCACATGTCCTTTGTCTGCATAACAATGACTTGATAACAACTATACCTTTCTCTTTAAATTTATGTTTACCTTTATGTTGAAATCTAGACATTTTACGGATGCTTTTCAGAAATGTTGATTGAAAAATAAGTATCTTTTGAATCCTACAAAGATATAGTCATGAACTATGCACCATTAAATTCATTAAATAAGCACAATATCTTTGAAAAAGTTGATCTTTGCAATGAAAACGTTTTTGATGCAGCTTGACAGTTACTACTCTTTAAAAAAATTCAGTATCACTGCATGGCTGATTTTTTTGCTTTCAGTTGAATATTTTTCTTACTTGATGAGACAAATAAAAGGGCCCCAGTCTGTGGAGAGGAGGGAGAGTAGAAAACACAAATCTAAGGGAAGATATTTTGCTCCCTGGGTCGTGCTCTCCCAGAGTGTGTTGGGCTCCTGCCTGCCTCTACTGCCTTCACCTCAGAACCTGTGCTCTGTTCTCTCCCAGGGCAGAAGCAGAGCACAAAACACCCTCTGCACCCTCCCTCCAATGGACATCCCTCTTGCTTTGTCCTTGCTGGATGCCTGCAGATCTTGTTTTAAGGTGATCCATGACTCTGTTGACATGCTACATCCAGCAATCTCAGCTGCACCATTTTAAGCTTACTTTCATAGTAAGCTTCTCTTTTTCCAGACTGACTGATGAAGTAAATTTCTCGTATAAATAGACAGCATGGTGTTATTAAGTATACATATCTATTTTATAAATAAATCCAATAGTATAATTTTTATACCCAGCTGGGTACTGAGGATGCTGAGCTGTGACAACATTTATTTCTCAGTCCCAACTGGGCAAGCTGCCCCTCTGTGCTGCAAACACTGAAGGAGCTCAGTGGCAGTCCTGTTACCTACATAAGCTGTAGGTAACTTATTTTCTATGGGTTAGTCATAACAGAGGAGAATACAACTGACTCATTTAAAAGTTTGAATTCAATCACAGATCTTCAAAGATTAGACTACTTTTAAAATTCCAGCGAGAAAGTATACTTTTTCTTCCTTTTTTTGGCTCTCTGCACATGTCTATTTTAAAATTATCCCTTAGCCTCCATATAGACTTAATACCACGATCCATCTTGTCAGATTTTGCTGTAAGAATTAAAAAAAAAAAAAAATCACAGATATACTAAATTGAGAAGTTAATAGTCAATTTTTTTTGGTTAACTGGTTTCTAACCAAGGAATTTTTTCTAGGTTAAATGATCCAATTTATCTGAAATGATGGGTATCACATATCCATGCTGATCAGATTCTCTAAAATTGTACTTTTCCAACTGAGCTCTTAAAGATGCTGTCACTCTGTCACTGAGGTGAGGGGCTCTAGTGCTGGCATGATCATCTGTGCTCCAGTGGGATGCACAGATGGAGTCCTGAGACAGGGGAACCTCAGAGGGAGCTGGAGAGAAAAACTAGCTGGATGGCCAAGCCCAGAGAGTGGTGGTGAATGGAGTTAAATCTGGCTGGTGGTTGGTCACAAGGAGTGTTCCCCAAGGCTCAGTACTGAAACTCTGCATAGTATCTTTATTGATGATCTGTGTGAGAGGATTTAATGCACACTCAGACAGTTTGCATACTGAGTGTTGATCTTCTGGGTAGGAGGGTTCTGTGCAGAGGGATCTGGACAGGCTGGGTGGATGGGCTGAGGCCAGTTGTACAAGATTCAACAAGGCCGAGTGCTGGGTCCTGTCCTTGGGTCACAACAACCCCACGCAGAGCTTCAGGCTGGGAACAGAGGGGCTGGAAAGGGCCCAGTGGGAAAGGACCTGGGGATGCTGGTGACATGAGCTGCTGAACATGAGCCAGTTTGTGCCCAGGTGGCCAAGAAGGCCAGTGGCATCCTGGCCTGTATCAGCAGTAGTGTGACCAGCAGGACCAGGGCAGGGATTGTCCCTCTGTACTCAGCACTGCTGAGGCCACACCTGGAGTGCTGGGTCCAGTTCTGGGCCCCTCACTGTGAGAAAGACATTGAGGGGCTGGAGTGAGTCCAGGGAAGGGCAGCAGAGCTGGGGAAGGGTCTGGAGCACAAGTCCTGTGAGGAGCAGCTGGGGGAGCTGGAGTTGTTTATCCAGGAGAAAAGGAAGGTCAGGGGAGACCTTATCACTCTCAGGTGCCTGAAAGGAGATTGTAGCAAGGTAGTGATAGGACAAGAGGAAATGACCTCAAGTCATGTCAAGGAAGGTTTATACTGAATATTAAGAAAAATTTCTTCTGGCTGCACAGGGCAGTAGTTGAATCACCATCCATGGAGGAATTTAAACGATGTGTAGATGTGGCTCTTAATGAGTCACACCCCTCTGCATGAAGCTGTAGGATCCCTTTGCAAAAACTGTGAAACAAAAACACTTGAACTGTGCTGACCTGTATGAGGCATTATCTCAGAGAAACTCCAGATAAATGGCTGTGACAGCTTTTCCTCATGCATTTGTGTGTGTGTGCATTATTGGGAAAAAAAATTACAGGTGCACTTGGCAGTGGTAGGTCATTGGTGGGACTCTGTTATCTTAGATGCCTTTTCCAATCCAAACAATTCAATTCCACATTTGTATAATTTACAGTATCTGAGATCAATAGTATGTCTCCACTTCTGGTACTCTGTCTTAAATTTTCCACTCATTGTACATAATATTCTGCAGGTATTTAAAAGATGTGTAGATTGAGTGCTCAGGTACAGGGTTTAGTTGTGATCTTGGCAGTATTAGGTTTATGGTTGGACTCAATGATTGTAAGGGTCTCTTCCAACCTATGTGATTCAGTGACTTTGTGACTCTATAAAATCCAGCATGCAATCACTGGTATTATTCCCCAGTAAGACTTTTCCTAACATGCTTCTGCCTGGGTGTAAGTTAACAGCATCACAGGTTGTCCTTCCTTGTTTCACAGTTACTGTTTTGAGGAGCCCAGTGTGAAAGCAGATGTGTGGCTGTGCATAAAGTGTGACTTGAACTTATCAAGCTGCAGCTGAACAGCCAGAAAAAAATAACAGCCAGCAAAACCCACAAACCATGGTCTGACAGCTCGGTAGCTGTTTTTTTATCAGTCATAAACACATGCCAGTGATGAATTTCTGTGCCTAAAAGCAGCTCTTGGCACTTTTGCCCATGATCTGTATTAGAAGTAGTCCAGTCAGCATGACACCTGAATAATTTTGGTGGTGAAACCTGTCATTATTAAAATTTTGAAAAATATTGTCAGTACAGCCCCACCAGAAATGACTTGTCTAACAAATATTCTGTAAATTGTAAGGTATTTTATGTGATTCTTCTTCCATCTTTTTTCTCCTGGGTGTGCTATGGGTCAAGACGAAACCTGGTGTCATTCGTCCCGTGTTGGTGAAAGGAAAGAGTGCACAGCAAAAGGAGGAGCCCTATCAACCCAATCCTTTTAAAAAGTACCTTGAAGAAATCAGTGATCAAAATATTGAGCAGGTGAGTAGGTCTCACTCTGAAGGATTTTGTAGCCTCAGCTAGTTTCCTTAAAGATGAAGGAATAGAAATAGATCCTTGTTTTGTCATGGTCTCTTTTTTTTTTTTTTTTCCTTTTCTTTTCTTTTCTTTTATTTTTTTTTTCTTTTCTTTTTCTTTTTCTTTTTTTCTCCTTTTTCTTTTTTTTTCTTTTTTTTCTCCTTTTTCTTTTTTTTTCTTTTTTTTTTTCTTTTTCTTTTTCTTTTTTTTTCTTTTTTTTTCTTTTTTTTTTTCTTTCTTTTTTTTTTTCCTTTTTTTTTTTCCTTTTTTTTTTCTTTTTTTTTTCTTTCTTTTTTTTTTCTTTTTTTTTTGCAAAGTCAGATGATTCTCCAAGGGGTATCTGGCTCCTAAAGGAAAGTCTTCAAGCTGAGATGGGCAGCTGGGCTTTCTACAGCTCCATTTTTTTCTGGTGATGTAAAAACCTGTATGTTGAGGAGAGGACCTTTCCATGAAGTCTGTAAGAAACATTGTAAAAAAGAGGGTTGAAGTCCAGTGCTTCCCTGTCAAACAGATGCCTAGCTCATATCTACTAGAAAGTGCTTCCTGCATCCAGGGCCCAGACCTGAATGCTGTCTGAAGAGAAATGACAGCAAGGGCTGCGCAAGGTTCACAACTTCCTCTCCAAGGGAGGCTGCAGAGGAGCCCCAGTGTGTTCCTGTTTCCCTTCCAGCTCATAGCTCCCCCAGGGCTGTGCCTCCCCCAGATCTATATCCATGTCTCTCCACAGACTGAGGGTACAGCTCTATCACATGTGATGGGCAGCCCCTGGGGCAGCAAAGATGCTGTTTTCTCCTGCAGCCCTCTGCATGAAGCTGTAGGATCCCTTTGCAAAACCACATCTTGAACTCTGCTGACCTGTATGAGGCATTATCTCAGAGAAACTCCAGATAAATGGCTGTGACAGCCTTTCCTCATGAATTTATGTTTCTGTGCATCATTGGGAAAAACCCTTAAATATGATACACAATCTGAATGTCCCTGTAAGAGTTTGTTATTAATCCATCCAGTATGTTCTGAATCCTCCATCTGGAGGGAAGTAAAATGAAGCCAATAGTCCCCTTGTCAGACATGATGTGAATAAAATACCTTACTAATTGGATTTCACTTATTCCTCTGCCTCTCTACTCACATTAGACATTTTAGCAATGGCAGCATTCTCTTCTTCCTTTTAAAACAGAATTTAATTAGGAATTTAATTTTAGTTCTTTACATTCCTCTCCATAGCTCAGATTTCATGTTGAAAAATCCAAGAACTCCTCAAGAGTACTGCAGCAGTACAGAGGAAAATAACTGGTATGAGTGGGTTCCAGCAACACATATGGGTGGCATCAAAAGATTTCCACAGAATGTAGAGTTTATAAAAAATATAAGAAACAATGAATAAAAATAGTGATTTACAATTTGACTTTGAACTTTTGAGGTTGACTGTGGATGTTTGAGTTCAGTGACTACAGGAGAGTTGATAGTGAGTTATTCAGCTGATAGTGAGTTATTCATGCTTTAACTTATTGAAAGCCTTCTGATGCCAAGGTGCTGTGCTGCCATTTTCCTGGGTTGAAAGAGTAGGAGAGTTAGCTGGACGTGTTGCTAGAGAGCTTTTGCCCTAGGCCACCTCAGGAGAGCCTTCCTGCAAAGGCAGGGGCAGTTCAGACCTCCCTTTCATCAGGGCTGGACGCTGATTATGCTGGCTATAGTTTTACTGATGAAAGGATTATGTAATCACCAAACTTCATCTTTTTAGACAAATACAAACCTGGGGTTATTGCCAGAGCTTGAAGCACTATGACATTTGAAGCTAACTGTGGAAACCAATCAACTTACACTTTATAAATTACTTCTGGCACATATTACTGAAAATACTGACAGCATAAAAAGTCCAACGTTGTTGTTGTTACAACAGAAGGCAAAATTATTTTATATAAAAGCTACATATTAAAATGAACAAAACTAATACTGCACTGTCTTTAATACATGGAAAAGTTAATTTCACAATTAGTAGGTTCAGTTTTGCTTCCTTTATTTAAACAAATTATGTTGTACACTTTACAGTAGTGATAAATTGGTATTTTTGTCCTAAGCTAAATAATATTACAAGTTGCAGTAAAATACTTGTTATTTTAGAAGATCTTTATTAAGACATCTTTGTTCTGAAAAAAAGATGTAGTGACTTGTATTCACTATTTGGATTCACTGGATAGATGGATTCACTTAACAGAAACTGGTTTTGTTTGTGTCAGAAATGACTACATGATTCTCACTGTGGTCTCATAGAACAATTAATAGTATAATAATATGTGGATCTAGGGAAAACACTAGAGTGTAAACACAAGACAGCATATGCTCTTAATTTCAGCTCCTGCCTCCCAGAGTAGGTTCATGGTGCTGATATTATAGCCCTTGCAGGATATAATAGGAGGAGTCTTGGATGCCCAAGTGAGGATGTTCACAGTCTTACAGCACCTGTGAAACTTTCCTGAGAGGTTTCAGTGCCTGTAGGAAGGCTGCAGCACTGACTGTCAAACTGGGCTTGGTGCCAAGACAACAGCCTGAAAATTGCTCTGGTTGTCTCTAACCATGGGTTTTTTAGCTTGTAAAGACTAATGACTCATTCTACCCCTTCACCTGCTCTCAGTAAAAACATTTTTTGCTGTACGGTGGCTGACTTCCAAAGGTGGGGAGTTCTTCCTACCAATATTCCCCCCAAAGTGGGTAAATTTACTGCTTTCATGAGATATAAAAGCTGGGAATTAAAACTAGGAGACTGGGAGCTGGGCATTCTGCTCTCTGTGGAAGAGCCAGTGCTAATCTGTCCTCAGATAAGAACTTAGCAGGCATTGACTGTGGCTGTGGGCCAAAGTGCTCATACTGTTGCAGATTTTCCCTGTTTTTCTTTGAAGGTTTTCCCAATCATGCTGGGAGGTTCAGCTCTTACATTTCTATTCTCTCCCTGTCTCTGAGTTTTCTTTTCCTTTCTTTTTAATGCCGTTGCCAACAACAACCTCTCTAGGTAACGTTGCTGCCTCTCCTTCACGTAGCACATCTTGAAAGGACAGACCCTTTCAAACTGCATCTTCGAGGAGGGTAGAGAGGAGATGAGATTCCAGATGGCATCAGCTTTATTAATTTATCTCTTTTGATATTTCTTAGACCTCTGCAGTACCTCCCTGCCCTGCCAAACCTCTCAATGTGACACTGAGCACTGGTGACTATGTGGGTGACATTCAGTTTGAGACATAATGATGCAGCCAGCTGTAACTGCTGACCTTCAGCTTCACATCCCTCTGTTGAACACACTATGTTTTCTGCACACCAGAGAGTAGCTTGTTTGCTTTTCATTTCGTTAAGAAATGTCACTTTGTGGAAAAGTCCGTTTCCTTTAAAAATAAATAGTAGTTTTTCCTTAAACAGGTACATGATCTCGTGCAGATAATCCAAAGTAACTATCAGAGAAAAAAATAATCTAAATTAGTAAAGATCATCTGGAAAGGATGTAGTTCAGCTCAAAGATATCTTTCATCATCTGTGTTCTGGGTACAGTGTATATAGATTTACACTCATGTGCCAATAAAATGTAATAAACCAAGGAAAAAGCCCAGTTTATTTTGGCTTTTTTTTCACATTAGCATATGATGCCACCTTTTTTCCCCCCCTGAGGGCCTATACAACTGGTATTACTATTACCTAGTGGACATCTGCCCCTCAAACACTTTTTACAGACAGAGTGTAATATTTTTGAGGTTCCAATCCAACAGTATTAAGCTTCCTGCATTTTTAGATGCCTTTACTGGAGATTGTATTTTTCCCATCATGAGAAGGAATTTTTTTCCTCTTAGTACATTTCAGTAGTGTTCCAGGAATTTTCTAAGTATTTTTCACTTCGTTCAGAAAAGAACCATGAAATACACTGGAATGGGATATAACTCTTTAGTAGTGCTGATATGACAGCTTTATGCAGATTTTAATTTGAAATTGGAGAAACAAAATTTATTTGGAGGAAGATTAAGCGTTTTGTTACAGATTTATATAAAATAACTCATAACAAATGTTAGAGAATTCATGTACTTGCAAATATTTATTAGCAGGAATGTTTACAGGCTGCTTTGTAATTTGAAAAATAAATTACTTTGGGCAGTGCAAGAAGAACGATAAAGACGAACTAAAGAGATATTAGTTACATTTGATGTGAACCTGTGTGAGCAGTTTGCAAAGGTTTATCATTAATAGAAGGAGGGCTGGTGCATTTGAAGAGGGACGGCAGGAGGCAAGGCTGGCATGAAGTGGCTGGGCTGCTGCAGGGCTCTGATCTGCTGTTTGCTCATGCTCACTCATTTGGTGGACGATGCATTAGCTGCTGCTGGAACTAATCACAGCTCTTGTCACAAATTTTCTGGTTCTTTGGCTCAAAGGCACAGCACAGTGGAGTTTCCAGTCTAGACAGCCAGCCAACTGGGTGAGAATCCAGGATGTATTGTGTCAACAGCCTTGACAAAATCTAAGTGCAAGACGTGTGCCAAAACCTGGGTATGCCTTCTTGAGTCTATCCCAAATCTTTTGAAAATCTCTTTCCAAAAAGGATTTTATCCTTTAGTCACAAAAAGAGCATATGTATTGGGCTTTCTCAACTAGAAACACTATTAACTACTGATGACTTAGAGCAGCAAATATATTGTGTATGCACCTTCACTGCTTTAACACTTAAATGTCTCAAAAGTCTTGTTGGAGTCTTGCTAAAAACCCTGGAGTACTCCTGCTCGTATACAGATAAAGCCGTCTTTTGTACCTTTCAGGCACTGTTTTTATATTGGTTTTGTTCCCGTTTCATTAAGTCTCTCAAACAGGATCATTTTATCCTAGCACGGATCCTTCAGTGATTTCCTTTTCTGTCACTTGAGTACCTGCTGAGCTGCAGGAGGAGATGCACTGGACCCCAGCCAAAGTATACCTGGTTTAACGGGACATCCGCTGCAGGTTTTTGTGTGTGCACTTTAATGTTGATGAAAATGCTTAGTGTAGATCAATTGTATTGGCATGAAAATTCAGCGCCTTTCCTGGTTAACCATCAAGACCAACAAGACACGAAAAGGTGCAAGACAAGCATTTTGCTTTCTGCCCAAACTTCTTTTTTTGCACCTATTAATTTGTTTCTGTTACTTTCTTTTTTTTCTTAATTTTTTTTTCTTTGTCTCCTACACTCTCTGTATCCAGCAAAACTGATCCCTCCAGCTAAGTTCCCTTTGTGTCCTCCATCCGTCTCCCTCGCTGACTGTCCAAATCCTGGAGCTTTCAGCCACTTCTCTTCCATTTTGTGTGATATTCATGGGAATCCTTATAGCCCTTATAGACACAACTTTCTGTACAATAAGGTGAGCATGAAGTATAATGTGATTGAAGATCTTTGTAGGCTGTTATCCTTTTAATTCTAGGCAGAATTCAGCTGAGTCAGGATTCAGTGCTGGCAATTGCTATGCAAGATGCAGCTCAGATGAGCCTGTGTGTCCAACTTCCCTGGAGATGTTACATCTTTCCCTTTCCTTGACACAGCTCGTGTTGGGTCTTGCTTTCTCTAGACCAGCTAGGACAGGGTCTACTTTTCATTCAAACTATTTCTTCTCTGAAGCAGAAATAATCTATTTCATCCCTCATGCTCAGATTAGTTTTAATGTTTACCCACATTAAAGTAATGGGGTATTTATTTTTTTCTTGGTGATTGAGCGAAGGGAGACTAATCCGAGAGAAATACAGACTTTTCCAGTGGTTCTGTCTGTGTTCCTGACAAGCAGTTTTCTCTTGCCAGTACAAAGTGAAGGATGCTATTGCTGACATTTTTATCTTCTTTGAGACAGCACTGGAGAATTTGGACAAAAATCTCTGTAGTCCAAGGTGTGTGGGTAACAGGGCTGGCTAATGAGCTTTGTGAGGTGAAAATTGTGTCCTGTGCCTTAACTGAAGCCTTTTTGATGAGCAGCTGACACAAGGTATTTACAGCACCTCAACAGAGCCCCTGCCCTAAAAAAGCATCAGTTGTGGAGGTTCATAAAAGATGCTGTTTGGAACCTCTCAGATGCATGCCTTCTATTTCCTCTTTTTCTAACACAAAGTCTGGCTGCAAATGGTCAAACCTTGTTTCCAGAAGAGACTATCCCACTCTGAGATATACAGTGTACTTTGTTTGGGATGCAAGAGGTTAAAACATAGGTATTGGGTGCTGTTTCTTTAGGCTCTGCCATGGTTTACTCTTCAGGTGAAATACCAGGGTGAAATATGTGTCACTGGTTTCAGGCACACTTGACAGGGAGTCAAGACTGCTTTGGAAAAATGTATCATCTCTGAAGGGAATACATGTTGATCAGCTGTCAGACTCTAAAGAAATACCTAGAAATGCCTTTCTCTCTCCATGCTAGAAGCATAGTTTAGGTTAATAGGCAATGTCAACAGTGTTTGATATTGGCCCCTCCATCCTATGGGATTTACAGAATTTACGATTTTACCCACTTATGAGGATGAACCAGAACTAAAACGGAAACTAAATCGACCTTCCATTCTGTCTTTGAGACATCCTGAACAAAAGCACCTTTTCACATCTGAGAGACTGGTTTAAAGAGAACAAAAGTTCTGTTTAAAGTTTTACTGAACTGGGCTGACAATATTTACTTAGGCAGAAAAGATTTTACAATCAAATATTTTTGACAAGTTTCCTGGTTCATTGAAGGCATTCACATGAACAAACAGATCATATGAGCAATAAAACAAATTTTTATAATGAAAATGTGTACTTGCTGTTGCTAATGAAAACAATGCTAAAAACTCAGAAATTTGAATATAAAAGTGAATAAGTCAGGAAAAAGGTGTCTGAAGATAACTAAGATAGTATAATTTTTTGGTATGTCATGTCAGCTGTTCTTTGGCAAACAGAATCATCAGATGTCAATTCTGGGCTATTTTAATACAAACAGAAGTTTTTTCACCCCCAAAGCAAATATTCATCAGTTAGAATTTTTTAATGCTTCTGTTTTGGTTTATAATATTAACATTCATTGATAACCAAAGGAAGACTAATTTTGATTTTGTTCTCATGATCAATATTTAACATTTGAATCAGTATATGCTGATAAAATTCCTGACAGTATTTTCTTATTATTTCCTGTACCACCCAACTGAAGTCTGAGGTATTAATGTTTTCAAAGTGAAATTATTTAATTTATTCTCATAAATACTTGCAGTAGCAGAAAACATAGCACAGCAGACACAGGATAAGTTGTTGACATTTCAAACAGTTAGACCCATTCTGTAAACAACATCCTGACAGCATGGGAATTTCTTTCTGTTCTCTACTAAACCTGGACTATTTTCTCTGTTAGTTCCCTGGAGTTTTCCCTTTCCATTTCTCATCTTTTATGATAAGGAATAATATCCAGTGATTCACTCACTGTCTCTCCAGCCACCCAGTAACATGTGGTCAGTGTCCACCGGCTCAATTGATGAATGTTAGTTTCTAATTATATGTTGTGTTTGCTTCACCTTCCACTAGAGGGCAAAACCTGCTGGCATAAATTCTTATAACCATTCTTAATATGTTAAAAATACAGTATTGAAAAGGGACAGGAGGTCACAGTGAATGAAGTTATTTTCCACCTGCACTGTTGTTAAAAAATTATCTTAAACAAGTCTTCCCTCAGAAATGGGAAATGGAAAACAACCAAAATGAATACCTATGTCTTATATTAGGGAGACTGGATATGGTGAGGACTTAAAACCAGGATTGTGTCACAACCAGCAGTAGGAGAGGATTCATCTTGTTATGCAAAAGATTTTTTTTTTTTTTAAATGTAAGAGGGACCAATCACTGGAACAACCCCTGTAGGGATGTGTCCCACCACAGAGTCCACACCACAGGTGGTTTTCAAGACGTGTTTGGACAGAGTACTAGGTAAACTCACCCAGGTTCTCTTTCCCTCAAAAGGCTGGGCCCTTCCAATCTCTGCTGTTCTAAGATTCTATGATTTATAGGAGGCACAATAGATGTAAATACCTGTCAGGGCAGAGACCACTAGATTTTAGAAAGTTAGCTATTTTTTGAGGGAGAAAGAAATGACCTGTCCAAGCAAAGAGGCAGAAATGAGTGGGTGTAGCTCCCTCAGCCTCTAAGTCACTTGTGGATTTCAAACTTTTCTTTCTGTCAGCAAGACCTGAATACACGATTTATGAACACCCCTGTGAAAATCTCCCTGTTAAATATTTAGCAGCACAGGCTTTGAAAATGGATTGGAGGGAATGGCCCTTTTGCAAAAGGTGCGAGAAATGTTAAAGAATTACCTTTTCTGTCTGGTCAGTCATTACTTATAACAGTAGCAGAAGATAAGTTCTCTTTAATCTCCAACTTCGTGCTCAAGCCAATGTAATTTTTTACCTAAATGGTCTAAATGGAATTTTCTTGAAACCACTAAATATGGTCATGCTGAAAGTATCAACTTTTCATAATCACTTGCAGGTCTCCAGGCTCACAGGTCAGCAGAATATTTAAAAGGAATCTTTATTATTTTTTAAATGAAATCTGTGGTGTTTACTTCATCATCCAATCTCCTACTCATCGGAGTTTGTATTTGATTAATAGTAGCATAGTGGGAACTGACATTCTCTGAATACAGCAGCCTTTCAAGGTTGCCATGGAAAAGCACTTTTCTCCCAGACATCATACCAACAGCTTTTATTTTCTAGAAGACAATTTCTTTCTCTCTTTTGAACTTTGGTATTTAGACATTGCACCTGTGTAGGTGTATTGTGGTTGATCAATCTACTATCTGTGACCCAGAAAAATTGCTTTGCTGTAGAAAAAGATATCAGAGGTAAACAAGTCAGTTCATTAGTGCTGATCTACAAATTGGACCTTCTCGTTGGGAAAATATTAATGATCAATATTGCTGTGTCTTCTTTGTGTATTATTTTTATGGCATTTCTTGGGCTTAATGATTTATTTTAATGATATATTTAGATAACATTTCTATCACTTTTGAATTGGTTTGATAATGCCTTCAGAAAATGCATCTAGAGCTCCTCTTCAGCTTATCTTTAAAGAAAGACGTTTCTTTTGAAGCAGTTTTTAGAAAGATTGTAACTTTCTAAACACAATCAATTGCTTTCCTCAAAGCCTTCGAATTAGGAACAGAATTTGAAGATATCTTAGGCTCAAAAGGAGACCCAGGAACATGCAGTTTACATGGAGGTGTCCTGAGTCTGGCACCGCCTGGAATGACCTCAGCTACCCGTTTCTCTGGAGACAGCTCTTCCAACGAAAGTGAGAGGAATTGATCAATGTGTCACTGCTTTTGGCCTGGGCAGTTAGACAAGTTTGGGAGCCTTTCTGTCCTATTTCCAGTAGGACAAGCTGCTGATGGTAGGACCCTGGCATTTCTTTGGTGTGCTTCTGTTCATTTAGAGAACATGCACAACACAATAGGAGCAAGCCCCAGCAGGCGCTTTCTGTGCTTAGAAACCAAAACCTGCTTACCAGTGAACATACCCAGGAGTGTTCAAGTTTCCTCTTGAAACATAGTTACAGCCACTTCTGTTTCTTTCTGCCTTTTCCTTTATACAGGCTGTCTCTGCTGGGACAGATTAAACCAGTCTTGAACACCAAATAGTGCTTTAAGATGCTTTGTCTTCATCCTTAGCAGTCTCTACATAAAAAAAAAATTGAGTTCATCCTTGTATCTGGCTTTCTAGGGTGATGGCATCTAGTCTTCTGCATAGTGGATGTCAGTCAGAAAATTTTTATGTAATGAACATCCCCAAATATAATAGAAATTCTGGCCCTGGCTAACAACTCACTTCTGAGAACAAAAGCGACCCAGAGTTAAAGACTGTTATTAACAGCATTAGCAGAAATATGTAATTGAGTGAAGAATACCAAACCAGATTTGGTGCATATGAAACCAGTATGAGAAACAAAAATTACACTTGTGCACTTTTTACTGAGGATAGTGAAAAGGCAAGGCCCGAAGGAAAATAATAATTAATGGAAATTATCCCAAAACACCCAGAGCTATACAGACAAATACAGACATTTTAATTGCAGGTATTTCTATAATGTATACTCTGAAATACAGTGTTAATTCACTCCAATTTCAGTTATGTTAGATAAAAGCATAAAATATAACTAGTTCTGGTGAAATTCCAAGGATTTACTCAGATCTTGAATTCAAGAAGTCAGTATTTACTGACTTAGAGAGATGTTGTGAGCTAGCCTTTTCTTTTTCTCAATTGAACACTAGATATAATTTTAGTAATTATAATTTGGCCAGAATATGATCTTAATGCAAATATTTATGCATTACAGTGACAGTTACAGATATGCACTCTTGAAGATTCATTCAAAGTTTCTGGTTTGAACTTAAAGCAACTAAGGTAAAAGACCTCTTGCATCAATAGCTTGCTCACAAAACAAGGATTTTTCAGTTTAGCAGCTAATCTGGTAGTGAAATATGTGGGGGAAAGTCAGCTCTGAAAATTAAATCCAATTCGTTTTACAGTGTCACCTGGAAAGCATTTAGAGTTCTTTGGATGTTTTCGTTCAATTAGAAATGAGCCCTTCCTTGGGCAGGAAGTATCTAAGCAATGACTCTATTTCCATAAGTCCATAAATAGTTCACAGTCAGTATGCTGAGGGAAATTTCAAATACTTGTGTTGTTAGAAAATCTGACATTTCCTTTCCAATACAGATTAAATTTTGAAAACGTTTGAATACTCCAGAAACCAATATGCATCCTTTGGGCTACATGAACTAACTCAAAGCAGATACCTCTAATCTGTAGGATTAGAAGAGGTTTTTCTCTGCTGCCTTATCCTATGTTCATTGTCACTCAGATAAAGTGGAGAGACATAAACCTGTTTCCTAAAAATATTTGCTTGTTGTACATGCATAAATAAATGTTTTTACTCTTTGAGAAATCAGCCGTTTTTGCTATTGTGAAGGAATGTATCTATGTTTAATAAGGGTCTATAGAGTACCTAATTTATTTTCAAGGGGGATTAAAAGACTTGACAGAGTAATGTAAATGTGAAGGTTCTCTGATTACTATAGTTGACGTATTCTTCCTTCTTATGTATGTTACCTTTCACTGGTTCCAGTTTTAAGCCAACACCTCAATTAGTAAAGGTTGCAGACCCTCCAGAGATTGACGTAGATTTATGAAAAATGTCTTACACTGAGAACAATTCAGAAAGCTTTATATTAGTTCAGAGGCAGCTGCGATTCATAGCACAGTAAAGATCAACTGACCTTTTAAAGGCAAACATATCTTGCTGATAACAGAACCAAATGAGCAAAGATCTAATGAAGATATTATATAACCACCTCTTTCTAAGCCTTGTCTTAGTCTGTAAGAGGTTATTTTGGGCAGGTGTATATTTCTCTTTGAAGTTGTATGCTGTTAATACTTATTTATTGTAAAGATATTCTGCTCTTGTCAGTACAGTTTTACAGCCACAAATGCAGATTTGTCTAGTTTACTTTTTCACTGTTCCTAGAAATAATAAAGAAAGAAAAAGCCACATTAAGAGAAATCTGAGTATCATGTGGAAAAGTTAAAAATTGTTGATTAACCTTGTAAGAGTAATGCAGAATTTTGTAACTGTCAAAGGAAAAAAGAGTAGTAATTATAAAAGCAATATTCATCTCCCACCATCACCGACACAATATTTCTACATTTGCATAGGAGATAGGACTTCTTGCCAGCTGCTTTGACCTGAAGATGAAAGAATGCCAGTGACAGAGTTGAGTGAGCTCTCGCACACCCATAAAAACCACAAAGTCCTGGTTGCGTTCAGACCTCAGATCTGGTAGACACAAGCACATTCCAAAATCACTCTGAGGGGTGATAGTCACACAATGACTACTAATGATAGTAAGAAAGGGCTAATCCAGCCTCATTCTGCCTACTTCATATTTCAGTACTTTTAAGTTGATTGTGTTGTATGCAGTCAAGAACACGCAAAAAAATTTCATATTTTTGAGGAAAAATCAAGAAGAAAAGAACAAGATTCTGTAGCCTTTTGGTTAAACTAAGGACAGGTATGGAACATTTTCTACTGCAAGCCAGACACATTTTAGTTTACACTGACACTTCATGAAAATAACACAGATAATCAGCCTCTGGGTCTTTGGGATGAAGTCACCCAGGCCAAGGCATTTGTTTCCTTTGCAGCTGGCAGAGGCAGAATTGCATGATTTCAGGCAAGATCAGAACACCTTCCTTTCAGGAAACTGCAAGACTAAGTGTTATTTCAGCAGAAAAAGGGTGCAGCACTTGGTTTATATGTTCTGTATTCACTACAGTACTACTTAAAGTTGTTTATAAATGAGCCATATGTGATTTCCTTAAGATTAGACCCACCTGACTAGTAGGAAGTATAGACCCTTCTATGATAACTTCAAGGGTTTTTGGTCAGAGAAGCCTTGTGGAAAAAGAGAGAACTCTATATTGTTGACTAACTATTTTTTCTTCATTATTAATTGGTGAATTCCTTGCCTTCTTTTAATTAAACCTCTCCAAAATAGTTATTATTGAGTGTCTCTCCAGAAAATAGAAATGATTTTCCTTTCTATGGAGACTGTCACACAGTTTGGCTCTTTAGTTTGAAAAGAGGATGCTATCAAAATAAGGGAAGCAGATGTATTTCTTGGACAAAAAAAGATAATTACTTTTGTCAGGTCTAAGGATGGACTTGAGACCTCATATTCAAGAAAAAAGGTAAGGCAGGATCATGACTCAGAGGGGCATTTCAGGTTAACAGGGCAGGCAGTGAATACCAGCAAGAAAGGCCAGGATGAGATAATGCAATAGAAGTACATTTTTCATTGATTTGCTCTCTGGGTAAATTGAGAAAAAGAGTTGTTGTATTCTCAGATCACTGTCTGACTAGGGAACTTTTCTTTCTTGTGAGCAGTAGGGATTTCTTCTCAGAGGCCTTAGCCATACGTCAGAAAGTGAGCAGAATATGAACAATACGTTCCTTCTTCTCTCTGTGGTTGACTTTTCTTACTTTGCCTGGGATACAGACATGCCATATTCTGATGAGGCAAAGAATGTCTCAACTCTAGGGTTTCTTTCAATGAAATACACTTGCCAAGATGCCACAGGTGTTGCTAGAACTTTTTACCCATGTGTCATCAAGGATTGCCAAGCCTAGGCAATCCTGGGATGCTGGGTTTGGAAGCAGAACTTCCGTTCCACGCAGACCATCAAACACCTCCTGTGTGTGCTGCAGCAGGGGGTGGTGTAAGGTCTGGGGGATGCCTTGGCCTGGTTGACGTTGGGATCCACATGAGTGTCAGAGGCAGGGATGGTGCCACTGAGAGGATCTAGGCACCTTACCCCTTCCTTACCCTTCTTTTGCCTAAATTAATTCCTTTGTAAAAATCTATAGAATAAATAAGCTTGTTGCCTAAAGTTATTCCCTTGCCTTTTCATTTTCGGAAATAATAATCACAAAAAAATAAGTTAAATGGTTCAAAGCTTCTGTTGTTGCTAAAGTAGATTCCTTCTTCTCTGGAAAGGAGTCAGGGCAAATTTACAAAGGAAGAGAAAAATATCCATAAAGTAATTGCAGAAAATTAGAGTATATTCCACTTCAGTATATTTCTTTGTGTACAAGGCCAGTTTGGCAGATCAGTTTTCCTTCTCAAAAAGCACAGTGTAAAATCACTTTCCTTAGAAGAGCAATATTTTAAAGCAACACATAATTTGCTGATTTACTATTTGATCTAAATGCCAAAACAAATTAATGCCTTTGATACACTGAAAATAGCAGGCTTCTTCCAATCTTTTGGACAATTCTCTAACACCCAAATCCCAAAACTTTCAGCAACCTTTTCTTTAAAGATGATTTCTCTGTGTCACTCAATGAGAAAATGTCACAAGCTTATGATCTTAACATTGCCTTTATAAACTCCAGCTGATCTATTTACCTGCATTCTAATTAAAATCTCATTGAAGTTGGTATGGTTCTTCACAGCCATCAAACTTCACTACTCAGATGCAAGATATATAATAATCAAAACACTGGAAAGTTACCAAGATTGAAAAGATTGAAAACAGTTTTCTGCACATACTAATTACTGTTATACAGCATTTTTCAGTGAAATGTTTGTGTGATTTATGTCTATGAAATTTTAGATTAAGGCAAGCTCTTTTGGAGGAGATTTGGGAAGACAGATATTCAAATTGACAGAAATATGGTTGCAGTTTTAAATAACTTTATGTACATTATCTCCTACTAAATGTATCATAAAGTAGGAATTTTTGCTGTGATTTTTACTTGAGATGCCTCTTTCAAATTCAAAAGGTATTTATCCCTTTCCCAGGGATTATTGCAATATAATATAACAGAAAACAGGCCATACCTTGAAATAGATTTTAATAAAGAAAAGGAGTAGTAAGAATCTGCTGAACACAGATCTCATTGCCTTGCTATCCTTAGTATGTCTGAGCATATTGCTTTAATTTTAAATTTTAGTGATATTTTATATAGAAATTGAACTGATAATGGATTTCTTTCTTCTGTGTTTAACCTCATGCTCTCTGCAACCTCTGACATCTTGGCTCAGCAGCCCAGTCTTTCCATGGTGCCTATTCCAGAAAATGAGATGCTCATGTCCAAGGAGGTAATCAGTTGAGATTTAATGAGTTTAAGCGTTTGCATGCTAGCTTTATCTTTTATTTGCATAGACCATATTGTTGATCAGTAAAAATGTGCTGAGCTTCCAAACCTGCCTTTTTACAGTGCAGAGACTACATAAACACTAATTGTTCTTAATGATAAGAACAAAGAACAAAGAAAAAAAAAGAGAGCTGTTTTGCCAACTGTGATTCTTATATGAATTTGAAATAACAGTAATATTTATGCTTCAGGTCCCTGATATGTGCTGTTGGGATGTTAGCAAGTGGCTATGGTTAAATTATGCTGTTTGTTAAATGCAGCCGTATTTGAGTAACACATTCCACAATTTTCAGTCACTGATATAGCTTCTGTTTTAAATACCAGGTACTACAACAGCTACCAGAAGCACTTAGGATAATTAGTTAGTCAGAATTTCATAAAAGACAGTCAAGAAAATATAAAATGTAGTTCAAGTTTGGCTAGTAACAAGATTCAGTGCCAGTTTTATTTGACTTTGAAGGATAAAAAATTCTTGAAGTCTATATTCAGTGGCTAATTCCCTACTACATTTATAGGTCTAACCTCTAGGACCATAATGGTTACCACCCTAGACAATTCATTCAGTGAGTGCATATGCAATCTATTAGTCATTATCAATTTTCTCTTGAGACAGAGCATGTAGAAAATTAAAAAGTTCAGTTGGCATTGGCAAGTCCATTTTTCTAACAAGATCATGAGCATGAAGATGAATTATAGCCTCAGTGTTGAAATAAACATATGTAATTAAATTAACTATCACATTCTTTACTCTGGCTTTGAAATGGTATAGGACATCACTCATTACAGGACATTTTTAATACTATTTTAGAAATTCACCTATGAAGGCATAACTTAGTACCAATAATAGTAGTATGACAACATTTATGACACAAGAATGAATTTTTTACTACCGAGACCTCTTTTACCAGGTGCATTCTCACAATTATTTCACTGGTTCTTTAATGAATGTAAAAATACAGATAGGAATGATAATTATATATTTGTAAACAGTTTGTTTTTAATTTATTATTTAAAATTAGATTCCAGTTTGTCTGAAAGCAGTAATATGATAATTCAAATAAAAGAAATGGATGTTTGCCAGTCATTTCTACCAAATGAGTAACTTCCTTTTAGTTTTGAAAAATATTGTGTGAGTTTTGGGGTCAAGTCCTTCGCATTTTGGAAGTGGAGGATTTGCCTGAATTTGGAGTTTGTTGACAACATAACACTATATCCTCACAGTTTATCTCAGTTTTCACTGGGAAAAAAAAAGAAAAAAGTGTGTGGAGAGAAGAGATAAAAATGAAAAGAAGTTGATATCTCACTTGTTGGATGGATCAACAGACTGCAGTTCTCCACCAGTAGTATACAGGCATGACCGTAGCCTCTAATTCTCCTGTGCATTCCTGGCCTCTCTGCACAGGGTGTCGGAGACTTGGAGCTCTTTCATGTCTCTTTCTGTTTGAATCTCCATCACAGCCCTCCAAATCTCCTCCTTTGTTCCTTGCCTCTGACATTTCTGCTTGTTTCTACACCATCAATCCCCTTTCCTCTGCCTCCCAGGAGCCACTTCTTGATTCTCTCAAAAGCAGGTGTTACAGTGTCTGCTATGGAACTATTCAAAGAAAGACCCAAAATGCCCTCACAAAGTGAAGTTAGACCAAGAATACCTTTCAGATCTTCTCTGATAGGTTGTTTTTCCCCATCTCAGCTGTAAAGTTTTGGAAATATTATTGAAGTAATGGTCTATCATTAGTGAGAGAGACTACATAGTTCTGAGGATAAATTTGTTTTTGAGATTAAGCAGATTTGCAGTACACCAGAAACTCTAAAATGCACATATACACATATATGTATACATGTGTATTTGTATAAGTGTGTGTATATGCTTGCAGCCTCTGATGATGCAGATGATTTTCCTGTATTTGAAAATAGAGGGAAGCAAACAGCCGGATCCTTGTCTCTCATCCTTCTGCTTTATCATTTCCACACTGAGGAAGAATTTTGCAAATTTAATGGAAAGACAGATATTTTCAAAGAGAATTTTCTAAGAGACATAATTTAACTGATGCATTATTAAGATCAATTCAGAAGTGAAGGATCTTGTACTGACATAGTAAAGTCAGACACAAAAAAAGTTTGGTTAGACGCTAACTTGGTCTGTTCCAAGGCAGGTAAAATATATTAGAACTGTCTTCCCTTATATTTTAAATAAGCACTTTGAACAGAATTTCTAGCTAAATTGTTAAAAAAAGCTTAAATGTACTTAAACAATGGGAGAATTTGTACCATGACCTGTAGAACAACTATATATCATGAAACTGTGGTTGCATTTATAAGGACCAAAGACAATCGATGGGAAAGAAGATTTATAAGTGCCGTTATCAGTAATCTCTGTATTTCCTTTGATTAAGGTCTTATTGGATGACTTATAAATTAGCTAGAGGCAAATCATTAGCTTTAAAATTGAAAAAAAAAGTGTCAGATACCATTTTTCACAGCTGAGCAAGCTGACTATTTTGTACTGGTTCCCTGGGGCCTATCACTAGTGTGTATTTTGCAGCTATGACTATGCAGGTGGACTCCAGCCCATGTACAAATATCAGTAAGAGTTGTGTCAAGCTCACCACAAGCTGCTTGGAAAGTAACATCAAGAGATGACACATTTACTATCTTCTCTATTGCAAATCAAATAAAACATTTCTCATAGAACTGTTCAACTCACTTGTACAGAGCAAGTGATCTAATATTTTCCTCAATTTTTAATCTCATTTTTAGCAGGCGGAGGTGACCAGGACACATCTTGCTGGCCACATGAAGGCCGAGCAATCTCTTTGTATGTTTAATGGGTATCAGAGGAGACACAAATGCATCTGGAGATGGTCCCCTTTTCTCATTCTTGGTCAAGAAGGACTGAACAAAGGCATTTAGAGAGCTTTGAGATCTACACTCTCACTGATACTCAGAAAGAGAACAACATTTATGCTGTCTTTGAGACAGATAGGGGAGCAACACAGAACCAGGAGCAGCTCAAGTTATTTGGAACAGCCTTCTTAGCTGATCTGAGGGTAGAGGCTTCTTGAAGATAAGTTGTTGTTGAGCTGTCTCTGGAAAACAAACACATTTTCACCATTTTCTCTTTTATGTGGTTGGATTTTCAGAATTGTGTGTTATAATGTTTTCCCTTTCCAATGCATTAAAAAAGCAAGGTAGGTCTTGGCTGATGATTTTTAAAATCACGACATCTTTCAGGCACTTCCATTGTTCCTTTTATTTGGGAACCTATCTTGATTCTAGGAACAGTTTATACCAAGTTTCCACCTTATGAGTTTCATAACCCCCAAATCCCCACCTAATTTAATATGTCTTTTTTTTATCAGTGAATTCTGTTTGGATGATGAACTGATTAGGAAAATATCTGCCAAGTCGTAAGCCCAATATTATGGGCTTACTGCTATCATAAGACCCTTAGATCACTCTCCTATATTATCAAAATTATTATCTGCCCTCTTTATCTAAAATTATATACAGGCTCATACTTAACTTCTCCTGCAATGTTCCTCCCTTGGAATGAAAAAGTAAGTCTTATTTGTGCAATTTCAAAAAAACCCCAAATGGATGCGCAGATGATCTGTGAAATGTAAACACCTCCAAGAAGGAGTGAGAGAGGAAATAAGGGAAATGTGCTGCTAGTTTCTTCTTAGTAATTTGTGTTGTTTTCCTCAAAGCAAAGTATTCACTGGAAATAATAATTAAAAAACCAACCAACCAACCAAAAAAAAAAAAAAAAAAAAAAAAAGGAGGGACTTTGTATTCAGAAGAATAGCATTTGTGCAATTTAACATCATTCTGTTATGGCATGTACCAAGTAAGACCTCTGTGAAAGTAAGAAAATAAATAAGCAGTATGCTCTTCCTAGTGAAATCCTCATCTGCAACCAGTGGATTTTAAATGGAGGAGGTCTGAAGGATACTCTTTGAAACATAACCAAGCAATAAGCCAGTAATTTCTGATACCTACTGTCTTCCTTTCAAATAAAGCTAGTGTTTGCCCAGGCTCTGATCTGTGAACAGTGTTATAATCAGTATCAGAATTTTACTGAGTTAGAACTTTTAGAGAGAACGTAGGGCATCCATATAATCTTAAAAAAACCCTCATTGTGTGCAGGGGCTAAAAGTATGTTCTCATTTACCCTTATTCATCTATGATTTACAAAATCCCAAGTCTACAATTACAATTACTAATAAATTACTAATTGCAGTTAACAATACAATTACTTCAGGTTCATGTAATATTTTGCTGCAGCTGAGTAATTACTCAGTTTTATCTGTTTGTTGTTCACGAAAGATCTGCAATATTTACTTGAGGAATCAATAGCATTTCTAAGTCAACATTCATAAAAAGACCCCATGAGAAAAAGCGGATTCTATTGACTAAGTGGTGACAGGATTTTACTGACTGTCTTTTGTGCAAAGTAACAAAAGTTCTTGAAATTTGAAATTCCATGAGAATGTCAATAAGGTCCAAAGTTCTGTTATATGTTGCTCTTAGTCTTTATTTACTTAAGGAGTGTTCCTGCTCAGAAGTCCATAATAGCATTAATCATTGATAGATTCTACATATTAAGAGGAAAATGCACCCATTTTGTGGAAGTGTCCTTGTACTAAAGAATTTATGTAAAGGGTTTAAGCGTTATACAAAAGCTCCAACCTAAATGGCGTTATCACAGCAAAACGATGTTCTTCCAGTTAAAACACGCTCCTTGCTGGACTCTGAATTATTCTGTAGTGATTCAGCTCTTGCATACTGCTCAATATCTTTTCAACTTGTGAAGAAGATTCCAAGTTGTCAAAGCAAGGACAAGGATGTGATAGATACCTAATGGAAGTAGAGAGAACTCTACTGGAAACACTCCCACTCAAAGGTCAACTTTATGCAAGCGCCTACTTTTTCCATTTGGCAGTGGGATAGGTCTTTTCAGACATGTTGGAGAATAAGATGGTGTTGCTCCTTGTGCTTTCCTTGGAGACAGAAGCATGGGCTCTTCATGTGTCACATCGAGTGTACTATTCACTTTTTTCACTTTCAGTCTTGCAGCCTTGTTCCCCAGACAGTGGAGAGCTGGTGTAGACAGGTATGGCAGAACATTGCTGCCCATTCCTCTCTGGAGTAGTGGTCTCACCGCCCTTAGTTTAATTTGACCAAGCCAAGGACTGCAACACTAAGCTCTCTACATAGACTTATAGCAGTTCATTTAGCTGAAAATTTAATGACCTTGAAAATGAATATTAAAAGTAGGAATACCTACTGCTTTTACTAAAGGAGTAAGATTTTCAGATGCTAGCTGTGACAAATTCTTTAACCTCTAAATTGGATGGGCCACTGAAACAGTAAACTGTTGCCTTCTGATACTTATATATAGAAAGGCGGGTCCAAACAATGCACACTTCTAAATTCTCAAATAAAACCTTTAAATATCAGCAGACAAACATTCTAGTTACTTTATACAGAACAATGCTTTATTTTTTTTCTTTAAGATTTTATATGTTCAACAGGAAATTTATATTGTGACAGGTATTTGGGCAATACTTAAATCAGCTTCAATTATATCTTCTTGTTTTAAGTAAAAACCTTTTAGTTATAGCCTACTGACTTGAAAGGGTGTGTTAGATCACCATGCTGTAACAAGGAAAAGCATTATATGCATTTATAGAATTTTATTTGTAGGGTGATTGCATAAAAATAATTACTGTCAGTATATTAGTTTTATAAGTCTACATTTAAAAGTCCAAAGGGATAGTAATATAAAAATAATAAAGAGAAAGTTTGAAATATCAGTATATGATTCAAAATGCAATTTGAACCTAATTCTAACTGGCATTAAGAAACAGCTGTTGTTATTGGTCCCCTTCAAAGAATGGCAAGAGTTCTGAGAAATAGTTTTAGAAGAAAAGAACTTGCTATGAATATCTGGTCAGAACATAGATTTAGGCTAAAGAAGGTTTTTTAAAATTATTCAATACTTAAGTAATACATAAGTAATTAGAATCATAGAATCAGATTAAAGTTAGCTATAGTGTTTGACCTCTGTTATGATATAAAATATTATTCCTTATGCCTAATTAAAATGTCCCCACTTGCTGCCTTGTTTTCTTTCATCATGAAAATCTGAGCTGTGACAATTAAACCTTTCTTGAATTGCTAGAAAGGGAAAATAGATAACCCTTAACCTATTCTTTAGTTTAAAAAGTGCTATCTGTAGCCACCCCCATCTGTCACAAATCTTTCCCAGAAATCAGTTGTCCATTGGGTTTTTCTGCTTGCTTGACAAGGCAAAACCCCTATTTTTATTTTGAGGACTCAGAAATGGAAACTATGTTCCAAATGCAGCCTCACTAGTGCCGAGCAGAGGGGAATAACTTCCTTCAACCTGCTGGCTATGCTGTAGTTAATGCAACTGTATATGAGGTTATCCTTCATCACAAGAAGGCTGGACTGATGCACATTCAGTGTGGTGTCAGCTAGACCTTATGTCCCTCTCAGCAGAGCTGCTTCCCAGTCTGTCAGTCAGTCAGTCAGTCAGTCAGTCACTGTCCTGTGCTATTGCATGGATTATGCACTTCCTCCATCCCTCCTTGTCCCCTGCCCCATGCAGGATTTTGTATTTGCCTTTGTTCATGAATCTTCTGCTAGCGCATTCGTCCAGTCCAGCAAAGTCCTCCAGAATGGGAGTCACATCCTTGGCACGTCAGTCTCTCTCACCCTCCAAATCAGGAACATCCACAGACTTCCTGGATGTATAGACTCTTCAGATCCCTGATGGAGATGTCACCCTTGCATCCTCTGAAACACCACCTGGAACAGAGATTTTGGACTGTTGAATACTATCTTTTTAGACCAGTGTCCTAGATAGTTATTGGTCCACCCTGAAGTCTATCCTACTCCTTGTTTTGAGTGCCAGGCTATTACAGAAGACTGGCAAAATCCTTGCTAAGGAGTAGCAAGCAACACTTACGTCATGTGAATGCAAGGGTGTCCACATGCTCTGTCCTCCCAGAGTGAGGTTCAAAAAAGAACTGGAAAGTGGAAAACCAATGTAAATCTGAAATATCCTCTGATGAGCAATTAGTCAAGGTGATGCTTGCCTGTCGAAATTTGCCATGTGCAGAAGAATTCCTCAAGAATGTCAGTGAATGAAAAATCATTCTTGGTTCAGTAAGCAGAGTTGTAAATTAAGAGCGCAGCAAACCAGTGATTAAAAAAAAAGAGAAGTTCTCTGTGAAGTTCTTCACCAGTTTTTACAATTTTGCCTGTATAACATATTGCAGTTTTTAATCACCTTTTCACTTTGTTTTTGCTTTTTATTTTCATTTTTCTATAGGTTTCCAATGAAAGAGGTTCTGTTTAGATATCATGGTGAGTATTACTATCTTAAAAATTTTGGTTACAGTCACATTTGAATATGTAACTGCTTTGGTGTCACTTTATCAAATTTTTATCATTTTATTTGAAAAGGTGATAGGATGCTTTAGGCACACAATTCAGTGTTGGGATAATAAGATGGATATATTTAGTGAATGATTTTCTATGAAAAATTATTAATGCAGAATTCCGGTTCTTAGCATGACATAATAAAGTCACAAGAGAATTAATTTTAAGTGGAATACCATCAAATGATTGGAAGAAATTGAGGCATACTCTGGAATTAGATTGTGAAAGGATGTCAGGGAAATAAGATGAATTTTTTTTATATTTGAGCACATAACCACATACTGCCATTGAATGAATAGTTTGCTAGAGTTAAATAATACCACCTTGCAAATAATGTACTATGCTGAGAGCTGATTTAATGTAGTACTTAGCAAGAGAGGTCAGCAAACAGGTGACACAGAAAAGGCTGAAAAGTTCAATGCAATTTTTTTCTCTTTCCTCATTTCAGTCTTCACGAAAAAAGGCATTAATTATGACTAGAATTTTATTTCAATTATTATTAAGAATTTTAGAGTAGGATCATGGAGAGGAATTGAAAATAACACCTGAAGGAATACTGAGGTAAATTGGAGTATTCAGGATGGAACAACCTAATGAAATTTACTGTTAAAGTACTTAACCTAAGCAATTTCTCAAACACTAGCAATTAGCAGGATAAGTTCCCAGAAAACTGGAGAAAGGTAAACACAATGTTCTATCTAAGCAAGAGAGGAAAGGAAAATCTGAAGAATTACAGAAAATTCAGTCCTAATAGCATTTCTGAGACACTGGAACAAGGTATTAAACAACATGTTTGTGGGCATCTAGAGAATAGTAAGAAGATAAGATTATTTGCACAGAGACACGTCAGGAACAAATCCTATCAAGTTGATCTCATTTCCTTCTGTGACAGCAAAGCAGATATAAGGATGTGTTTTATACAGTGTATCTTCAGTGTGGTCTCACATGACATCCCTAAGCAAGCAAAGCAGATATGGACTAAATTAAATTCACATAAGGTAGATAGGTACTTGATTGGAAAGCAGGACTTTGAGAAGAGTTATTTGCTGCCTAAGTGGGAGAACATCTCACAGACTTCTAGAATGCTGTCTTCTAGCTCTAGCACTATAAAACTTTGCCATTAATTACTTTCTCAATGACATGGACAATAGGCTTACCCAATTTACAGATAATGCTCACTTGGGAGGACTTGCAAGCAGCACGGAAGCCAGGATTTTAATTAAAAAAATTCACTTTCATTACAAAAATGGCTTGAAATAAATATGATACGACTGATTGAAGAAAAATACACAGAATTATGAAGGGCACAGACAAAAAAAGAATGACAGTACTACTGCAGGTGAGAACCTGAGGGGAGGAAAAACTGAGTCTGAGTAGATGTGAATAGAAGAGGTGATGCTTTCAGGGAGATGTTGGAAGGAATGCTTCTTATATGATGAAGATAATTACTTTTTCCTCACTATTAGTGCAAAATCAGTGGCATAGGTTGTGGGGAAACAAATTGGAGATTTAGAAAACATGTAAAGGCTTCAGCGTCTTAACACAGAAGATAAGAAATAAGGACAGAGTAGAGATACAGCAGTTTCTCTCTTCATAATGGACTATTATAAAGGGATATTAGTCACTTTTCCATCTTTCCTCTGAGGAGAAAAAGAAATGGGTCTAAATTTCAGAGAGAGAGAGATTTAGTTTGAATTTGAAATGTTACAGCTCTGTTAAAATTTAAGTTTTAAAAGCAGCTTGCCTCAGGCTGCTGGCAAAGACAGGCAAGCTTCTCACAAGATAAATCTGATCTGCCAGCTCTCATCTTCTCCCACAGCTATAGAACAGAAGAGGGGGCTGAATATATATTTAGGGTTGGGGTTTTTTTTCTGTGAAACTATGAATTCTATTTGTTAGCCAGATCATCAGGTTGTATAAATTAGGAAAAGGTAAGTGACCTTAGTATGTGATATGCATTTTACTAATCTGTATTTTTGACAAATTGTGTTCATGCAAAAATCCTTCTTTTGCAGCCCCAAATTAGGATCAAGAGCTAAAACTGAATTTTGAAGCCTGTTTCTATATTAAGAAGGAATCCACAGCACCAGTCTTATTTAAAGCACCATTTAAAAAAATATTGCTTCTGGTATGCTAGTTGCAAGGCAGTAATAACGATCAAATATTCTTTCAAGAAATAATCTTATGTACTAGCATAATTAACCACGGAGGTACACACATGAATACACCATTTCTTGAAGTGCTTGTCAGTTTAAGAGATGCCCAATATAACACAGCATATTTTCTTTAGAAATAATATAAATGTTGAAATTAAATAAAGCTGTATTTTTGTTGCAAAGTGTTTTTTGTGATTCTTGTTTTTTTACTCCTGTAAATCTGGCTCCATGGATTTCAAATAGCTGAGAACAAATTCCAGCATTTCTGGGAAATGAATGCTCCTGTGTTCTTAAACTTGGTCACATTTTGCCACTGCACAGACACTTGTACTTTGTGAAGTAGTCCAGGGATTATTCATGTTTGTGTCAGCACCCACAGCACTGAACATGCACAGTGATTTTCCCCTGCCATGCAATATTCATAGCTCTTTTGACCAGGTGGTGAGTGCAGGCAGAATTACCGTCTGTGCTCCTGGCACACCAGGAAAAAACAGCGCTTTCCAGTTTATGCTGCTGGGTTTTTTGATCTTATGTTGCTTCCACATGATGTTGTCCAAGCCTGGATCTTAAAGATTTTGCTTTCAAAATGTGTTATGAAAGTCTAAGGAAGCCGGTTGTCTATGCTTGCATGAGCTACCTGAGTTCTCCCCAGTGTTTTGGTGCTTTGAACCACAAGTCACCTCTCAGGTGACTCTGACAAGATGCTCAGGACCTTTGCATCGCAGCCCTGGCCCAGAGTGCAGGAGCATTTCATCTCCTGCTGCATTGTGATTAAGACTGATATTTTAATGAGAATCCCTGCTGTTTTCATTAAAATTAATGTGATGAACTATTTTATGAAATACCACCATAAGGAAAAACATTAAAATGAAAACCAGCTTAAGTGGAATAGTCCATAGGCTACTCAGGCTTTTGCCCTATTGGACCTGGTGTAGATTCAACCCAGCCTCCTTTTAAGCTGTTGGACTCTCTAGCTGTGAAAACAGAAGAAAAGGTCAGCAATCAGTAAGTCTTTCTCTCTATAGGTAATATATAAATTTTTAAGAATATCATGAAAAGATTGCTGCACATTTAAAGGCCGTGTTTTTGTAATAGTTTCTTTCTCAATAGAAAAAGAATGGAAGTTAACTGTATAGATCTTGTGAATGGCATAGCTATTAACCAGGTGATAAAAAAAAAGAAAAAACATTTCAGTGAGTTCAAGAGAGTTTGTTGGGACAGAAATCAACACATACAAATAGAACAAAAAAGTATAGAAAAAATTTTAAAATAGATAAAAATTCATACATATGGAAACATCTATAACTATAAATGTGTTAAAAATACTGTAGAAGCTGTAATAGATCTACCCACCAAGGACCTAATAGTATTTCTTGGTTTCAGTAAAGCACTGAAGTGAGAAAAATTAATATTTAAAGCCATGTGATCTGTATGATTCTCAAAAGCCTTAGTCTGCTTTCCTGCCCATTTTATCAATGGCATTTGTTTTGTTCTGAATTTGTTCCAATCCCAGATTTCTTCTCCTCTTGAATTTCATTTTTGTAGAGCCCGAATCCATTCTAGCATGTCTAACTGAGACCATCGTTCACATGGCTTAAGTTTAAATTAACCCATGAGATAGACTGAAGTCCACAGGTGAAAGGAACACAAGCAAGAGAAAGAACTAGTGGGATTAGAGAAAAGACAAAGGAGAAATCCTTTTGTTTACCACTGGGTTTGTGATTTTGTTCATCTGTGTGTACTTTAAGAAGCAGTTTCCCTCTCTGTTCAAACAGCTTCCATTTATGAATGAAAAATGAGATTATATTGACAATTTCTGTCAAGAAATTCTATCCTGGAAAACCAATGGAAAAAGTATTAAGAGAAAAAAAATCTTTAAGGAGAGATTATAAAGACCAAAGCAACATGTAGTACTAGAAAATTAATGGATGCTGCTTATTCAATAGTGTAATATATTTAGTCCAGGTTCTGATGCCTTTACCCTCATTTTAGTAATGATTTTCTGGTAAAATACACATTCCCATCAGGATCACATTGGCTGTGTGTCTTTAGCGAGGGCTTATAATCCTCTTTTTGCTTCAACTTCTCTTGCAGTCTGATATGCTGTGTTCAGCCCCCTCCATTCATGCTTGTGATGTTTCTTTTTACAACTCAAGCTATCAAGAAAATGACTTATTAAAGTTGGCCCAAGTGGCCAGAAGGGAACTATGTCCAGCACAGTAAGTGTATTTGGGCAGTGACACATGTGAGAAAATCTGGGTGCTGTACCAGAATAAGGACAGCCCTTGGCCCCAGGGTTCAACTGGCTGGCATCCAAAGCCTGGTTTGGTATGGCACAGATCTGTAGTCTTGACTAAGTTTTAATGAGAAAATTGCTTAAATCTCAAGAAGTCCACAAGCTAGAGCTATGCAAAATGAGAAAAGTAAAAGCACAGAGAAAAGGATTTTGTTAGGATGGTAAGAGTAGCAACTCAGGGATAGAAAATGAAAGAAAAATCTGTACCTTAAGGTATAAAAACATCCTTGAAAGCAGAGAATCAGAAAGTGGCAACTAGGCAACACTGAGGATCAGCCTGCTAAAATGATTAAGATACAGACTTACTAGAAGCAGCTGAGGGAGCTGAGGGTGTTTAGCCTGGAGAAAAGGAGGCTCAGAGGAGACCTGATCGCTCTCTATGAATACCAGAAAGTTGATTGTAGCCAGGCAGGAGATCAGTCTCTTCTTCCACATAGCAAGTGATAGGATAAGACTATAGGAGGTTTAGATTGAATGTTAGGAAAACATTTCTTCACTCAAAGGGTGGTCAAGCATTGAAATAGGCCGCTGAGGTTAGTGGTGGATTCACCATGCCAGGTACTGTTCAATAGGTGTGTGGATGTAGCACCTGGGGACATGGTTTCATGGAGAACACAGTGACAGACTCGGTGACCTTAAATGTCTTTTCCAAAATTAATGATCTTATGATTCTCAGAGTCACTGGTGGGAGCAGGTAGGAGCACACAATTGAGATGAACACTAATTAATATCTGCATAACTTCCTTGAAACACCAGCACAATATTTTCTGAGAGCTCATACTCTCAATGAAATACAGTATAATCCTTGTCTCCTTCATCTCTGATTGGTTGATGAGGTTTGGGATTGGCAAGTTCACAGTAAACATCACCTCTCTGAAGCTAAATGCAGCCATGCACAGGTTAATATGTTCAAAATTTGTTCACATCATGTCTTCACTGATGGCATAACGAAGATGGCATGTGGTCCATCTTATATTCAGGTCACTGCCAAAATTTCTGTGTCTGATGGTGTTTCTTGAGAGGTTCCTATTGAGATATGATCCACAATGACTGCTGCTACCTGTCCCGTAAGTCCTAGTGAAACACCCTCTAGGAGAGCACCTGCAATTGTATGACTACATAGACACTGTGCTGGTTCATGCAGAGGATGCTCCACTCTCCACAGCTTCACTGGGCTGAGCCCAGAGTGGGCTGGCCTTGACAGAGCACAGGAGCATGGCTGGCAAGGAGAATGAGATGGCACCTGCTTCCTCCAGGCTGATCAAGTGGTGCAGCTGGCACAGGAAATATGCGTGGTCAATTACTGTGGTGGGTAGAGCAAAAAGGCTGTGAGGCCATAGAAATTACATGAGGATAATAATAATGATAATAATCCATGTAACGTATATGTAACACCTGTAAAGTAATTTCCTTTTACCTGTGGTTGTTGACTCTGAACTCTTGGGCATTAGTGTGCGTGCCTCTCTGTGTGTGAGGAACGGGATTTCTTTGGCATGAACAATTTGGGTCAGTTGCTCTTCCTCTGCCTCTGGCCCTAAATCTGTTGATTCAAATATTTGATGAATTGGGAGAACTGGTGTCAGAGACTGTGAATAACAAGTCACACTGTAACAGGACTCAGATGTCTGATGAAATTTGTCAATGAGTAACCATTATTCTAAGTTACATGTAACTTGGATTAGCATCAAAGACTAGAGATAGGCAGCCCTGAAATTTTAAATTAAAAGTGGCACTGCTTGCTACCACAGCAACAACCCACAGCAGTGAGCTGCCAGGCTCTTGTCAGAGTGGAGGCACCCTCATTCCTATGCCTGCTACAAACATACAAAGACTAAATTGAGAGTGAGAAAATCACTTTAACTCAAAGCTTGTCTCTGCATAAACACATCTAAGAACTAGTCATTCACAAATTGGAAGGATGAATCCTATTCTGCCATTAGTACAAAGTAGAGAGAATATATCGTGGGATAATATTTTTGTTGAAGTAATTTTGCCTTGACAACTTTCACTGCATTGCAACCATAAAAAATATTAGTAAACATAAAATATTGTGGTCATTAGAAGTCAGTGATGTATTCTGTGCCAGGAGTCACCAGTTAAATTTCCATTTGAATTCAACAAAAGGAATGGATGGTATCCTTGCAGAGTTTAAACTGGAGATAAGCAATGACATGGATTCTCTGATGTATTGAGTTGTGTCTCCTGGAAAATGACTGACCTGGGGTCTGGCACTATGATTTCTTCTGGCTGAGTATCCCTTCTTTTTCCTGGCATAAGGTCATAGTGCTGCAATTCCCTCTGCATAAGTCTTGACTCCAAATCTGCTTGTGGCAGCCAGGAGAAGGAACGATGTTATGGTTGTCTGATGGGATGGGCTCTGCTGTCTGTCCTGGGAGTCACCTTCAGCACCAAGTCTTGCCAGCCACTGCTATCCTACCCTTGTCTGAAGGTGATGAGATTTTTATAATGCCCAGTAGGCTCAGTCAGACAAATTAGGACAGCTTTTAAAAGAAAGCCTGTAAAATAACCCTGGTCCAACTTCAAAGAGATTCTTGGACATTTTAATGTCTTTTTTTTTTTTTTAATTTGTTACACCATCAACCATTCAGTGATATTAATATTTGAATTTCTGCCAAATGTGTGGTGTTTCCTGAAGCTCGAGCGTAAACATCAAAAACTGCTGAAAGAGGAATTAGACAAACATTTTTGCACTTAATTGTGCCAACTAGAACTAGTACCACGACCCTAACTCAAAATCTTAGAACAGCTGTTATGCTTGGAACAGGCTAATCTTAAACAGAGAAAAATGGTCACGTCGAGCTGTTTCTAAATTGTTACAAATAATTCAGTGGATGCCTTCACAGAGTGAAGACAGAGCTGCTTGGCTTACAAAAGAAAATACTGAAAAAAACCCCCAAACCTATTTGCTGAAGCACAACGGAATAGTTTCCTGGGTTTTTTTAAGGTTTGAGCAGAAGCCATCAAGAGGGGAAAAATGGGTTATATCAACTTTGTTGCAAAACAAAGGTGTTTAGAACACAAGTTGATTTTTGTATTCCTTTGAAAGAAATCTAACTCCTGTGTAAATGATTTCCAAGCAAATTCCTCACCTCTGGTTTATCATCAGCAGGTTTTTAAAGTTGAAAAGAGATATGCCTGTTCACTTAATCTGACTGACAGACACTTACCACATATTCTTTCTTATGTGTTCAGAGCAAGGATATAACTAGATGAAAGTATTTCTGATGATTTGTAATACAAAGGAGATTTGAATTTTGCTAATGTCAGTGCAAATCAGAGGTCATTCTCTTGGAGCTGACAGAGCTACACAGACATAAGGAAAAGAAATGAATCATAATTTCCAGAGAGCACTTCACTGTTGCCACAAACATATACTTTATCTTCTCCCTTGTATTTGTTGCATCATTTCAGCCAGTGACAGAATTAAGGTTGTCCAGATTTTTAAATTATGAACAAAAGAATTAAAAAAATGCAGCGCAAATCTGAAGGTTAAGATTTATGTACTATAAATGTGATGGACAGTGATTGCCTGTTGCTGACCTTGGCATTTCTGTCGTGTTTCACACAGGAGATTGCCTGCAAGAGAGAAAAATAAAAATCGTGTAGTTGGATGTAATTTTTCTTCATCTGCAGCTCCCTAGTTGTGACAAGGACAGTGTAGGAAGCAGGTCCCACAAAAGCACTGCTGGCAAGAAATTGTATTGAAGACTTCAATATTTGGATTACAAGCCCAAATATATAAACATACAGACACTTTGCCTCTTAATGTCTCTACCATTCAAGGCAATGCATCCACACCGGCTGTGCTTTCAAAAGTAGCTGCCCTTCGACGCTGTGCCATCCCAAGCATCCCAGCTGAAGTCACAAAGGGAAAACTCCCCTTAATTCCCTAGGAAACAACCTACTGTCAGCTTCTCCAGGTTCCTCTCACTTACTAAGAAATGGAGACAGAAGGATGGCTGGTTTTTACCTCTGCTTGTTCAGCTTTGGAGACTTAAATTTTCTTGTTCAGATTTCAAATTGTGCGTGATGGTTTTTATTTCAATTAAGCCTTATGTGCTATCTCTAGTAGGAACTTCAAAGTTCTTTTGTATTTTTTTATAAATCTTTTTTTTTGGCAAAAGTATCATGTATATGATTTTAAGCCCTCGGTTCAAAAACCTGGAGATTACATATCAAGTAGCAAAGGCTGTTAGACTTATCCTAGATATCTGGTGGGGTTTTTTTGGGTTTGGTTTTTGTTTTTTGGGTTTTTTTGTTTGTTTTGGGTTTTTTTTTTTTTGATATATAGATACAGCCATTTACTTTTTAAATATGAATTTATCAGTGAGTATTCATTATGTTAATTAGAATGACTGCCAAGTTCATTTTGACTAAGAAATGCAAACCTTAAAAGAATACCTTTGAGTAATAGTTTATACTGAATATCACCTGATTTTTTTTTCTGATTTTGCCCATAGTAAAACAAATGAAAAGTGTGAAGCATATAAGGCTAAGCTAGAGTACTGGAAATAAAATTGAAGTTTACTGCAGTGATGTCACCCTGCTGATCAGAAAAAGAAATTTAGATGAGATACAATCTAAATGTTAAAGGTTTTCTCTCATGTGGAGAGCACACTGGTTATAGGCACACAAAAAGAAAGAGAGCTTCCTTTGACACCATATACTCATTCCTCACATTGTTTTGATTTTAGAAGTCTCAAATATAGAACTAATATACTGGATCATGTATATTTTGTATATGTTGAAACTTTGTTATATACTTCCTCACTTGCATGAAATCACACCAAAGTTTCATAATGATGAATACAGAGTTGTGGCTCTGTTTCCAGTACCTCTGTATCTTGGGCAAATAAATTGGTTTACAACATATCTGACTAATAATTAACACATGTAGAGTCTTCCTAGAAAACCGTAGTCTGCAGCTTTCTGTTCATATTTCTTTCTGATTGCTAACTGGAGGTACCACATCTAGAGTAAATGAACATTTGCTGAGAAAGTGAAGGACAAGAAGCCTCAAAAGAGGCTTCTAGAGGCACAAGAATGTGGCACAAAATTCAGATATTGCTCTTATATTGCATTGCCAGTGAAGTTTTGACGGCAAAGCGTCTTGATTCCAGAAGAAACGTCCTCCAAGGACTTTACTCTGTAGAAGACAGTGGTTCTGCTAAGTGGAACAGGATTAAAAGGAGTCTGTCTCACGGAAGTTCCTGCAGGATACGAGGCTGTTGCACAGGAAGAGATGATGACTGCAGCTTTACCATTGTCTCCAGAGGAGCTATATGTTACTGTGACCAGTACTGCACCTCAGGCTCTCCTGGGCCTGTAGACTGTTGTGCTGACTACTGGGATGTCTGCAACCACCCTGTGGAGCCCACCAGGTCTGAGGAGCCTTGGCCTCCTCCAGCATGGGGTAAGTAGGGAGAAAATGCTCAGTTGGAGTTAGTCCATCACAGTGAAAATATGCATAAAAGTGGAATTACTGATTAGTCTCTAGAGTGTATAAATCCTGAAAATACGACTAAAGACATGGTGGACAAAGACACTAAGTATGACACTGAAGTGAGAATTATACTGCTGTTATTTCTTTGTCTCTAGGGCATTAGTGTTGATTTGATTGTATTTTTCTTGGACAGAACCTCTGTTTTACTTGGAACTTCTCAGAGAATAACCTCATTGGGTCAAAATTACTGTAAACTGAAAAATTTCAGTAGGATTGCATGGATTAACATGAGATGAACAGCAAGCTCTAAATATTTGTATTAGTACAAATCATTTTTTTGTACATCAGTACCAACAAATCATCAACAAGACTGAGGGTTGTCCTGAATGGTACTGAGGTGTTCTGCAATGCATTTGATGCAGCATAGCTTTCCTGTGGGGCACTGTTTTTCTGGCGACAGCTCAGGTGCAGGACTAAATGAAGGCATGTGCTTAGAACAAGGGGTAGGTGAAGGGATGTGTTTGGAACAAGGATTTGCGGCATATTTTAGTTTCTTACTAGGAAGTTTGCAATGGAAGTCCCTCCAGGACTATTCTAAACTAAGTGTAAGTATTTTTAGTACTAAAGATTAGGAAAAATAAGTATTTTCAAAACACTAGTCCTTTTTTGGCTTTTGAGTAGGCCAAATCTCTGCTGGTGAAGAAAATTTGGTATTGTGGATTTTAAGACTATGTAGCTTCTTACTGCCTGTACACCAAATCTGGCCAAAGATGTAGAGAATGTACCAAAGTTTCAAAAGCCTAAAATCAACAAAATACTACTGTGACTTTTTAAAATTAACTGTCTCTTTGCAATAACCTTGCTGCTTGCAGTTCAGCACTCAGAACATAAGCTCTTCATGAGGCTGTGCTCTTAGGTCCACAGCCAAAATCTGATTAGTGGGAGTGACAGAAATTCTGCAAAACAAATTTTATTTTCCAAAGTATTTCTAACTTGGAAAGTTTCTAACTTTAAAAGTCTCTATGTAAATATAGATATTTTTAATTTAATTTTTATTTGGTGCAGTGGTGTATATTATTTTCGACATGAGGTTTCTGTTGC
Organism: Brachypodius melanocephalos; assembly: GCA_013398615.1. Classification (NCBI taxonomy): domain Eukaryota; kingdom Metazoa; phylum Chordata; class Aves; order Passeriformes; family Pycnonotidae; genus Brachypodius; species Brachypodius melanocephalos. The sequence continues at coordinate 48,734,972 of VZSR01003807.1, read as the reverse complement.
AAGCTCTACATAAACATGTAGCTGCGTTTCTGCCCAGAGCTGAGAGCTGGTGAGTCTGCTTTGGCAAACTTTCTCACAGAATTGAATCACTAGAAAACCTGCAGCAATTTGCTACATGGTCACTGCCACAAGTCTACCTCTAAAATGTAGAAGTGTAACAGAAGGTTTAGGTAAGGTGAGGGGTAATATTTTTACTTCTTTATTAATCTAATTTTTTGCATTTGTGTTTGCCGTTTTGTAACTCCTAATATACCTGTGAGGGGTAGCAATTATATTTATAGTATCTTTACTTGTCCTATAGATGATCTTATACTATTTTTTAATATGTCATCTCACAAAAAATCCTGGTTCTCTGATCTTTAAAATGATGGAAAATCTGCAAGTTTCAAAAATCTCTTTATTGGATATTCGTTATGTAATAATTTAGAGGGTAAAAGGCGAATAATAAAGCCAAAAATAAAGCAGGGGAAAAAAGTAACAGAAAACCCCATCTCTAAAAAAATCTTTCTGGAACTGGAATATCAGAGGAATTGGAATGAAAAAAAGGAGAAACGAGTAGGACCAAATGGCTGAAGATTACGCAAATTAGGAAACATAGTTAGAAATGACGTAAGTATGTTAGATGACTTCTAGCAACTGAGACTACACTTCTGCTTCAGGCTAAGAATTATTTAAGCATTTGAAGACCATGTATGCCAAAGTACATTTTACCTGGAAGATCTTAATCTTTTGGTTGCTAGAGGTTTTGGTCTCAGAGCCTCCTGAGTCATAGTTCTTTAAATAAACCAATAGACTGAAGTGTTTTACGTGGACTGGAATGTACAGCAATAAAACTGCTCAGAGGTTTATTTCTGGATCCCCACACATCCACTGACTGTGTACAGCAGAAACAAGTTACACTGTGACTTCTTCCATGGATATGCACCATGCTGGGGGTCAGTATTGATTTAAATGTGCGGAACTGCTTTGACTCTGCCTTTATAAACCCAGCCTTTGTGGTTTTTTTTTTTTTCCCCTAAGGCTTTCATGTGTAGTTCCAGAAGAAGGTGTACATTCCTGCTTTAGATACCAAATAGAAGTTCAGGATTTTTTTTATTATAGTAGTATTTTAAATTTTGTTGTTAGAAGAACTTTTTGAGTTTTATCTCAGGACTTTACTTATTATTTATTTTATCTCTCTGTTTCAGTTATTCTGATGGTACAAAAATCCACACACTGGATTGGTGTAAAACAATTACACCACCCTGTTGGTGGTGTAAAGTGACATCCAGTGAGTTTACTGATTGCTTTTACATGACAGATATGATCTGACCTACAAGGGAGTAAACCTGACGGAAGTACTCACACCAATGCTGGAGACAAATGAAATGAGAACCATTAAGGGTATAGGAATGTTGGACTGTGAAGGAAGTCTCCATTTCTCAAATTCTCCTCTTTCCGTTAATGATTTTCACATCATAAAATCCCATTCACATAGTAATCAAGCTGCATCTTCAAATTAATTAATTTCCCACTTAATGCATTAATATTCCAACCTAGTACATTCAGAGCCAGACAATCTCATGGTATTCCCATGTGTCTTTTAGCTTAGATATCTCTGTTGTCTCACTGCTGCCTCAGGCAGTGCTCCCGGCCCGCAAAATATTAATTTGGCTGAGCTAAAGAAACTGCATGGTGTTAATCATCAATTCCCTAAGCATATATCATTATAAAGCTGCTTCTGTGCTAGTCCAGGTTTGCATTTTATCTTGGGCACAGGCAGTGAGCCCTGACAGCAGAGCTCCAGTGAGGGTCGGTTCCATTCCTCAAATGCTGCATCAATTCTTCCTTATCTTGATATTTTTGAAATAACTTTCTTGATCCCCCTTCCAGCTACTGTCTGATGCTGACTTTGTGACATACTGTGACAAGCTGTTGCACTATGGTAATTTGCTTTGAGTATTCTGTGAAAAACACCTCAGCTCTTAGCTGAAGTTGGATTAGAGCAGCCACTTGAGGCCTCAGACTGCCTCAGTGGGATCTATTTTACCTGGGCTATCTCCCATAGCCTGCTGAACTAACAACAGGGAAATAAAGGCATTTATAGTTAATACATCACCTCTGCCTCACTTCTGCACTTTGTTATGAAGTTACGTGGGGCTTGGAGTGCGTGTGTCTGTGCTGGCACTGAGGGGGTGCGGGCAGCTGAGGCCCGTGTGTGTGTGTGTGTGTGTGTGTGTGTGGGCAGGCAGAGCCCAGCCCCGGCCGTGAGAGGGTCACGGCCGCCCTCACACCCGTGCTGGGAGAAAAGCATGGGACCACGCAAACCTGCAACACTGTGCTAAAGCTTCCTGAAAACAGAGGAAAAGGCAGTCCAAGCCCTCTCAGTGGGGGAAGAAACACAGTGTCTGTAGGCTCAACTATCAGAACAGGCAGGAGAACACATACCTCTGTTAAAAATGTACAATGTTTGTTATTGACTCAATCCAACACTTGTGCAGGTATTCTGCATCGTTTTTCCACTGAAACTTTGACAATCAAATGCACCAATGAAATAATTTTTGTGGAAGATGTTGAAACACGAACAAAATCTTTTCTCGGTAAAGTGTTATCAAATACGAGAAATGAGAGGGATGTATTTTTTTGGAGAACTCATCTCTCAATTTACATTTTATCATGGGTTTTGGAGGGTGCGTGAAACATACATTTGCCTTGAAATGCAATTGATCTGTCTGTTTTGCAAAGAGCAACTAATCTGGCAAGGAAAAAAACCTTATTGCAATAGGTTTGGAGTATTCACTAGTTTTTAAAATTCTCTATGTGTAAAAGCTTATTTCTATTTTAATTGCCAATTAGAAAATAATTTTTATTAGAAATATTTTCTTTTTACTACTGGAAAATGCCTTTATTTGAAGAATTTTTTATTTATATATAAAATGGTAATTCTTCAGTGGGTGTTTTGAAACTGACACTGAACTTACTTACTATGAATGATAATATATTTCCCCCCAAAAATAAAATGCATTAAACTGCCTTCATTACTTGGAAGAAACTGGAACCATATTCTTGACTTTCAACTACGTAATTCAAGCATACTGCATAAAACCAATTAATACAATAGTAGCAAGTGTTTTCAGTAATTCACTTGAAGAATTATTTTATTTTCACATGTCTATATGTTATGTTGGCAGGTTGTTATAAAGATGGCCGATTTTACGGAGAAGGAACAATAATTAAAGACAACTGCAATTCCTGGTAATGTTTCAGAGAACTGCAAATTGAATTTTATTTAGCATATGTCATGAAACAGGAATTAAGGTAGAGAGCATCTTTAAATTTATATTTAACATGTAATCAAATCAAAGTGGCTGCAAAAGTAGTGCTACGTATTGAGGTTTTGCAGAGGTAGATTACAGTCAACTTAGAAGAACAGCAAGAGGGAAACTGGACTTTCTAAACAAAATATGAATATCAGACATTTAAAATCTCCTCCTCACTGGCCTAATTCTGTTCCTGCTCAGTAAAACTTAAATTGAAATGGTTTCAGTCTAGATCTGGACATTGATCAGATCAAACAGATATCATTAAACTTTGTGGAATCCTTCCTCCTTGTTTATTTTCGTTTTGTCATTTGGTGTTTTCTGCATGAGTAATGAGAACTTAACTTGCAAGGAAAGTATACATATACATACATACATATACATACATACATATACATACATATACATACATATATATATATATATATATATATATGTGGAAAGGGGTGAATTGTTTGAGCACTCCTTTCTCTGCCTTGGGACAGAAGCAGACAATACTGGCAGGGGAGCTCTGCAGTCAGCCTTGGCAGGTGGCTGCCTGAGCTTTGCCTCTCCAAAAACCAGCCCTACACTGGAGGGACTGAAATCCCTGAGCTCCAGCCCCACCCAAATAAGGCTGGAGCTCCCACTGTGCTGACTTTAGCTCAGGATCTTTGGAACATCATGTCCGGGCCCCCAAAATTCTTTCTGGGTTTCCAGAGTAAAACTTTCTGAAAACATGTAATGTTTTCAGGAATTCAATATCAACATTAAATTCCCTGGTTTGATCTCACAAAGATGGAAGCAAAAGTTTTGAGATATGACCTTTTTCACTAACTGTAAACCTTCCCGCCTTGTTCCAACCCATTAGATGGTGAAGCAGGAAGAAATGATGCTATGTTTTCATAAACACTCTGGGACAATTATATCGTTCACACTTTTTTCCTTCTCCATCTGTCTTGAGTTGTTAAAGTGCATATTTTTCCTTTGACAATTTCTTTTTTTTGTTTAATGATATTCTTGTTCTTTCAGCAAATGTCTCAACAGTCTCTGGAAATGTTCAACAGATGTATGCCTTGTTCGCCAAGACTTAATTCAGCACATCAATTCTGGAGATTATGGGTGAGAACTCTTTTATTTTAAAGTTTTGTTGTGCATCAAAATATTGCTCATTCTGTGTATGTGCACGTTACAAGGTGTGCAATCTTCCCCACCCCTTCCTTCTCCAAATACATTACAGCAATTTGACAGTAAGTGTGCATTTGTGAAACTTTCCTAAGTCATTGGCAGATTATAAAGCTTTAAATGGAAAGATACTGAACACCTTATGCTGGTAATATTCTCCAAATTTAGAACAATTTCTTTTCTCTCAAAAGATGATTTGCATAATTTTCTCCTATTCTTCACTGTGTTTATTACTTGGGATAGATATTTAAAGTAATTTTTTCTGCTCCCTTGAGAGCACTGTTCCATGTAACAGGACTCCAGATAGCACTGGAAGAGGAGGAGATGGGTGCAATGGGGATCAGGTTATCAGAACTTTGGGGGCTTGGTTTTTTTCTTGCTAACAATATCATTCCCCTGGCTAGTGCAGGGAATTACTGGGATTAGGGACCCCAGTACTGGATCTGTGCCTTGGGAGCCTTCTGACTGTTTACAGGCAGAGATACAGGGGCAGCCACACTAGGATCTGGGGTGCCACATTCACCAGTGAGGCCTGTCCAGATTTCAAGGTGTCAAGAGCACTAAAACATTTTGTACTTCGTGGGAGACTTTTAAACCAACTGAATTAGGACAAACAACCAAATTAGGCCCCTGGAGCCTGAACCTGTCTCTTATCAGTGGTGACCAATGGGATTTGTCACAGGGTGACAGGTGAAGTATGACTCAACTTCTCCATGTGCTTGCACTTTTCACTGACCACGGGGAGACCAAGAGCATTGAGGCTTCTTTGGACAGCATGAATCCCACTCCTTGTTCTTCATACAAAAGCAAGAAAGGAAAGGGTAAAGAGAATGCTTGGTTCCCTGTCACTCAGCCCTTATCCAGTCGAAAATTTCAGTGTGTTCCAAATGTGCATGGCTGCAAGGATGGTTCTTTTTGTGTTGTGTGTATAGAGTCAAGTCCACCTGAGAGTAGCAAGGGAATACTTAGAGAACCGTGGGGAGTCCTTTCTCTCACAGTGGCTATTGGAATAAACCTCAGGCAGAAGGTGTCATCTGTGCTTTTTGCTTGGTTCAACAGTATCTCTCTTCTGGTGCAAGAGCTTGAAGGTGCACTGTAACTCACTACACAAGGCTGCTAGTTCTCTGTGGGAATTTGGGCTGGAGCACGCCTTGAGCATAACTTCAAGAGAACAGTAATCTTTTGACTGAGTGTCTCACTTGCCAGTACTGCTCTGAAGTATTGCATGCTCATATCCTGCAGGCTGATGTCATGCTGACCCCAAATCACCACTATTCATACACTACTGAGTTGCTCCATCCTGCACTTACCTGCAGTGGAAAAGCCAAGAGTAAATATTTTCTCATGCATATTGAATGCAAGTTTTTGAAATGCAATTTCAAGAATTTATTTCTGAATGCTGTTGCTATTTGTACTCTTAAATGAGCAATGTGTTAATATGAGTGATATCTCTAACCTGGGTCTTGTATTTTTGGTTTTCATCTGTGAGGAAGATGGAAAGCTGACAACTACAGTCAGTTCTGGGGAATGACAGTGGAAGAAGGTTTCAAAAAGCGCCTGGGCACCTTCCCTCCATCTCATTCTTTGCTGAATATGAGAGAAGCTCCTGTAAGTGTCATGTACACTTGCTAATTTTTAAAATAACTTTATCATATGGAAAAATAAATGTGGACAGTTATCTGATTCAGGGTTTTGTCACTAAATGTTTCCATGTTGGATGCGATGTTCCTGGAACAGTTCTACAAGTCATAGAATGTCTGGCCGTGTTGATAAGAATCAAATAAGAAGGAGCAAAAGAAAATCCTAATCACTGAAGCTCTACAGCAATAATAACTTATCATTGTAGTTCATTTCCTTTAAAGGGCTCCATATTTTCTCCATTTGCTAATCATTGCACACATAACTGTAACCACAGAAAAATATATCTGGGCATAGTTCATTAAGGGTAACAGCTGAGACTAAACAGCAATCTTTGACAGAAGCTGTGAAAGCTTTTTCATGTTTTGAAGAAATGGACAGCAAAATTATGGGAATAATTGCAAAATGAAATGGTTCTCTACTACCAGCTTTCTAAATCCCTTGGCCATAGAAATTTTCATGACAGCTAAATTAAATTTCTTATAATTTATTTATGCTGAAATTAATTCTGCATCAAAGCAAATATACTTTAAATTAGGTACATAGGTTAAGCAATTTAAGAAAAAATACAAGTTATTGAATCCAGAGTGATTTTTCCAATGCTTTGGATCAGTTACTTAGTTTCTTTCTTAGAGGACAATTTATGGAATTCACAGACCAAAAATGCCCCACCTAACTAGCTCACCAGAGTGAAATTAGAAGAAGTGAAAGTATAAATAGATAGATCCAAGGTTTTCGAAAGCATTAAGTATAACAGGTATTTATTTTTGCCTTCAATATTGTTCAGGCAAGTGATGCCATTTGATTATCTATTAGAATTCAATTGTTGATGCTTGTTTTTGTACTGTGGTGTTTCTACAACCGAAAGAAAACTTTCCAAACAATATTAAAGGTGGCAATACAAAGAGCAGTCCTTTAATGAAAGCCTTCAGGTGCACAAAATATCTTTGCTCATGCCCAATATCAGATTTCCACAAATTTTATAAGTTTAATTAATTAATATATCTAGCAAGTACATCCCATAGGAGACCAGTTGCCCTGGTTAGCACCCTTGGGCCTGCCCATTGGAGTTTCTCCAAGGAGTTCTCGGCACAGTATTTTGTTGTCTCCTGTGCGCTTGAGTGAAACAGGATTTTCTTGTTAGAAATGCTTTTCTTGAAAATAAGACTATTTAAACAGAATTTCAAGAAGGTGGCATAAATGTGTGAGAAAGGGTAATCTAATGTTCTGAAGTGTGAGAAAGCATGAAAAATTATACAGCTGTCTATTAAAAATCTATGAAGCTGCAAATATATATATATATATATATATATATATATATATAAAGTTAAAAATCTTTAGACATCAGTGGCTGAAGGATTTCCACAAGATAGAAGGCTCTGTGGTGACAGCAGTGCAGAGCTGCCACTTGAATGGGTTTTGGGGAAAGAGGGCATGGCCTCTGCAATAAATTTAGCAGTCCTAACTCTTTGGCTTAATTCAGACAATGTCAGCTCCCTGCAGCAGCATGGCAAGGCATTGGGCTCAGGCCCAGGCTGGCCAACTCAGTCAAAATTACCCTCTGAAGCATTGCCAGAGCAAGAAGTGGACAGGAATTAAGCTTTGGAGTTTTTCCTTGTAGGATTTCCTGGACTAATCTTCACAGCCAAAGAAGAATCATTTCAGTTGAAAATGGCAGGTCAAAATAAGACAATAGGATAAAAGAATTTATTCCAATATTTAGTAGGTGTTTGCCTTAAGTTACCAGGCAACTGCACTGAGGCTCGAAATAGTTGAATTGATTTGGGGTTTTTGGCATTTTCCTTGAGGGATACAGTGTGAAGCTCATATAACACAAGCAAAAAAAAAAAGGATGCCATGTACCCAGCCCAGAGACTGACATCTCCATTGTTAGGTATCTAGCTAGGTGACACAGATCCTACCTAGGAAAACAGGAAAGGGAAGGTTTCAAGAAATTCTGTATGATACTTCCTTTCCTCCATTCAATTTGTAGTAGCTGTTTACTCAGTAGTCTTGCATTATATCCAGCTTATTAAATCATTTTATTAAGATTCCTGCTGCTACTTTCACTGCTAGACTTCTTACAGCCTTTGTTCCACAGATACATTTCTCCGTCGTAATTTTTCTGTCTGTTGTCTTATGAAATCTGTGAGCCACAACCCAACTCCCTTTGGCACTCCCAGACACCCAAGGAGATTCTATGAATTTTTCTCCAGAAATCTAACTTGGCACATTCATGCATTTAGTCTTCACGAGACTTCCTTACATGTTGCTGGAATCACATACCTTTCACAGGATCCTAGGAAATCTTTCTACTTATAAAAGCTAAAATTATAAAATAATACTTTCTGTATGACTTTCTCAGCTTCTGCAATAATTCTTAGGGAAATCACAAACTTCCTAAAGTCGCTCGTAGAGCTTTTAAAAGTTCTGCTATTAATAAAAGATTTCACCTGCTCAACGAGGTGATGCTTTTGTCTGGAAGGAATGTTTGACATTATGATAGATTAGAATACCCAAAAGACAACGATGTAGAACAAGAACTAAATCTGAGCTGAGGGCCCTCAGTTGCACAGTATGGCTAGATTTGAGTATAGACAAACAGCTAAATGCACCACTAAAACTTTTTGACTCCTGACAAACTGGAAGCTCCTCCATCTGAGAAGGCATTTTCACTGCAGGAGACAGTGCAATCATTCTTGAAGTTCCATGTAGCACAAGAATAATTGCAACACCTTTAAAACCATTGTGATACAGTTCTGGTGGTATTCTGTCAGCACAAGTCCTGACAAGAGGTACATTGCAGTGGTCAGGTCTGCACCCCTAGCAACAAGGTGCTCACCTACATGCCATTATACAAGATAATGAAATACATAACTCAGGAATAAGGCACCATTTTTCACTAAATATCAAGAAACTCATAAAAATAATTGGAAAGTAGACAAAGTAAACCCTCTGTTCCATTGATATATGGCTTTTCACAGTAAAACTCCTCAATGGTTGTAGTTCTCTTGCAAATTGAAGGTCATTCATGCCCATTTGGTCTTCACAAAGCAAGTGATGTCCAGAATCTTTTTGCTACATTAAAAAAAATTAAAAATTGCTTTCCCTCAGGCAAACTCATTCCATATTTGCAAATGCAGTTATCTTCGACCTTTTTTCTCTTATTGGTAATCTATCTTTTCTGAAGAAGCCATTGTTGAAATTTGAGTGCTATTTTATATCCTTTTACATTCCTGCTCTGGCCAGGCTGCTAACTTTGCTGCAGAGAGTACATATAAAGGTTTAAAAATAGTTCACCAGTCATTTTGCTGATTGCCTTGTACTGTCTGGTGCTGGTCCATGGAGCATACATTGAGAAACAGTTGTCTAGACTTGATATTTGCCACAGACCAGCAGCACCTCTCAATATTGGGGTAGCAATTTTTTTCAGAAGAAAAGCCCAGTTTTCTGGCTACAGATCAGTCCTGCTTTTCTAAATGGCAAGGCTGAAGGTCAATGAGGAATTAGCTCTGGGATTTACAATATGAGGCTAATAAATACATTGGCAGTAGGTTAGGAATACATAAAGTAATACATTGTCAAGACTGGAGATCTATTTAGAATTTTGTTTTTCTCAACTGCCTCATTTGTAATGAGGAATCATCATAAGCATTGGAAGCAGACATTACCCACATAGCTGGGCTAAACATTTGTCAAATTTTGCTTTTCTACTGGTTGGTAGTAAAGTCTTATCATATAAAAGAAATTCTATTTGTCTGGGATTTCTCCTGTATGTTTCATCTTCAAAGTAAATCTTGATCTAGTGTTTACTCACTAATAATGAACATAATGATAATTTGTCAAGTTATTCTTTAAATTAGTTGCTGCTTCCTGAGTGTCACTTGATGTTGCAAGTCTCATGTATATAAAATTCTGAAAAACAGTCTTTTGAAACTGATTAATCAAAATATTAAGATTAATATTTTAGCAAGGATTAGAAAACTACTGGCCTTGTATGGCTGGAGGTGAGACTTTCAAAATTATTGAAGTGACCTAGAAGCTTGGAGTACTCTTTAATGGACTCAGGACTTGCAGCCTGCATCTAACCTGCTCGGTCTAAACCACTGGATCTGGGAATACACACAGACTATATAATTTTGCCTGTTGGGGCTGTATCCCAACCTGATGTCAGATATAGACCAGAGGTAAAAGCTTCCTTTTTCCTTATCCACTTTTTCTCAAGTGGGGATTTTCTGTGGCAAATCCCAGGGTACAAGCTGGATGGAGGCACTGTTGTTTCACAGTGTACACAACAAAGTGATCTTGATACAGACAAAGGGCTAAAATTTGATTCTCCAAAGGCTCATAAAATAGTTTTAAAGAACTGGCCTCAAATGTTCAAATCATCTTAGAAAAAGGTACGTTTTATGATTATAAATCACAAAAACCATTTAGAAAAATGTTTTAGCAAGGGTACCCAGAATTAGAATATAAGTAAATTGAAGTAAAATAAAGGAATCTAAACAGGATAGAAGCTATTTGGCTTCACAGTTCCAGCCTGCTGATAAGAAAGAAGCATCAGTGAGCGTTTTGTTAGGAACAGATTATCTTATTCTGTATATTGTATTTCCTTCTGGAACTGAGGTTATCAACAATTTTTTGAAACAGACCGATTGCATGGCCTAATACTGCAATACTCTGTGGCTATTCCTATTTCTTTGTGCAGTATAATCCATCATTCCAAGAAGTTCAACAGTAAAAAACAAATGGGTCAATGTTTTTGATATGTTCAACACAGAGCAGATTATTAGCATTTGTACCAGATGGCTCTTGCATATGCAAATATCTGTTCAAAGCTTGGAGGACTTTGGAGGTGGACATAAATTAAGGCTGAGAGATGAAGGTGCCAGAAATGGCTGGCCAAATTGCTTTAGTGACCAGATCATGAATTTTCATGAATTCACTATCAGATTGAAAAGCAGAAGAAAAATCACTGATTTTTATTCTGGAAAGGGAATAATTGCTTTAGAATGAATAACTTCAATGTAAAAGACAAATCAGTGATGCACTGTACTGATTCCTCTCTCACAGTGACTAACATTTCCTACGTACAGCCACATGTCTGGGAGAACAGGGTAACAGGTATTTAACTTCACTACTATTTGTAGCAGAGGGATTTTCTTCCCAAAAATGCAAGCTGGGTCATACTTAGCAAATTTAATAGAGAATTATTGTTTGAGATAAAAATCAGAGAGGAACTGGTCAGGTTATTCAGGTTGACAGTTTTGAAGCTCAGCTTTTCAGCTCAGCTAATGGAGTGCCAGAACCCTCCTGCTCTCAGGGGTCTGCAGCACCCAGCCACAGGGAAACCACCACAGAGGTGCTTGGGAAGTCACAGGGGCCAGTGCTTTAGGTTTCCTTAGTCTAAAAATTAAGAATTTTACAAACAAAATTATGGTAAAATTTATGATAAAAATAGGAAATTAAGCATATACAGATCTTCTACATTTTGTTTTAGGGAAAGTCACTTCCAGAAGAAAAGTTTCCTGCAATTTTTTCAGCCACTTATGAGTGGCCTGAGTGGATTCACGATCCTTTGGATCAGCGAAACTGTGGAGCATCCTGGGCTTTTTCAACCGCAAGTAATGTTTCTTTTTACTTCCTTTGAAAATATCAGTGCTGTTAGATGTGTAATGAAAATTGTAGTGGTTAGTAACAAAATAATATCAGCTCACTTTTTGCCTTTTATTACCAAATAGAAACATTTAAAATTGCTGCAACTTTTCCTCTATATTGTCCCAAAATCTTTAAATGTCAATCTAAGCTGCAGCACTTTGCTTTTCATAAAACTGTGTAACATAAGCATGCAATCAATCTTTATGACTTAATCTGGCCAGTGGGTCCTCACAGGTGCAGGTTTCAGTAAATGCTTCTTCAAATCACAGCAGTAAAAGAAGGAAAGAAGCATTTAGGCCAGCTAATCCCAGCTCCCAGGAAAAAACAGACTGAACATGCTCTTTTGCTGATATATCTTACCCACTGCAGTTTTAAAAAGAGAAAACAAAGAGAGCTTTTAACAGGTCTTTCGACAGATTAATGCAGAGATGAACAGGGACCACTGAGGGAAAGATTTTGCAGATATTATGTTTAATTTTTCCTGTCCATAAATAATATTTTTATTTTAATTCACATAATTCTTTTCAAAGCTATGTAGTGTGAGATGCCTTCACGGGTCCTTTAGGTGCATCTAGCATTTTCAGTCTGAATTTTCAAGATTAATTGTTGCTCAATGAACAGGCAAGCACTTTTGTATAATTTTTTCTTATTAAATAATTTCTGTAAGTATTCCAACACTTTACAATAAAAAGCTTTTATACCTATGAAAATAGATTCATTATCATGGAACATCTCACAAAAGCACGAAATACAGTTGTCATGTGACATCAGCAAACTTCCTTTTCTGAATTCCTCGGAGTTCATCAAAGTTAGTGTTGATTTTGATGGGGATTTAGATTTCAAGGAATTTTTTAAAAATTTATTTTAAAATTCAAAAATGTGGTACTAAAAGTAGTATAAATAAAATTTAATCACAGGTAATGACTGTGAGGCTTAATGATTTTTTCATTGTCCTTTGATTAAGAATGTAGTGGAAACCTTAGTTTTTAGAAAGTAGAAACCTTAGTTTCACCCACAACCTGGTTAACCTAGTCTGCCATTAAATGAGTTCATGAATATATAAGTACTAAGAATTATGATTGTCTGATTGAATTCACATAAGGAATCTATGATTAATAATTTTGTGTAATAAGGGAAGGAGGTACAAAGAGTCCTACATTTACACTTCAATATGAACATCTCCAAATATTCTTTGCAATAAAACCAATATATACTTTCAGTCTTTCATTTTCTTCTTCATAGGAGTCTTTTTTTCCAATTTTTTTCCCTCACATAAAGGAAAGAAAGGTGGAAAAGAAAGCAAAGAGATTTGGAGATTCAGCTGCAGAAAGCTGGGAAGTATTTATTTCTTCTGCTGAAGACAACCAGATGTGATTATGCATTTACAAATATGATAGAGACAATTATGTAAGTGTCTCATCTGATGTTTAGATATTTGGGACTTTATAATAGCCAGTAAATGTAGGAATTTTTTATATAACAGCAAAGTTGTTCATGATGCTTTGCAGTTTCACAATCCTCTCTCACAAAAGTCTGGACAGATTATATCAGCATTATTTAGTGAAGATATCTACACAGACAGAAAATATTGAGGTCGTATTTCTGTCCCTCTTTCACAAAAACAAATAGAAGATTGTGAGTAATTATTTGTTTTTGGTAACAGAAAATTTATTTTCAAACAGGTGTTGCAGCAGATAGAATAGCCATTCAGTCAAAGGGTCAGATCACAGACAACCTTTCTGCCCAGAACTTGATCTCTTGTGATACCAGGAATCAACATGGATGTAATGGTGGAAGTATTGATGGTGCCTGGAGATATCTGAAAACTCATGGGTAAATATTTTATCTGGCTCACAGGTTGAGATTATTTTAAATTGAACCAGTTCTTAAGTTGCAATAAGACAATACCTAAATGTACTTAAAACTTCTGTGTTTCTTGGGATACAGGCTCTTCATTTGAAACAACCTTGAGTAAACAGCCAGTTGCATGAGACAATATTGTGAATATTCAAAAGAATCAAACGTCTTTTCTCTGTAAAGCAACTTGTAATCATTTCATCTCAAGGTTGTTCCAGAGTGCAACACCCTCTTAAGGACTGTATCTAGATCCTTCTTTCTTCAGATCAGACTAAGCAGAGCTAAGAGCTATCAAATTCCCCATGAACAGCTAGAAATTTTAATATGTGATATATTAATTTATGGAAAATTATTTTGATTGGAACTTTGGAGGTGACCTGGTCCAGCATTCTGCTCCATGCATGGCTTTGAAATTAGATCAGGCTGTTTAGGCCATTTCCCTGGACACATTTTGAGTATCTTCAAGGATGGAAGTTCCACAACCTTTCTTGCAGCATGTCAGTTTGTTTGAATTATGGTCAAACATTATTTTTCTTATATCACCATTTTTCTTGGTAGGACTTGTGACTGGTGCCTTCCAGCTTTCCACTCTGCATCTCCAAAAGTTTTGTTCTGTCTCCTCTATACCTCTCCTTATGTGGCTGAAGACAGAAATGATATATTCTTTTGGCTTTCTCTTCTCTAAACTGAGCAAGCCCAGCTGCCTCAGTTCCAGTCTCCTCTTTGCCTTCCACTGGACTTGCTCAGTTTGTCAGTGTCTTTCCCAGGGAACACATAACTGAAAATACAGCTCCATCTGCTGAGTAGCAATTTGAGGAGAGTATTCATTTTTCACAATGTCTTGGTTATGTTCTTGGTAACACAGCCCAATATTGACTGTCCACATTTGCCAAGAGGGCTCATTGGTCACCTCCATTCAACTTTCTGTTTCTCAGGACCCATGTCCTTTTGAAATGACTTTCTACACTGGCAGTGCCCTGCCAGTACCTGGGCAGTTCTGGCTCAGAGGCAGGATTTGCCATCTGTCTTTGTGGAAATTCAGGATATTTCTGTCAGGCTCATTTCTTCAGCCAATTAACACTGCTCTGAACAGCAGCCACGCATACTAATTGCTCCCTGAAACTTTTACCTTCTTCACAAACTTGCTAAGGGTGCCTTACATTTGGCTGTCCAGATTGTTAATAGAAATGCAAAAGTATTGCTTTTGTGTTGTCTCCTGGGAAATACCATTATTAAACAGACACCAGTCACTTTGGCCCATTGACCTTTCAACATGACAACCCACAACTGACCTTGCAAGCAATTTACCTAATCCAGTAAATTAGAGGAACACCACAGAAATCTATGCTGAAAATGTCACTAAAGACAAGGTAAATGGTAGGTACTGCTTTACTTATTCTCTATGGAACCAGTCATTTCTTCATGGTCAGATTGTCTCATCATATCATGATTACCTGTCATGGTAAATCTGCACATCCTGCTTTCAGTCAGCTCCTTGAAGTTTGTATGCCTGAAAATGGCTTAGAGGAGAATTTCAATAACAACATTTTAGATACCATATAATTAAACCCTACTGTTTCTCACCTTATCAGAATTTTTTGTCCTTTCTGTTCCATACCAAAATCTATTTCCTGTCTTGCTTTCATACAATCTCATCCCTTACTCTGATATATCTGAACCTGACAGACAGAGGGATCTCAGGTGTTCTCTCTGTCAACTTTTAATTTTGTTTATAAAATAAACAAACAAACCATGTCAGGAGCAAAAGAATGTCAGACATGATGTGTCATAGTTGACACGGCACTCTGGGGATCCAGGAGAAGGCCTGTCACACTATACAAGTGATAATGCTGCTTTCTGCAAATGTATCAAACCATTTCTGATATGATAAGGATTTTGTATTTTTATGGGGAGAGTTTACTCCTCTGTCTTTTTCTCTCAGGATTTCAGCAATAAACTAGCTTTCATTTAGGTTTTAAACAGGAGATCCTTCAGCTGAGCAATTCTATCCAGCAAAGGCTCCTCAGCACCTTGAGAGCTAAGGGAAAAGGCTTAATTTGTGAAGAAATTAAAGTTATAACTTGACATTTTAATTGTAAGCACTTTTTAAATGCAATACTTTTCTGTAACGAGAAGAAAAATCTCATTTTACTCAGTAGCTCATGTTTTGGGGAGAGTAATTGAAACTCTCTCTGGACTGGTTTCTTGCCTGTTAAAAACAAGATCACAGGAATTGCTGGTGTAGATAAGAGAAGTGAGAAAAACTTTTATGCACATTATCTCCACAACAGTTGGAGCATGTTATTTTTAGAGGAAAAGCTGTAGAGAATGCAGTGATAGGACAGTCTCCTAGTTTTCTATCCCCTCTGACTGCTACCCCTCTACTGACAGAATTATCATGAGCCCATAATAATAAAATTCTTCCTATGCCAGCACGTAGTATTATTTTTACCTTAGCACTCTGGTTAGTGACATGGCCTGTTATGTAGAATCAGTTTAAGTTTAAAAGAGTTAGCTTGTTTTTAAAAGGAAAGGCTGAAGCTCTACAAGGCACTTCATTATCAACCTCACTGTACCCTCGCAGGAGCTTGTTCTGGTGTGAATGCAGTGTTTGACCTGACTGAGTAGCGGTGTGACAGTGGTGTGCTGAGCAGGCTTTCTGACTCATGTGAGCCTGGAAACACAGAGCCACAGCACCTCAGCTCACACAGCACACCTGGGAACTGTCTTTTCACCTCCACACTCCCAAGTACTTGCTTATTGCTCAGCCTCCTGTTATTCACCAGCCTCTTGCAGCTGATCATCTCAGTAAAGAATCTGAAGGGCACTGGTGAAAACCGTCATGAAATTTTTGTTCTGTACAATATGATGTACAATATCACTGTGCTATGATAGACCTTTTCTTGCTACCCCATTTTTGTCCCTGATCATCGATTTGTCATCATAGTACCACACTTGAAAGCACCCCTACTTACCTATTTTTATAAACATTTCTACATTCTGCTTTTCTTTCCTCAAGTTCAAATGATATTTCAAAACCCATTTCAAGGTTTCCAGGCACAAATTAACACATTAAGGCAAATACCAAATATCTTTAGAACAGATACTGGAAGAACACAACAACAGCACTTCTGGGTCTGAGCAAAGGTCCATCTAACTCAATGTTAAGTCTCTGCCAGTAGCCAAGAGCAAACAATATCAAGAGCAACAATAAAAAAGTCAAAAAAACCCAACCAAACAACACAACCCGCCCCCCCCCCCAAAAAAAACCCACCAAAAAACCCCACCAAAAACCCACAAAAAGCCCCTCCACCAAAAAACCAAACTCATTTTGATTCACTGGACTCATAATTTAATCAGTTTTGCAGCTGAACCCCATAATTCATAACCTTTTATCTTTGACAATGAAAAAAAAGTTGGAAATTTATGGCCTACAAGTCAGAAGTGTCTTTTGAATGAGTCCTTTCAAACAGTCCTTGCTTCCTCATAGTTTCAGGTGACTTATTTTTAGGAATAGTTATATTGCAATCATTGCTTTATTATCTCCATGCCCTGCAAAACACATTGATTTTCTGTGTGGCCTTGTAAATTATCACAGCAGGAGTTCAATGCTCTTTAAAGTTTCTGCTGTTTTGATTCCTGGAGTGTGCTTAGCTCGGGTTTTTGACAGATGTTCAGAAAAATCAAGTGCTGACCAAAACTATCCCCAGTGAAGTCAGAAAAAGATTTCCATAAAGCTCCATGAAGGTTGACCTGTGCTGAGACCTGACTTTTCAGGATCACTAAACACCCAATTAACAGTGAAATCTGCTGAAAGTGGAGCTGAAATTCTGTTTAAACATCACTCTTTGTCTTCCTCTATGAATTGAAGAATAAATATATATTCTCTTGCCAATTATTCTAGTTTTAAGTATTGCAGTTAAAAGTCATAATTTGGGAGAAATAAGTATTCTTTGAAAGCATCTATTTTAACTAGTAAGGAAAACAAAAATGTTATATTCATCAAGAATGAGGAAGAAATACTTCATTTTCAGGTGGTATAAAAGTTAGACATGAATGTAAATAGTGCTTCTAATCACAATAGGGCTTAATCTGATTTGTACCTTGGGCTCTTGGCAGTTGCAGGGTATGAGAAAGATGTTATTGTTATTAGCCAACTTGCAAATAACATAGTCTAGTGTTTAGGATTATTTTCTTATCTCACAATTCAAACATATAAATGCAATAAATCCACAAAAATTTTCATTAGATTGAACATACAAATGTGACTTCAAATGATTTCTGTCAGAAATGTATGAACACACTACAGAGTTTCCCTGGTTGGCCCCAGATCCTCCTTGTTTCTAACCTTATTTTTGTATGTATGTGTCTGCATTTGTGCATATAAACATATTCATATCTATTTCTGTTTTTCTTCTATCACTCTTTTGGAAGGGTCTTCTTCTTGAAGCATTTTTAATGTTTACTGTTGTGCTGATGCTTCAGCACAAAGTCATGATTCAGCAGAAAGCTGTTCAATTGTCTTAATCAAGGCTGCAGAAACTGTGGTTGGTGAAAAGATTCAAATGTGACACCTAGTTCACAGTGAGAGATCTCATCTGAATCACCACTCAGCTCCAGTGTGCTGCTGTGTGTATGTGGTCTACTTTGGGCAGAAGGAAAAAGATGTTCTCAGATTTTCTATCACCAAATACTAATGGTAAAATGCCATCTCTTATTCGAAATAGCTGAAGCACATATGGGCTTATCCTGAAAAACTTTTGACAGCTAAGTACACAGAAGCAAGCATAGTTATACTACATATTGTGTAGTACTATGGTTTTCAGTTCCTCAGGTTCAGAAAGTCCAGTACAATTGATGAGCTACCTAAATACAAATGCTTTTTATAGGACTATTTTAAATATTCAGCTTCAGCAAAATATTTAATTATGCTCTGTAAAATAAACCCTCTCATAGGCCTGCATGGCATTAACATAGAAATGTGTATATTGTTTCAGAAATGCCTAACAATATTCCACGTATTCCATTTCACAAGCCATTTTTGATAAATGAAGCCCATTGACAACATTGGTAATTTATTGATTTTCTTCAGAGTGAACTTGCATGCATCATTAATGAGATGAATGTACCAGGTGACAAGTGCTAAACACTTTTTTTACCCTATCTCTCTTTGGAGAAGGGTGAGAAGGGCACCACTGTAATGGAAACTGAATCATAAATATCGTATATATTAATTGAAGGAAAAGCCATCCAGTGGAAGATGTTCACACTTCTGAAGAATATTACTTGAAATATCACAGTGGCAAAATAATTAAAAGCTTGAAGTAAAGTGGCAAAAATGTTTAAGCAAGCTTCTTATGAACTTTATTTTTAAACACCTGGACAGGATTGTATCGTATGCATGTTATCCATCATTTTGGAACAAACACCTGGGGCCATCAGCTGAAAATCAGTGTTACGTGTCGAGTGAACATGGAAAAAACTATACAAATGGGCCATGTCCCAATGCTTTTGAAGAATCCAATCGGTTATACCGGTGTGCCTCTCACTACAGGGTGTCCTCAAAAGTAAGTTCATGAATTCATCTGTTGTTTCAACAGTTTTACTCCTTTGGTGTTTGAATATTGTCTGGTATATTAAAGTATGTTCACCTAACTTCACGACTAGAGCTGTGAATTTTCCTTTATGTTGCCCTTGAATTTTCCTGAGAGTTGAAATTCTTTAGAGTTTCTCAGTAGTACATCATCTCTTTAAAGCTGATACTTTGTGGTCCCATGGAAATTAGAGATAGAATAAATGTGTGCAGTCATTACAGTGCAGCTGTTCTTAAATGTGTTTCTGAACATTTTGTTAATTTGGCAAACCAAATATTCTCCAGCAGAAATACAAGTACAAAGGTATATTTATACTATATATACATGCACACAATGATAAATTAGTATGAGTTTTAATTTTATTTAATAAATGTTACCTTCCCTTGCTCTCTCTGTTGCCGCTCTCACCTCCTCTAAGGAAACTGATATAATGGAAGAAATCAAGGACAGAGGGCCGGTGCAAGGTATGGTAAGTTTAAAAGATGACAACATTATTGAAATAATTAGAATGTGCAATGACCTTCTATCAAAATATTAGAAAATATAAATTATATGCCACAGTGAAGAACCTGGTCATATGCACTGTAGTTCATCTAGGGACATTTGGTGGGTAAATAATGGCCCTAAAGGCAGCATGACTGCATCAGAGCCGGTAAAGAGTAAAATGCCCTTGAGCTGGATAGGTTGAAAATTCGTGCAACGTCTGTGTGCAGGAAATCTGTGTGCCTTTCCTCATGGCAGTTCTTTGGTCATGGGTGAAATAGGAATCTGTGGCTGTGCAGGTGGAATTAAATGTTAGCCAAACTGGATTCTACAGGGCTGGGCTTGATTCCCCCACTGGCTAAGGCCAGCCTATCAGACCTGCTCTCTTCTGAAGGTAGTGCTGAACTACGTGGGCTTTCCAGAAAATCATTCAGTACTGAAATACTCCAGAATTTCTCATTTCCGAGCCCAAATGCTCTTGTTGACGCCTATCAGTTTTGAATTTTTCTGCTGAACTCTGCAATGAAGATCCCTGACTTCTCAGAGGTCAGAAATAAGGAGGGTTCAGCATTGAGTA
The DNA here is from genome assembly GCA_013398615.1 of Brachypodius melanocephalos. Taxonomy (NCBI): domain Eukaryota; kingdom Metazoa; phylum Chordata; class Aves; order Passeriformes; family Pycnonotidae; genus Brachypodius; species Brachypodius melanocephalos. The sequence goes on along the minus strand of VZSR01003807.1, from coordinate 48,714,702 downwards.
GGGAACTGCAATTTTTTTTTTTTTTTTTAACTCTGAATACTGTCCATTTGTGGCCATGAATGGTGCTGGCAACCAGGTTCCTGCTCACAGCTCAGGCCAGTGTAACTAGAGAGATTGATGGGTGTGGGGCTTGGAATGGAGAAAGGTCATAATGCAGGATCTCCACCTGTCCTGGATGGCTGGCTGATGTAAAACCAAAGAATTTTATTTCAGAGGACTTCTGCATTTCTACTGCCTTTAATTACATAGGGAATGATCATAATCTTCAGTCTATTATTTAAATGGGTTTGATTATTAGATAGAATTCATTTTGGTGCATCATGGAGTTGAAATTACTTCTTAAAGCTCTTTATGTGGGCAGCTGCAATTTATCTGAAGCTCAGACTTAACAAGATCAACATCATCTGTCTTTTTTTTTTTCCTTCTGTCCAAGTTTGTTTGCTCAAGGAAAATATTATTTCTCACACTGCATTTGATCTAGATGCAAAGACAGTAATTTCTGCTGGGTTTAGAAAATGGTAAAAATTAGGATCCTCAAGATAGAGTTTCAGACCTCCAATATTGCATTCATAGTCTGTGTATACACAGATTTTGCTGAATTAATCTGCTAGTACTAAACTGTACACATTAAATAATCAATATTCACCCATTTGTTAGGATTTAGCTACTCAAAAATTCATATAATTAAAAAAAATTAATGCTCTTTGTGTATCAGGTAAAGGTATTTCTGTTTGTAGAAAAGTCAAGATTGCATAACACCACATAACAGAGAGTATGCATCACTGGTGAAATCACTTGCTGTTTTTTCTTTTGGCTATAATATGAGTTTTAAATGAATCACAGTTATAACCCTGTAATTTGTCAGTGATCTTCTCTCCTATCTTCCCATATTAAAAATGCAACCAGGGCAAAAGTCTAATTTTAAAACCATATCATACTTTTTTCTGCAAATGATCTTCAAATACTGAGGGAGGTTTTACATTATACATTCACTTGTCATTCCTGAAGAACTTACAAAGTGCTTAGGGACAGTCTTATCTATTGTACTAAGTAATATTTACTAGCTGGGAAACATTGAAGATCCTTTCAAGATCATGATGATGAATGGACTTTGATTTTTGAACATATTCAAAGTTAAGAAGAAAAAATGTTTTTTAACAACTGTGAAGCAGTTGTTTCAGGAATGTTATTGAAGATTTTATTTTATACAGCTTTCAAGTTTGAATGACAATTTCTCTCTGACCTACGTAATTGTCTTATATGGTACAGAAAATGAGCAATTAGCATTTTTCGATTCAAGTTATGAAATGCTAGTTTTTTTAAGAAATCACTTTTGAAGTAAACACTGTGAAATTTCACCAAAACTTTGAAAACATTCAGATGTTCAATCTAACACTGCCCGTTCACTTTTTTTTTTTTTTTTTAATGGACTTTAGGAAACACTCTGATAGTTATAATGCTGATGTAGGAAAACTATCCTCTCTGACATATCAGTCAGTACGTTGTTGACAATACCTGAAAGTTTTGATCCCACAAAACTTACAATTTCAGCTGTTATGATCTTGAGAAAAATTTTTATATTAGCTAGCATACGAAAATGATCTGTAGAAAGCACTTGGTTATATTAATGTATAGAGCTAAACTTTGTTTCCTTTTGTAGCAACTAGTTTACATTTCTTGTGTCTTTGTATGATTACAAGACAAAAATCCCTATTTAAGAATTTTATGCAGGGGAATTCATAGTGGAATCAATCTTTTAATCTGCTGCATCTATATGCATAGATCTGACAGTCTCAGCATGACTGAAGTAGCTCATGCATGAGCTATAGTCAATCTTATGAAAATCGCTGCCTTTTCTGATTCATTAATAATTTTGGGAAATGCAAAGTCTCTCCTGTGTGAGAGGGAACAAAATTAGGTGGTGGACTGTGATCACCTTGTCCTGTACAAGTCACAGCCTGTATCAGGACAAAGTCACTGAATAAATAAAAATATCTCATTACTGGATCTAGAATTATCATCGTCTTCATCCATCTTGTACTTCATGCACCCAGACCACTCTAACTCCAAAGAATGTACCATTTTCTAGCTCCTGATTGCAAGGTGTTTCCTATACCTAGATATATATATGTACACATATATACGTACACATATATACAAATATATGTATAAACACGTGCACGTGTGTGCAATGTATATATGATAGATAATCATGGATAAAATTCTATCACATAAACTAAAGTTATTTTGAAAATACACTCCAAAAATTCTACTGCATTTCAACAGAACAAATTTAGGTGATATCTCTTCACAGACAAGAATGTGTCTCATTTGGGGCACAAGATATATTCTCCTCTGCTCAGGAACAGTGGGGTCTCACTGGCAGAGCTTCAACCAAGATGTGATGGGGAAGGGGCACAGCATCAGGCTTGCCCCTGGCAAGGCAAATGGCCTCATTGCACCATGTTCTGACAGTTCTCTCTCATCCCCTAAATTTTTTGACTCTTTTGTATTTGCAGCCAAATATGATAGAAGTTGTTGTAAAGATCGTTAATTTCCTTCAAGTTTATGAAAATATTCAGGTAGGAAAAAGAAAATTGTAAGTATGCCAAACAGAAAAAATGGCAGCATGACCTCAACTTACTCAATACTGCAGATCTATACAAGGTACATATGTTATAAATGGTCCAACCATATAAAAATGTTCAGTGAAACTTGTACTTTTTGGGACTCCCAAGGTGTGAAAACTTTAGGAAATTTTATTTCACTAATTCTCATGTTTCAAGCTGTGTGACAGTTAAAATCATAAACAATAAATAAGATGGAATAAAGCTTATATTTAATGCTTCTAATTCACTGGAATCTAAAGGTAATGTAGACCTGAAAACTATTTTAATTTCTCTGGATCTGGTAGACCACCATAAAACAAATGGTACTAAGGTGGCAGAACACATGTGGAAAAGAAACCCAGAACTGTTTTCTTAATAAACAGATGAATGATGCTCCTAAGAAATAATAAATAGGCGTATTATTTTCAAAATGCAATTTGTAATCTTAATTCTCTTGTACAAAATTTTCAATTCATCAGCTCTTTCACCTTACATTTTTATGAAAGAATGGGGTGATTTTTTCCACACTTTTAACTAACAGTCATGATTTATATATATACAATCTAGTTTTCTTTAAGGAGATTACTGTGTATTTGATGAACTTTAAATTTCAGAAAAAGGCATGTCACTCCACCATATTTCACAGGGTATATGTATATATATTTTTTTTCTATTAAATACTATTCTTGAACATGCAGATGCTACTCAGAACTGAGTAGTTTATATGAACCTTGGGGAAATTAATTTTATTGCATTAGATTTCAAAATTTATGGAAGCCTTCACAAGGCAATGTTTCTTCTTACTGCATTGGAAATCAATGAGAGGGAGTGTCCATGACAAGGAAAACCAACAAACTTGATAAGAGACCTTAGAGAGAACTCTGTTGAAGTATTTCTATTGGTTCACTCACAGCAGGGCACTTCTTAATTGATGCTTTTAGCAGAATCATGAAGTACACTTAATGAAGTCCAACACACAACAAGAATTTCACTGGTAAAATGCAAGGAGCAAAGAATAATAGAAGTAACATTTGCTGACTGTGGTGATTTTTCCTATTGTTTTGCAGCTATAATGAAAGTGTATGATGATTTTTTCCTTTACAAAGAAGGAATATATCGACACTCCCAGAAAGCAGGATCCAAATGGAAAACACATTCAGTCAAACTTCTTGGGTGAGTAAAGAACATTCTTTTACACTTTTTCTCTGGAAGTTAAGAGTGTAATAAAACGTCAATGACCAGTTTGGAACACAAATATTTGACTGTCTCAGAGGGAACACTGCTAGCTCCCAACATAAGACTGATGTTTCATTTTTGCCTTGTCTACGAATTTTAGAGTATCAAAAAGAGGTACCCATCATCTTTGAATCTACTCTTAACATTTGTTGAAAAACTTCAAATATAATGTTTACAGAATAAGCCATTAAGCCCTATATAAATATAGTTAAAACTCACATACACCTACATGCGCACACCCACATATATATATATACATACACACACAAACACATATATGTATGTATATACACATATATACATATATACACACCGTATAGAAATACTTGGTTGGATAATCACAAATATTCCAAGTACATATCAAGTTGTGGACAAAATTGATATCATTTTCTTCAAATATGTCACCAAACAGAATGCAAACAGAAACATAGAAATTGACAGCGGCCTCCCACTTAAATGGCATCACCTTCTGACACAGCAGTCTGGGCTCTCTGTGCCCTGAATAGAAACCAATTGCTGCTGAGATGCTGCTGATTTTATTTGGGAAACTGCTTCAGAAGCATGTATGCAGTGCACCAGTGGATTTCCTCTCAAATATAGACCAGGGCCATAATGTTAGGAAGACAAGTATCTAATAACGCACATGCTTGAATCACTGAACACACCGCGAGGCTTTATTCTTTGTCATGGAGGGAATATGCAAGGATGAATTTATTAAGTCAGCGAGTGAATACACAGAAAAATGATTTTAGAAACCCAAGCAATTTTATTGGTGGTCTACAATATCGTATAAATAATGATTCAATGTGCTAGGAAGATTAGTAAGAGTATTTTCAACAAGTACATAAAATTTTGAAATAAGGTGAATCTCGTGGTTGTGATCTTAGTGAAGACGTCTTCATGAAGGGCATGGGAATGCCTGTGGTTGTGGAAACTGCTGGCTATGAATTACAAGAGTGTGCTTGATAGAGGCATAGAAGCAAAGAGAAGCAGCAGATCTTATGCAAGATCACGTTTGACACTGCTGCAAAAAGTACTGACTCTGGCTAATAGAGGAAAAACTCCCGAATTATCATAAGAGAGAATATTGTGAAGCAATGGAAAAGAGAAACTGGAATTTAGTGTAGAAAAATGGAGCACTGAATTAGGAAAAGATGTTTATGGAGGACAGATGGTATGTGTTGTTTTTTGTGTGTGTATTTAAGGTAACAGCCGTGAGAAACCACTAACATTAGACAGTAAAATTTGCAGTGCCATTTGAATACTTTAGCTCTGGGATGAGCTGCTGGGAGGCTGTGAATTCAGGTGTTGGGAAGGCTGTGAAGTATGCTTGGTGCAAGCACAGGGTGATGACAACTATTCCTTAAGAAAAGCTGCTCCACATTTGTGCAGAATGACCTACCCAGATGAGTGATTATGCAAGAGTGGCACCAGGGGATGTAGTAATGGCTGAGGAGGGAGAGAGGAGGAGATGACTAACGTGCCAACCATACGTACCAACCATATGAAGTTCAACAAAGGGAAGTGCCAGATTCTGCAGCTGAGATGGAGAAACCCTGGATGTACTGACAGACTGGGGAATGAGATGCTGGAAAGAAGTGCCACAGAAAAGGTCCTGGGATCCTGGTTCATTGAAAGTTGAGTATGAGTCAGCCATGTCCTGGCAGCCAGGAGGGCCAGACCTGTCCTGGGGGATATCAGGCACAACATTTCCAGCTGGGCAGAGGAGGGAATCCCACTCTGCTCTGCACTGGAGCAGCCTCGACTTGAGTGCTGGGGGCAGTTTTGGTCACCGCAATATAAAAAGGACATTAAACCATTAGAGAGTGTCCAAAGAAGGGCAATGAAGATGTTGAAGGGCCTGGAGGGGAAGCTGGGTGAGGAGCAGCTGAAGTCGCTTGGTCTGTTCAGCCTGGAGGAGACTGAGGGGAGACCTCACTGCAGTTACAGCTTCTGGTGAGAGGAAGAGGAGGGGCAGGCACTGATCTCTGCTCTGTGGTGAACAGTGACAGAATCCAAGGGAATGACCTAAAGCTGTGTCAGGGGAGGTTTAGGTTGAATATTAGAACGAGGTTCTTGATCCAGAAAGTAGTCGGGCACTGGAACAGGCTCTCCAGGACAGTGGTCACAGCACCAGCCTGACAAAGTTCAGGAAGCTTCTTGACAATGCTCTTGGGCACATGGTGTGACTCTAGGGCAGTCCTGTTCAGGACCAGGAGCTGGACTTTATGATCTTTGTGTGTTCCTTGCAAGTCAGTATATTCTGTGATTTGGTATTTCTATGCCCAAGTGGATGCTGATTTAAATGGGACCTGACAGTCTGTGCAAAGAAAAAATAGCAATCCTTAGGCAAGGGACCACTCTGAGCAAAATCTGAGTGCCTTGACTGAGACACAGGTTTGTGTTAAATAGTCACTGCTAAACACAGAGTAGGAGGAAAGACAAGTAGTCTGATGTACTGAAAAATAAGGAGTGAAGGAAAAAGAAGAAAACTGAAGATAATATTAGGGAACCTCTGATGTGTTCAGAGTTTAGTATGTGGGGAATGCATTTACTTGTTAAAACATTTACTTAATTTGAATATTGCTGAAGTATCCAACAGATCCAACAATATAAAGAGTTACCAATCCTTGAGTTATCTCATATAAAAATGTTGTGACCTCCAAGATTGTGCCATACAAAAATATTTGCAGAGCTGTTTAACTGTAAAAAATGAATTAGATCTTGACAAGCTGGAGGCTGTCGGAGCCTTAAGATAAGTTTTTCTAGTAATGATAAATCCAGCCATAAAACGTGATTCTGCATCATGAACTCTAAACCACTTAATTGTATATATTTTAATGTCTTAAGCCATCATTTTTAATATCATTTATTAGTTTCTATGTATTTGAATGCAAAACATATGTCATGGGTATAAGTCTTTTGTCATTCATATATAGCTTGGGAACAAAGGAAAATTTAGACTCCTTGACCTCAATAAAAAACTCATGAGAATCTCATCATAGTTGTACTTCAGATAAAAATATTGATGAATATTTGTGTTTTGCTGAGCTGAGATGGCTCTTGGAGAGACAAAAAGAAGCAGAGACATGCTGACAGATAGAATAAAAAAATGCAGTTTTTTGTGAGTTGATGGGTGCTGTAGGCTCCTTTTTTATTCATAATCTCTTCTATAAAAGAGATTCAATACTTGTAAAAGGCAGCCATAATAATGACTGACCCTATTAAGCTGATATTTGTAATATCTCTGAAACATTTTTGGAAGTGCCTTAAATTGCCAGTGAATTGTGCAGCATATAAGGCAATGGAGTGATAAAATGCGAATACATTTTAGTGAAGCTTGCAAGAGCTATTTGTACAAAACCAGAAATGCACATGTAAGCTGTCTGATTGATCATTGGACCTGAAGGATTTTAAATGTTTAGACTGGCTTCCCTTGTTCTGCAACATGAAATTGCAAGTTATGTTCTATAATTGAAAGGCTTATTTATAAAATCAACTGTGACAAGACTGAGAGTCTATCTCCAGTGACATACTGTGTGACCTCGGGCTCAGGGGGAGAATATGAAAAGGTGGAATAGCATGGAAGGAGGAGAGGAAAATATGGAATAGCCAGGTGGAGGCTGGTGGGTAGCAGAGTGTTTGGGTTTGGTCACAGTCTCTCTAGTGAAATAGGGCTTTCAGTAATCCGAAGGCAGGATGGACTGACCCACTGATACTTAAAGAGAGCAGGATCTCTCAAGCAGTTTCTGTGTCAGTATTCCAGACACAGGGAGGTAAGCAGAAAAAGTGAGTAATGGAGATTGGGATACATAACAGCTAAGTTTTGGCGTAGAGAAGTTAAATTCCTATGCCTCTGTGTGTTTCCCTTTATCTTTTATAGATATTCATCTGCTCTGGCTTAAGTATCTAAAGGTGAGCTGAATTGCTTTGTAGGATCTGATTTCTCCTTGTAGAAATGGATCCATACAGCTCTTAATGACACCGGAATGAATATCAGTCAAAGAGGCACAATGAAACTGCAAATGGCAAGTGGGACTAAGGAGGAAAAACTATTAGTTTGGTAATTTTCATTTTTTTATCTGCGCTCTCTTATTTTAAGAAGACTGATGGCTGAAAAATGACATATGAAACTGTCATTTTTATCTCAAGGTCTCTTAATTTAAAAAAGACTAAATTCACATCAAAGATGAGCTTGGTGGTAGATTCCTTTCAGATCTGTACATTTAAGCTAGGATTTCTGATCAAACCTGTCATATTTATTCTATGCCAGATTCTCTGCAAATTTGATATTTTTTGTGGAGTTTTGTGTTTTTCTATTTTTTATTATTATTTTATTTTGTTGGTAGTTGGTTGTCTGGGTTTCTTAAATTTTATTTTCTCTTCTTTCTAGTCTTCTGGCTTTCTTAGTTCCATCTAGGAAAGGGAATGTAATGTGCATAGGAAAACAAAACCTGGGCCAGATTTGTTGGTATAAAATGTCATAGTCTGTTTAGTAAGGAAAGTACAGTTCAGTCAAGGAAGTACGTTGGATGGAGTAGCTGGGGTTCTAGGTCAAACAAATCTCTTTTCAAAGTTAGGGAAGTAAAGTATACATCATGAATGTTTGCAGCTCGTTCAGACAAATCTCTCAGACTTTTATCTCTGAATCACTTTAGTATCAGTGCCAAGATACAATAAATGGTCCATATCTCACTAAAAAGCTGCAGCTGCTGAAGCCACGACACTGAAAAATCCAGGAAGGTCTCAAAAGCCCATGCCTTTGGCTGCAATTAGTTCTATGGACTGTCACTTTAAGACTTGGGGGAAACAAGAAAATATTAAAAGTCTTGATAATCTTTCATGAACAAGATAGATTTCCAATGCTTGGAAAGAGCTCAGAATGACAAAAGGCTTTAATAAAAAGACATTGAGATGTACATTAGCTGGAAACACATTTCCCCTCTATTTTAATTAGCATTCACTGAAAGATTTAAATGCAATAATGCAGCAGATTAAATGGCTTAGCCAACAACTAAACAGAAACTTCTATGCCCTGGAAAAACATTGGTTGAATGTTTAACACAAAAAGCCATACTAATGGAGATAAAGTTGATATGTGAGGCAAAAAGCTTGTGGTTTAGTGTGGAGGAGACAGCCAGACAGAATGACAACATTCTAAGCTTTAATACATGATTAAATGATTCATCTATCCAAAGTCCAAAGTCTAAAGTCTTGACCACTGTTAGTGATATCTGGGGTTTGGGCTTTGGAGACTCTGTTTTTCTCTATATTTTTCTCTTTAGTTGCCCTCACTCAAGCTTACACTCAGAATAACTACAAACAAGGAGTTCTTAAACCACCAAAAGTCATAACCCAAACTATTTTGTTCTTGAATAAAGAAACTTGGGCTTGAGTTCTCTTTTTCTTTCATGGGGGAAAAAAAAATACTTTTTCATTGTCAGACAATCAACAGCAGGCATTATAGTTAAAAATTAAACAGCAACACTCGAACATTTTACAGCAAAGAGAAATACATGAGGAGATAACGGGGGAAAGATACAGTGTTTGGTGATTCATGCAGTTAAATCCATGAGACTGTACCTCATACAATTCATTGCAGTAGATCTGTGGGATCAGTGGGAGTGATTTAACTATTGAATCACTGACTCAATTTGACTCACCTCTCATGTTGAAAAGTCTATGCAAAACTACAATTTCAAATTCTTTGCTATTTTCCAAGTAGCTTTCTCTTGTGATGAACATTAGTCAGTGACCCTAACCTTCTTACTTTTTATACAAGATTAAGGATTAAAATTTTGTCTAATTGAGTAGATAAAATTGCCAGGTTTTGTGATCCAGCACTAAGAATAGGACATGATCCACAATAGTTCCATGTGTGGTTTTTGTGGGTTGGTGTTTTTTGGTGTTTTTTTTTTTTTGTTTTGTTTTTTTTTTTTTTGTCTGGTAGCATCATGACAATTGTACAACCAAGTCCAGGGAAGAAACTGAGATGAGAAATTTTGGACTGCATATATTTCTGTCCAGCAAGCAGTTTAAATCCTTGGTTAATTCAAAGCATTGACTTCTACTAATAACAAGTAATCTGCAGAAATTAGCTCAAGATCTAAGACCTGCCACTCCTCTTTATTTTTAAGGCCATACTTGTTTTCAGTTCATATCTTCAGTCTTAAGGAGCCAGTTTGTATAACATCATTTAGCACATTCTTCAGAAATCTCCACTGTATTCACTGTTAAGAGCATTTTACCTACAAAAGCACACTTGAATCTAGTTTCTGTTATCTGCCAAAACACCTTAGTTTTGAAGCCACCTTTTTTATTGTGTTAGGTTATGTTTCCCATTTTATATTATTTTATTCAATGATTAATTATCAGCTTACTTTTTTCCTGATAGTTTTCTTTATGCTTTACTTGTGAAATCCACCTTCATTTTAATTGTGTAGTTTATTTAAAGACAAACTAGGAAATGTTGAAATAAAACCAATTTCTCTGTAACACTGCTGAAACAGTCTCTGTATTCTAGATTTTTACCTGTCAGGCAGAGTTCTTTATTCAGGGCTTGCTCCTACAGAGTTAATATCCAGGGAAAGTTATTACTGAAAAGGACAGCTAAGGTGCCTCTACTATATAAAATTGGACAGAAAATTATGAAAATCATTTTATATAAGGCCACAAGTACTCATCCTTTTATAAGAAAGAGCAATAGAATTCTTTTTACAGAGTCATTTGGAGCAGGTTTCTTTGGAGTAAATGGAAACACATTGCTTAGTTTTTTTCCTGAAGGGGACTGAATGCAAAATTACTTTTTTAATTCAAGGTTATTTTTGATTGAAGATCATGATAGTTTCTTTTGGAAAAGCTAAGTGGAGCATTTCTCACAGAATATTCTTGCCAGAGAGAAGAAAACTCCCTTTTAAAAGTAATTTTCAGTAATTAATAGACAGACTTCCTTTATGATTTCTTAAAACCTCTTCTTTTTCTTCTAAATAAAAATGGAAAGTTTGGATATGAAATGGTGTCATGATTTAAGTCCAGTTGGAAACTGAGAGGTCACTCTCTCAACTCCATCTCTCCCCCTGCACACCCCAGAGGAACGGGGGATAAAGTCAAAGTAAAACTTGTAGATTGAGGTAAGAACAATTTAATAAGCAAAAATAATGTAAAATACAATAATAATGGCAAGTGATAATAAAAAGGGTAAAAGAAGTGCTGTACAATGCAATTGCTCACCACCTGCTGTCCGACACCATTACCCCCCTTCCTGGACCCAGATTGGATGTGTGTCTGGGTAAATTCCCCCAGTTTATATAGGCATGAGTTCTATAGTGTGAAATACCCTTTTGGTCACTTTCAGCCACCTGTCCCAGCTAGGATCCCTGCTAGTTTATTTAGCATTTTTCCTCACTTTTAGAGCATGAGACAAAAGCAAAACCCAAAACATCTGTGTATTATCAACATCACTTTCATTCCAAATCACAGTAATGTAACAGCTACTAAGAAAAAATTAACTTATTCTAGCTGAAACCAGGACATAAGGTTGAAAGGTTTTCCTAAACATACCAAAGGTAAGTACATTAGTAATCTAGAACTTTGCAAAAATAACCCTGAGAAATTCCTTGTCTGTCCAAGTGCAATGAGATCCAGCATCTCTTTGCTTTTAAAATGGCATTCGTTTGGAGTAAATATCAAGCTGGAATAATCCCAAAAGCAAACAAAAGAGTGTGATTAGATTATTTTGGTCATCTCCCAGAAAATACATTATTGTTCTCTAATGGATGTTGTCCAAGAATGTGCCAACTCACTTTAAAGTCTCTGTCAATTCCACTTGGGAACTAATTCCACTGGGACTTTAGTTACCTCATTAAACTCCTTCAGGATTATGCCTTTTTTTCCTTTTTGTCTTGAAGAATTTGAGGGGCCAATCAACATTTTCTCTGAGCTGCTATTCTGCAGGGAAAATGATCTGGAAATCTATCTAGAGTAAGCTGGATGAAACCTTCACTACCTCCACTGAAAGTTAAGGTTCAAGTAGGGGATGTGGAAGGGGAGCAATGGGGGAACCACCAAAATATATGAGGAGAGTCTGTTTTACCTTCTTTTTACCCACCCTTTGTGAAGAAGAAGACAACAAATATATCTGTCCTGAGCCTTCTCTCCTGAGGGCTGAACAAAAGCAGCTCCTTTAGCCTCTGCTCATACATCATGTGCTCCAGACCCCAGACATCTCAGTGGACTCCTGCTGGTCTTTTTCCAGCCTGTTAATGCCTTCCTGTGCTGGGAAGTTAAGACTGGGCACTGGACACAGAATGGCAGTCCCCAAAAAAGGAAATCAGTCACTTCTCTTGATCTGCTGGCTGCACTCTATATTTTAATTTAATATACTTTATTTTAGAGTATTTGATGAGTACCCATAGGCATTGATTACTAAGAAAGCAGCTCTTCTTTCTAAACTGTAAATGCAATGCATAGGACAAGTGCCTATGTATCTATGATGACACAAATCCTGGGAAACTAAATTCATGGTTATAGTTAAGGATACATTGTAGTCAAGGATAAAAAAAGGTTCCTTTTCTAGCTTGGCTTCCAAATTTTCTTTCATTTAGCAACATTTCTGAGAATCAATAAATTCCTATCAATGTATGAAACTAGAGGTTGACTCTTTTAGAAAATAACAAATGTTACAAAAACATTTAATCACAGAAATGTGGCCCTGTGGGAACTGGTCATCATCATGCTCAAGCAAGTGGGATAAATTATGTGCAGTACGAAATGCAGGAATACATGAATATAAATTCAAGGCAATTTTTCCCTGTCTTTGAGACTGATGTAAATATTGGACTTTCATGATACAGATGATGTAAATTTTTTTGAGTAAAATGGCCATGGGTAAAGGAGTAAATCTGAATCTGATATGAAATTCAACAGCCTATAACTTTTAAAAAAATTTATGATTATGACAGATTGTATTTGAAATATATTTGTCAAAGCAATGGCAATTATTGATAATCTCTGAACATTCATGCGATAATGAAAAGAAAATGCATCATGAGGCCTCTTTAAAAAAACAATTGCTTCCCAGGGTCATGATGGCAAAGATTTTTTTATGATTCCTTAAATTTAACGCTCAGTAGCTACTATGTGTGCTTGCAACTACAATCCACACCTCATCTCTCTGCTAGTCACCAATCTGTCTTCCTCTTCTTTTTCCCTTTGGCTGAAAGTGCAGGTATTCCATGTAAATGATGGTTCACTGTTAACCAAGGAGAGTTGCTGCCACTGTTGCTGTTCAAACAAAGGGATGACAGAAAAATCCCAATTTCCCCATTCACAATGTGGGATTTCTCATCATATTTTAGCTGGTTGCCTTTGAAAACTACTGGAGCACTGCAAATACAGCTCAAACCTGTGGTGGTGATGAGGTATACACCAGTAAACTCTTGGTCAATGGCATTTGATATATCCTAGGATTAACTTTACACTGGGGAAAACCATCTAAAAGTTCACATCTTTGGTTTTATGTTTATTTATACTCTTTTATAGGCACCCAAGCATCATGACCTGTGAATAGTAACTAGCATTTGTTGCATAAATTCAAAGCAAGACAGAGCTCTTTAAGCTCCAGCAGAAAAACCACATGTGCTTAACTACCTAAGGTTTGCAGTGCAACTCTTGCTCACTGAAATACATCCAGGTGAATGGGTTGAAACTTCTGTGTATAAAGTGAGGCCTAAAAAATCAGAGTACTAAGCAGTTCAGCTACAGCTATACCCCTATGAAAATGCTATTGCTAGGCAGGTGGGGAAAATTTATTTTATAATTTCTGAGATATTTCCACAAAAGTTAGCATGCCCTCAAAGATGACAAAAACATCAACACCCCCCACACCAAGCAATACAACAGATTAAGCTGTCAGCAGCTCAATTTGATCTGAGAAAAGCTAGGAATATTTTCAGTCCCAACTCACCAGCTATTTCTGTAAAGGTGCTGGATGAAAAATCTTCCCAGATATCTTCAGATGAGTTGAAGAAATTTGTTCACATTAGTTTCAATACTCTACAAAATTCAGTTCGCAGGCAATCTCTCCAGAAGAGAGATTCCGTCAATGAAAACAGATTTTTGCAATGAAAAATAGAACTAGACTTGTGTTAAGTTTTTGTAATCAGTAATGGCAATTTGACTTGTGGCTAGCAAGCCAGCAGGTAACCTCACTCGAATCATCAGAGTTTATTACTCATGCTTTGTTCTGATATTGGTAATTATGACAACTAATGCTTTTATTTTCTGATTGCTTGTCTCATCAAAGTACCATTCTTTTCTAAAAGGTGGGGAGCATTACGTGACAAAAATGGACAGAAACAGAAGTTCTGGGTAAGTGAATACTTAGGGCAGTGTTTTGAAGCGGAAGAAAAAAGATCTCAACAACACAGATAATCTAAAATCTACTTCTTTACTTTCATTCACTCTCTCTGTATCTATTTTTTTTTTCCTTCACCCTAAAGTGTCCTGCATTATTCTATTCTCTCTCTGGCAACTTTTATCATGCTGACCCTTGAACTATAGCATCACCTACTTCAATTTCAAAGCCCGTTTCATTCCACCTATACCTGTGTTTTTTCCTACACTGCCTTATCTGTTTCATATCTCATTCAGTTTTTCAAATGTTAATAAAAATTTCTATGCATAGTCAGTTCTTTTTGATGCCTGCAAATGAAAGTCAGTAAAATTAATCAATAATATTTGTTAAAATCTCTGGAAAAGACAAATTTTCTGTTTGAACGGTGTTGGCAATTGTTATCCAGCTCCCCAAACTAAAACCAATAAGAATAAGCCCCCTAAACTAAAACCAATCAAACTAAGAATATATTCCTTTAAGCCATTTAGAGTAAGTCAAATTTTATCCCTTGGATTATGACTAACAGCTCATCCCATTATTCCTACATTTATCTGAATGTGCTTTGGTGTTTACATAGCTGATGGCAGGGCTTACAGTAGGTAATTTCACTGGTATCAAAGGCAAAACCTACTGAGACCACTGAGATCTCATCAGAAAATAAATTGCTCAATATGTCAATAGCTACCTGAATAAAACTTTATTTTTTAAAAGTCAGCTTTTATATATATATATATCTATATATATATATATATATATCTTTGGTGTGTCTTTAACAGGTTAGTTGGAATTCTGACCATTGTTGTTTCAATAACCACCTTTACCAGCAGAGAGCTGAATATTCATTTAATGATTTCTGCTTCAATCTACCAAACTGTCTTATAGAAATACTATTCTGTTTTTACTAACCCTGATTTTGGAACAGAAATTTTGATCAAACCAAAAAGGGAACAAATAATTAGAAATCAGAAAAAGATACATGCTAATTGTCAGCACACCCAATCTGAGAGACTTTATTTCTTAAAAAGGAAGCTAAAACAAAAGATTCATTTTGTACCTTGCACCTTGCATTTTAAAATTAAAACAAATAAATTCTTTTCTGCTTTGTTTCCTTTTAGATTGCTGCAAATTCCTGGGGAAAATCCTGGGGAGAAAATGGTTATTTTAGGATTCTACGTGGACAAAATGAGTGTGATATTGAGAAGCTGATTTTAGCTACTTTGGGACAGCCGTAGTTTATCTGTACCATACCCTGCTTGATATGTCTATTCTTTCCATTGCTGTATTTCAAGTCTCTATGGGGAAATAATAATTTCTTCTCTCTAAGTTGCCTTTCTGTTGGCCCTCATGAGGTCTTCCTGGAACACACTGCAGACAGCACAACACTCTTGGATCTCACCTAGAACAAGCACCCCTTTAGACTAAAAGCATGTTATAATCAGGACTACTGAAAACCTTGATGGCTCACAGAGTAGGAGGTTCCCTCTTGATTGAACAATGCCTGAAAAAAATGGAGCTACACAGTTAGCACTAATCTCTTTCCAATACATACTCTGATCAGAAATTATTTCAGAAATATTTTGTGTTCTTCTAAACGAAATTGGCTCAGACAGCTCATGGTCATACTGGATAATGAATTCCAAAGAAACATAAATAATTCTGATCCTGTAGCTGAAGAATTATTTCCTATCCACCTTACTTACAACTAAGTAGATAAGTTGTATCTATGTATCAATATCTCATCCAGGAAATTAATTTTTTTCTAGTAGATCCCACAAAGTTGATGTGTTCAGTGTAACAAAAAAATAGCTTGCAGTGAAAGAGCGTATTCCTGTTCCAGCAACAATAATCAAAACTGTACAATTTTAATAATGTTATAACTAAAATAAAATAAAGAAGAAAATGTAATTACTCCTCAGTTCAGTCTAGACCAGATTAATTCCTGAACTGCTTGTCTTCCACTCCCTGTTTAACCTGAGAACATTCCCAAAAGCTTGTTGCAAACAGAGAAAAAGATGGAAAAGATATTCTGTTGTTTGTCTCGACTGACATATCTAATCCAGGCACAGTTCCTGGTGTTGGTGATCAGGATCACTAGTGCAAATGAGACACCCAGAACTCCTAATACTTCCATAGCTGCTTTGGTCTGAAGAAGCAGCTTTTTGACCCACATCCCCTCCTATAAGCATTGCTGCAAATCTTGACAAGTTTGAGGACTGTTTTGCTTATTTGCTAATTAAAATATCAATATTGAAACTTTTGACATGAGAAGAAATTAAATACTTTCTAGCCCTTTCAGTTTCAATTAATCTAAAGGATAAATGCCCACTGGAATAAAATTATCCATAAAAGAAAACATGGCACCTTAGGTAAGTGGGGGGAAAAGCTGCCATGAAATACCAGTGAACAAAGAATTTCCAGGTATGCCTTCAGTGTATTTAAAAATGTTCATTCTTTCTAGAATAAGAACCGATTTTCTAATGTCATCAGCAAGGTCCTTCAAGAATTTTTCATGGCAGTGGCATACAACAAATGCCCATGCCTCTGAAAAAAATCACTCTGAAGCTAAAGTTGGGGGACAATTTATGTTGCATCACTTAAAGGAGCTATTGTTAAATGTCAGTATCATAATGCAGCACAAAAAGCCTTCTGTGGCCTTTTGTGTCATACTGTAAAGTGAATTTAGACACCAAAATACCTTTATCACTTGAAATTCATAGCAAATTTTAACACAGGCAATTTTAGAAACTCTAAATGCTCTGAGAGAAATAATTCTTCTAGTTTTAGTGCGCAATGCCAGTACTTGAGAGGAGTGTACTGAATCATCTGCACACCTATTTCCCAACCTCTTGGTATGTATTGATTCCATAAATGTCAAGATTTCAGAAGAGTATAATTTAACTTTGGGGTGAATGACACTGTAATAACATGTTCAGTAAACTCTGGGGGGGATTATTTATTTCAACTTCAAATTGTTTTGCACTGCTGTGGCTTTTACTTTTGCCAGTGTCTGTTGCTGCTCCTGATTTTCTTATGAGACCTTTCTAAGTTCTGGTCTGTAATGTTAAGTGCCTTATTTTGGATGTTTGCTTTGTCCTGGATGCACAGAGTGAGATTTCTCAAGGAGAGCTTCCCCAGGGCATGCTGAAATTAGGGAGGCTTCACAGCTTCAAGCTGGCAGCCAGCACTGGCACTCAAAGCTGCAAAGCTTTATGTGCAGCTTAGTGCAACATTTTTTGTAGGAACACAGCCTGAAACAAGAGGAAAGGGAACTCTCAGGGACATAAGGAAGTTGCATCTAGAGCAGAGACAAGACAAATCCTGAGAACAACAAGGGAACTCTTTTCCTGTAGTTGCAGGGATCATGGAAAGTTGCCAGACTAAGACCAATCCTGAAGAGAGGAGATATACTTCTAGAAATCAGAATAAGGGAGAGATATGTTTGTAAATGTTTTCACTGTAATGTTTTACTAGAGCTGTGACAGGAACTTGCGCTTGGGCACTTAATGCTATACCTAGCATGTGGAAACTGTTTCCTATATGAACTTGCATCTTTGCCCCCATTCCTCACTGCAAGGACCAAGCATTTTATCAGGATAGAGGCTGTGTTTTTGCCTCAATTAACAGCAAATTGTAACATTGCTTTATTCGAAAGTTCTCCTGCATCCTCTCAGTTGAGATACACCTCCATCCAGTTATCATGTTTATTTCTAGACCATGTGGAGACTCCCAGCTCTTAAAATTTTCTTGGTCCCATGTTGTTCAGCAGTCACCCTGAACTGATGGTGGCAGAGGTCAGCGAGTGAGGGCTGCAGAGCAAGCACCTCTGACTCAAATAATTTCTAGTTAGGGCATATTAGAGACAGAATGAATGCAATGAAAGGAATAAATTTTCTCTTTTCTTCGTAAGTCTAGCTGTCAAATACACACACCATAATACAGTAAAGGTTATTGCTTCATCTATAACAATTTATTGTTTTGTCTGGAAATCTTCATCATGGAGCAGCACTTTGCAAAGCTTTTCCTGGAGAAGGCAGCTGAGGAAGAAGCTTGAGGTGGGAGGTCAGACTCTGCTCACCACTGAAATCCTCTGTGCTTTAAAGTTTTTGGGATTCTTGAAGCCGCGGGCTGTCTCAGGTTCTGTATGAAATATTTTAGGCTTATCTGCATGTTTTGTTCAATTCTTCCAACAGTGACAGCCACACAAGCACAGAGATGGCAGCTCATTAAACTACTGCCTTAATATCAGCATAACTGCAATTCCGTTGTAAAACTCTGGAGACTATATTCTTTTATTTCTCACTCTGCAAAATTAACATAAAAACAGAAGTATAGTCCATTATGTCTATCAAATCATGATACGTGGCCCAAAGAAAAATTTATCAAAGAAAAATTTCGAGAAAACATATGAGTAGAAGATAAATATTTAGCCCTAGTGTGCTGTACTGTCATACTGTGAAGGACTCAGCTGTTTGGTCCAAATTCATCAGCAATATTGCTATTGCATGTAGTTGTAATACTGTTCTCACTCAGAATCATAGAATTGGAAAAGGCCTCTAGAATCATCAAGCCCAGCCATTAACCTAGCACCACCAAATCACCAACATGAACCCTTAAGTAGCACATCTACAACCCATTGAAATACTTCCAGGGACAGGGACTCAACCACTTCTTTGGGTGGACTTTTCCAAGCCTTGAAAACCCTTTCTGTGAAGAAATTATTACTAACATCTAATATTAGAAATTATTCCTGATATTCAGTCTAAACCTTCCCTGCGACGACTTGAAGCCATTTCCTCTTGTCTTGTCACTTGGTAGAACAGACTAACCCCCTCAAGTTTTGGTAAAGTTCAGCTCCAGACTCCTTTTCTTCAGGCTAAACAACTCCAGTTTCCTCAGCCTCGTAAAACTTGTGCTTCAGCCAAAGGGCTTCTTTTCATCAAGAAACTTGGAAACAACAAAACTGGACAATCAAGATTTTAGAAACTGCACATCATATTTTTTTAGACTACACAAGAAGGTTTTTTAAGAGCATTGTATACTACTAGCTAGCAGCATCCACTACGTGTGAAAAAGTGTATTAAAAGTGTGACCTTAATAGAACCCAAATTGTTCAAGTTTGTGAAAGTTTTGACATCAGAAGAAAGACAAAAAAGGGTAGAAGAAGGAGGAGGGGAGAAGTGGTTTAACAATTCTTTCTGGTTTCCACGAGGTATGGAAGTAAAAATTGTACTTTTGTCTTGGAAACAAAATTCATCAAGTTTTGCTGGGCTTCAGCTCAGTCTAAAGCAAAAACTAAGGCCATACTCACAGATTTTTAAGCAAGTCTGGGCCAAGCTTTGACAAAGTCTCAAGCAACAATATGTTTCAACTGGAATCATCATCTCGTAATAGTTCCACTCCACCCAGTCTGGTGTGAAACTCACTCCTGTTTCACTTTGATTTCCTTCTTGGAAAACTAACCAAAATCAAAATGGACTGTAACAGGAGATTATATGACCTGCCCTGAAGGAATGCACCAGAATTTAAGAAAAAAAAAAAAAAAAACAAAAAACTTTGATGTCTAGCAAATATAGATGCTGCCAAATTTTGTACAACACTGCTACAAACAAAAAAATAAAAGAGCACCACAGTGGTGGCTACCCTAGTGACATTTTCAAGGTAAACAACCGCATAATTATTCATCCAATGAAAAAAGACAGAGGGGGAAAAAGTGCAACTAATCACTCATTTTCCCAAGTTCCGAAGAATTTATTGTTCCATTAAACTGAAAACCTTCCTTCTTTGAGTGGAGTTTGGATGAACAGATGGCATTTCACTAATTGGCTACTTTTAATGTGAATTTTCATTCACTGTTCTGATGCTGCCGTGTCCCTCGTGGTGTGCTGCCTGTAAATGTGTTTGCATTTCTTGTGTTACCTTTGTTATTACTGACATGCTAATGTTTGGGACACTGAAGGTGATATTTAAATAAGGTTGCAGGCAAGCCATCTGTGTATACTTAAGGACTTGGGTTCCTATAAGTTTCCATGGTATTTTGGAAAGGCTGCTGGAATTTATTTTGCGAGAGCAGAAGAACAGGAAATTTAAAGTTATTTCTGTGTACTGCATTTTCTCAATGACAGACCACCCAAGTGCTAACAGCAGAAAGGGAAATACTACAAATGGGGGAAACGGCAGCTTTGATTTTAGTCCGATTCTGTTCCACTCTTTCATAGAATCATAGGATCATAGAACCATCAAGGTTGGAAGAGACCTTTAAGATCATCGAGTCCAACTATCAACCCAGCACCACCACTGTGACCCCTAAATCACTAAACCATATCACCCAGAGCAAGATTCAGAGGCTTCTTAAACACCTGCAGGGCTGGTGACTCTACCATCTCCCTGGGCAACACAACAGCGAAAATTTTTATAATATCTAATCTGAATTTCCCTCATCTCAGTTTAAGCCATTTCCCCTTGTCCTCACTGCAGACACACCGGAGGAGACCAATTCCCACCTCACCACAACCTCCTTTCACGGACTGTAGTGAGTAGTGAGGTCCCCAATGATCCTCCTCAACATTTAAAAATCCCAGCTCCCTCAGCCACTCTTTATAACACATGTTTTCTAGACCTTTCCTTCATCTAAGTGGACAACTTTTTCACAGAAAGAGATCAGTCTGATCAAGCAAGACATGCCTTTGTAAATCATGTTGGCTGGGCTTTCTGCCCTGGTTGTCCTGTCTGTGCTGTGGGATGACACTCAGGATGATCTCTTCCATAACCTGGAGCAGAGGTCAAGCTGGAAGGTCTGTAGTTCCCCTGATCATTTTTTCAACTCTTCTTGTTGATGGGCATTACATTTGTTAATTACCAGAAAACTGGAACTTCTCCAGTTAACCAGGACTGTTGGTAGATGATCAGGCGTGGTTTGGAAAGTTCCTTGCCAGTTCCATCACTACTCTGGGGCGGATTCCATCAGGGGGGCCCATAGAATTTCAGCCTGAGTGTGTCCCAGCTTCCCTTCTATGCATGGCAGGGATATTCAGTCCTCCCTGGGGTTCTTTGCTCACTCAGGGTATATCTCAAACAGCAGAGGCTTTTCTGTCACTGTCTCACCCTAAAATGCGGTAAATTATTAGTCATTGGAAGAAATTTCAAAAACTGAGCATGTAGAAGAAGATGTTAAGAGAAGCCTTTGGTTAAATCCTGAAACTACATCCTGATATTGGTAAAGCAAGGTGATTGAAGAGTTCAGGTTGGTGGTCCACAACAGTATCATGCATGTGTAGCTTTTTATTTACAACTTTCTCTGGGTGAGATACTCTTGAGTTTTCACATGTGGAAGTACAGCTTTGGGGAGAGCTAAAGGATATTTGGGAAGTAAATGCTGCAGAAAACAAACTGGGATTGCACTAATGGGCATGACAATAGCTGCAGCATGTGCATGCATCTCTGGATGCGTGGATCTGTGTGTTTGGATAACTACAGAGACTTTTCTTCTTCATAGTATTGTCTTGGGTCTAGAGCTCTTCTGCAGGAGACCTTCAAACCACAGCGGTGAGTAATTCAGGTAGTCAGGGTGTTCAGAACCGTACAAAGCTCAGGGAAGAGAAAGAAATTTTCTTTCTAAAGGCACATTGCTCAGTTACTCTAAAGACTATGAAGGTATCTGTACAGAAGAGATTAATTTGCTTTGCTGAGAACATTGACTGAACAAGATAGGCCTGTGTAACTCTTTCTTGTAATTTTTCTTAAATACTCTTTATAAAACAAGAAACTTGTAGCCAAAGTGCAAGAACTTTAACTTTTTTTATCACACAGAAAGCTCCACAAAAGCATCACACCCTTCAGCATCAGGAAGAAAAGGAGGACAGACAACAAGCAGGCAACCCTCGTGCAGGTCCCGCAGCCCTGCCAGGCACAGGGCCTGGTAGCACACTCTACCAAAAGGAGTACTGGTGTCAGAAATGGTACTGCTTCACACCAAAAGTGCTCCTGCAAAAGTCAGCTGAGGAGTAAGAAAGGCCTTGAATGGTCTGTTTCTAAAACAGAACACAGCACTGGGTGTGAAAGGTAAAACCTGTGAATTTATGTGAAAAACATGGCAACAGAGTTCTGCTCAACAGCATCGTCTGAGATGAGCTACCTGGAAAGGTTTTGTTCCTGAGACTGGAGCCTGTGTCTTCTGGTGTGGTCCCAAAAAGCCCCCATCACCATGGAGCCATTGTGACACCTGTGACAAGAAGCCTTTTGGTTGCACAGGGTAGGCCTGGAGAGCCACAGTGCCGGGCCTCCTCCACCAGGGGCAAACACCCACCTGTGTGCTTCCTAAGGGTGCAGAGAAGATTTGCTGGACAAGGACACTGGCAGGGCCTGGGGCATGTCTGTGCCCCTTTGGGAAGGAGTGAACACCGTCGGGGGGACTGCCGCCTTTGTTCCATTGAACTGCAGGGGACAAGGAGCCAAACCCCGGGGTGGCCCCCCAGCACCTGGAACCAAACACCAGAGGAGAAGCTAGGGAGGATGGATCACGATGTGGATCAAGCTCTAAGGTCTGAAGAGGATATCCCAGCATCAGGGAGGAGAGAACGCCGCCAGCGAGGGCGCCGGGTTTCTTTCAGCGAGCCTCAGATCTCAAGGAGCCGGTCCCCACAGAGGTCCTGCAGCAGCTGGCACCAAACTCTGCGGGAGAAGCTGAGGAGGATGGAACGTGATGAGGGACGAGCCCTGAGACCCGAA
>VZSR01003807.1:48582972-48682243 GCA_013398615.1 Brachypodius melanocephalos | reverse complement strand
AGATGGGAATCAGAAAGTCCATCTCATTTTTACTCCCCAGTTTGAGGCAAGACTGGCTGGATCTATACTACTCCTGACAGATGTCTGGTAAGTTCTTACAGCCTGCAGAGGAAGATGCAGTACATTACTGCTATGCAATTTACCCTGGTACTTACCTGTCTTTGCCATTAGACATTTTTCCACCTGCCTGATGTACACTTCCACTGCTGCAATTCTAGTCCATGCTACTTGCTTCATTCTCAGCAGATGTGGAAAAAGCTTTTCCCCTTCCTTGTTTTTTCAGCAGCTTTTAAAGCTTCCATTATGTTTCCCCACAGATTTCTCCTGAAAAACCAAATCACATTTTTATGTTTCCACATTTACTATCTAATAATTCTTAAGGGTTCATCTTTCTGATTGTCTAAGGTCCAAATTGGAAATGATAGTCCCAGGGAGGTCATATCATTGCTGAGAAGAGCAGAATGAATACTTCCTGTCATTCATTTTAGACAATTCTGTTTCTATTTTTCAGTATTTCAGTAACATTATTTAATTATGACTGATTATTTTTTTGTAAACAGTAATTATTTAGATTCTTATTTGCACTGATATGACATACCATTGACTGCTATGTATACTTGATTTTGATTGTCACTATTTCCTGTCTAGGACAAATTTTTTTGTAGGTTTTATTTCCCTATTGTTTGTCTCGGTATTTTTGGTTGTTTGTTTGTTTGTTTGTTTGTTTTAATTTGCTTTTGTTTTGATTGTTGCTGTTTGCTTTTGTTTCTTTTGTCAAGATCTTTCAATCTAATGTTATACTTACAGTAAGCTCACAAGCACACATGACTTGCACATTTAATGCATTGTATTTTGGTCAGGTTCCTAATAAAAATATTTAAGAATATGGAACCATAAAATCCCCCTATAGTACTTATATCCTTTAATTTTTGACCTATTAATATTTTTTCTTTAATTACTTATTCATTTTGTGAGAAACTAATCAGGAGTGTGCTTTTGGAGGAAGCCAAGTGAATATCCTGTTGGATAGGGTCAAAAGTCCTATCCAATTCAAAATAGCTGATTTCATGTCAAAAAATTTAATTGGTTCATCAGGATTTCTTTTTGACAAAACCGTATTGATTATTATCTATCAGTTTGGTGTCTTCTAGATGACAAGTTTTCCAAGTTGTTTATTTCTAATATTTCTTTGAAAATCGAAGTTACAATTTTTGCAGAAGCTTTTAGGCCTCTCCCATTTTTCGGTCTTTTTCCCTAGGAACAAAACACTGCATGCTGTTATGATTAATGTCTGCCACATTGCTAGTCTTCCAAAATTTTTCAGAGCTGAAGAAAACATTATTCTTTGAATGTGTCTTAACTTTCTGGATCTAAATATATGTCCTGCTTGCCTCTTGTATTGTCTTAGTCTCTTTCTTCAGTGAATCAGGAGTTAGAATCCTGCCATTAACATCAAAGCCTATCTGTCAGATGATGGCGCTAACACTTTTTTTCTTTTTGTTTTTGTTCTAAAGGCTTCTTCCAGTTCATCTTGTTAATTTAGAAGCCAGCAATAGACCATACGTGATGGCAATATTCTTGGGTTTTTTCCCTTCCATTATTGTGTAGAGATTTAATGAGTCTAATGTTATTGTACTTTGGATTCAGTGTAAGTGCATATAACCTTGATATATAAAATTCTATCTCAAATTTCTCAATAAGTGGCATTATTCACCAGCATTCATGTTATAGAAATGATCAACTGAGTGATAGTATTGGTGCTGAAATAATGTTGCTTACTTTCGCATATGTGTTACATATACAAATTTTTGTTCTTGATAGTTTGCTACAGTTCTCTTTTCAGTGTAAGGTGCATCTAAAATCTTCCTGGTACTGCTGCATCTTTTCCTACCTAACCAATTCCCACTCCACTAGAGATTTGTGTGTTCATTATGTTGATAAGTTCCTAGTCTTCCTTGGAACTCATTAACCTACAATTCAAGTTCTCCCACTTGATCAGTCTAATAGGACACATCTATCACACCAGATGATCTTCCCAACAATTTTTCTTGGCAGGAAAAAGGAAGACAAATTGTGTGAAATGTGGGCCAGGATACAGTCTGAGGATTCTCCCTCTGTGAGACAGAAGGCATTTTGACAATACAGCAGTACCCAGCCAGTTTGCTGCTTCCTCCTGGACTCCTTGCAAATTGAATGTTTGTTTCATGTGTTATTGTTTCAGGATAAATACACAGATAAAATTAAATGCATGTCCTCAAGAGTACTGTAAAGGAATTGAGGGCAGCCTAGTGTAACATCATGAACCACATTGGAAGTGTTTTAATGAAAGTCTGTGTTGTATATGGGGCTGGAGGGGGAGAATAATCTTTTCTCAGGAAATTATGAATCCAGATCCATAGGCAGGGTTAAATTATCTTTTTAGACCAAATAGTGTCAGAAGCAATATTCTAGTCAATAGTTCAAATCCCTATGCATAAGATTTAATTTCTGAAACTATAGAAAATCAAATGACAAGAATAATCAACAAATGTGTAATAACTGAAATGGATAGCCATTAACCATGATTTACTCTCAGCTAGAAAACTGGTCTCCTTATCAGTTATACCACTCATAACTCATGGCATAAGAGACACCACCACTTTACAAAGAGTATAATTACTCTGGGTTTTTTTTTCTGATTGTAAAAGGTCTGACTAAGATAATTTCCATCAAAAGTCCCCCAAGAAAAGTACCTTTGTAAGATTTATTTTACAATTTATTTTAATTTTGTTTTCTGAGGGATGTTTTAGTCTCTAAACTTATGGAAAATACCTTTAGGACTTCTCTGTAATTTTAAACTATACAAATAAAATTTGATATTGAAGGCATGCTTTGTGTTTATTCATTGCAAATGCATTAAAGTAAATGCAGTAAATTTTGGTTTTGAGAGCAAAATGGTGTAAACAAAATGTAACAAAATCTGTGGTCTGATTGTATTTAACCCTTCATTAAAAATAAGAGCAAAGGCATAAAATAAGACACCAGATCTGATTGCAAATTTTTATGTTGCAACCAATA
Organism: Brachypodius melanocephalos; assembly: GCA_013398615.1. Taxonomy (NCBI): domain Eukaryota; kingdom Metazoa; phylum Chordata; class Aves; order Passeriformes; family Pycnonotidae; genus Brachypodius; species Brachypodius melanocephalos. The sequence continues at coordinate 48,679,186 of VZSR01003807.1, read as the reverse complement.
ACACAGAATATAACCAAGAAAGATGCATAGAAGAGCTGCTTATAACTGATGAACAACACAATGTAAAACATCCATTGATGTTATAGCACAGAGAAAACATGCTCCATTATTGGAAATAGAGGTCACTGAAGTAATAATTTCAAACAAGCTAATCTATGTCTTAAAACCTGTGGGATCTGCCATGCTTTCATCAACGCCAAGGTCAAAGATAAGGGCTATACTCAGCAGACTTACATCAAAAGTACAAATTACTGCAGCCACTTATTGGACTGATTTCTGAATAACTGCTACCATCACTGTGGGATAGGTCAATACAATTATCATTTTGAGCCTCTCAGATAGGTGTTATATTACTAAGTATGTCTTATATATCTGAGTGCCAGGCTAAAAAGACTACTTAAGACTTAGAGGAAAAACAAGCAAGAAATATGAATCAGTGAATTAGTGGTTAAATCTTTCAGATGGTAAGGTTGAGTCTTGCATACAGTTTGAGTTCCCAAAGTCATTACTGTTTCTTGCTTCTCATGCACTGCTAATGTGAAATGTATCCCAAGGAGTTGATCAGGGCTCCTCGTTCCCTGCTTCCTCCCCCTGTTTTCACTGCCACACGCATTTAACTCTCCAGAACAGGATCTGCACTTGAGAGCAAAGACATGTGACTCCAGAAACTTCTTGAGGCTTACTGTAGGCCCCTGAGTGCTCTTCTCTTCTTTACCCAGGGACCCCAAAAAGAAGGATAGAATATGCACATCTTCCTATAAAATGCCTACATGCTCCCACTCCAGGAAAGCCAGGTAACAAGGTATTGTGAAGTGTTAGTGCCTGAATCATGAGTCTAATAGGGAAATCTGGATGTAGAAGCTGTTCATGCACTCCAGTGAGTTGAAAAGCATTGCTTTGTTATATGCTCTAAAGGCAACCTCTCAATTTTACAACTAATGTTAATTCGGAAAGTGTTAAGGGAAAGAGCTGAATTGTTATTAAAAGTCACTGAAGCCTATATAATTGAATTTAGTTAAATCAATCAATAAAAAGATTTCTAACTAACCATGGGGCTTTGACACAAGCCCTTACAGTGGTTGCAAGCTGTGCCAATTTCTTTGTGTCTTTCCAAACTGTAAAGGCAGAGTGAAGACTTTTCTCTACATCATGGGGAAGAATCAATGAAGCAAGAGACCAAAATTTGTACAAAATTTCAGATGAATTTGGAGTTAGGCTCCAAAACTGATCCTGAAAATGTTGTGTGTTTTTTGGCTGCTGCAGGACCCTGAAGATACCTAGGTAAGACAAAAATGCTGACTTTGGTCAAACAAAACTGCTGAACTTTTTAAACAACAACCACCAGAAGTTCTGTTTCTGGTCACTTGGGTATTTGCTGACAGGAGTGAGGGGTTGAGGGTCCAGATCTCAGCCCTCATCCTGCTCTGCAGCTGTGAGAAGGGGCTCTCCACCATGGCCCACCAGGTCACCGGTCTCAGCTGCTGCCAGGGCACTACGTGTTACAGACATTCATAGGACTGGCATTCAGAACAAACTGAGCGGTTTGAGAACAAACCTCCACTGGAGCAGGGAAAGTTGACCTGACTGTAAGAGAAAGGTCATAACAGTTTGAACAGTCATTCAAAAACAAGCAATCCTAAAATCAAAACCCCATTTCCTCAATTTGACATATCTTATTTGGTTATTTGTAGCAATTTTACGTATCTTATCTGGCGACTTTGTCAGTCACTGGCCACTGGGTTTTATTCTGGCACATTGTTGTCCTGGCTCTCAAGGGAGGCAAACAAAGTCTGCTAGCTGTGAATTTCCATTTCTACCTATAACATAATTAAACCCTCAGTATTTCAGAGGCATTGTATGTAGCTAAGTTTAATGAAGCTGAGGAGGTATTTATATACATATTATATATATGTCTGTGCTTGACGGAAGATAACTGTCAAAAGCAATGGGAACGGAATGGAATGGAATGGAATGGAATGGAATGGAATGGAATGGAATGGAATGGAGAGGAATGAGAGCATGGGATGGCTGATAGAGTCACAGAGCGATGTAATTTAGCAAAACAGATGAAGCAATAGGCACCAACCTACTCAGCTCAGGGAGATGCTGGCATCTTGCTTACCTCATGCTGAATGCTGCTCATTGTTTAATCAGTCACATTTCAACTCCCCTGGCAGTGTTTGGGGAATCAAGGGAAGAAATATTGAAAACATATCTTGCTGCATTAATTCTGAGGCTCAATTTTGACACTTCTTTAATACAGTCAGATGTGACTTCTATGCATCAGATCAACAATAAAGCACTGCTATTCAGTCTCAGTGTATTTTTTGACAGACTTACAAACTGAAAAGGGAGTGAAAATAAGGAATCAGTCATAGTACTGGCCAAGCAGCAATTTTCCAGCAGCATACAGGCAATGGAGTAGTTCTGTTATCATGCTCCAGCAGGGTGTTTTAGAGTGTGATCTTGGTGGATGACAGTTTTAGGAACATGGTTGCACTGGCCAAGTCTTGTGTGCTGAGCATGCAACCAACACTGCTGGCTCTTCTTAGGTTTGCACTTCCTACTCTGAAATCCTATGTACATTTTGCTACCTCTGCATTGGAATCCAGTACACAAAATAATGTGAGGGATATTAGAAAACTAACAGCAACCCAGCAGGAGAGGGTCTCCCACTCCTTATGTTCATGCTCACAGGGAGGAAAGAAAGTGATTCATTGGTTGTGGGACAAAAAGGAATGAATAGGGAAGGGAAAATGCCTTCATTTCATTCTAAAATTAAAACTCTGGATAACTCTGTTTCACCTCTGATTAATTTAAAACTTTGATTAACCAGGCCTGGCTTTTCTTTAATAAAGACTAGAATAATAAATCAGCTGGCAAGCCAAATGAGTCAATGTGGTTTCCTAAGTCCAGGTCTTTACAGATCATGGGAAAATAAATATTTATCCAGATTCCAGCCAATGTATTCCCATCCTAGTAAATTCTAATTACTTCACCTTTACGTCCTATCTGATTCTACTAATTGCTTTGTCTCACAAATGGAAGAGATACAACTAGTTAAATCATAAATACTCTCACCCTGTGTCTCAGTGCTCTTCCTCCCCCTCCAAAAAGAAAAAACCAAAGGCTCTTTCATTTAAAGGCTACAAAGATCCTAGGTGTAATCCCAGTTTTATTGAAGACAATGTCAAAACTCCCACTGAGTCCAATCAGGTCAGGATTTCACTGCTTGGTTTTGTAAAGCTGATGAGTAAGAGGACGTGGGATATGGGTGTATAAAACAGTCACAAATCACGGAATGTGAATCATGCACTGTAAGAGCTGAGCTTTTATAATACAAGAAATAGGTCATCCTGGGAAAAGGAGAGTTGCAAATCTGAAGCTGATAAAAGCAAAGTGTTTTCATGTCACTCGTAGCCACTTTTGGAATATCGTAGCAAAACTTTCTCCTTGCTGATTGAAGTGCTTAGATTAACCCAACATTAGCCACAGAATAAAATTGGGCCGGATTTAAAAGGGGTTATGTAGTAAAAAATAAGCGCTATAAATGTGTACGAGCAATAAAAGAAGATTAAGAAAAAAACCCAAAAAACAACAGATGAGCTTTGGCAAAACATTTAGTTACAATCACACACTTCTAAAAGCCAGGGAAGGGACAATCACTGCAATGCTTTCTCATAAGGTATTCCTATTTGCTATCTTAATTGAAGGATGCATCATACAAAGAGATTCCATAAGTTCTGTTGAAAATTACTGATGTTGTGAGAAGAGATGATTCTGTGGAATTAGTCTGTGTGTTATATGCTCCAGAAATAGCCACAAGAGTTTAACAGTGAGCAGTCTCATTTCTCCCTGTATGGACAGGAACTGCACTCTCTGCTTTGCGTCTTACTGCCCCATCTTTGTCGAGTGGCAGCAGCTTAAAGGAAAAAACAAATGTACTTGAGGTAAGCAAGAAACCAAGTCCTTATCCGATAACTTAGAAATAAAATTAATAAGAATGAACAAGATGGGAGTAGCAGGGTGGAGTAGGTGACCAGAGGTTCCTTCTAACCTGAATTATATTTTTCTCCTGTGAAAACACAAGAATTTGCAAACTCAAAATGAACAAGAGCTCAACCTGTTTTCAGTGTAGGAAGGGATTTCTCTGATGCATTTATGGGCTGCAAAAGCCCAATTTGATAATCCTGCTCCTTACATCCTATCTGCAGAACATCATTATCTGCTAGCCGGTACTGCTGCTTTTGTTCAGCTACCTAGCACTTGTGAAAAGTTGAGTGGTTGCTCTTCAGGTTATCTGAAAATTAGTGAGACCCTCCTTTCCTTAATGCCAATTCCTCTATCCATATAAACCTTTTTCTCCTAGGAAAACTACTGAGTTGAAATCCACAGCTACAGTATTTTGGAAATTATGTATCTGAGAGGTGTGCTGTCTCTTCACAGTGGTCTTTCTGTCTGCTGGCTTTTACAGGGACAATTAATGGCACATGAATTTGTATATTTAAAGACACCTTGTCACAATATAGTATCCGTCTCCAGATCAGTAACATGTTAATAAATTCACTGTGTTAAAAGACAGATATTTGGGGTTTTGGACAAAACCCCCCACCAAAATAAAAATAACAGCAGCAACAACAAGAATATCAAAACATTTTAAAAATGTTTAAATTTAAACATTTTAAAAATTTTAAAATTAATTTTAAAAATTCACATCTTTAAAAACTTGATAATTCCAGCATCTTGCAAGTAATTGATGAGTCCATATGATAATGTGTCAGTTAGCTTAACCAGTGATTGCATTTATTGAATAGCACCTCTCACTTTTCTTTTTCCATTCTTGATGGATTTTTTCATTCTGTCAGAGGAAGAAAAAAAAGATGAAGACTTTATCTCTGTTTTACTCTCACTTTGAAACTAAGATGTTTTTCCAAATTGGGCACTCTAGTGCTGGTTCCTGCCTTATAACATTCTACAAAGGAAGTTCCAGCCCCAGGATTTTACCTAAAGACTTTGGGCCAGATCCCAGGACACAGAGCTTGTAATAGCAGACTTATTATATAACTGATTCAGCTTTGATTTGGTTCAGAGTGTCTGGCTTTTAATTGCATAGAAATCCATAAGCCAGGAGGGAAGGGAAGAGAATAAATGTGACTCATCTAAAGGCTTAGATAGCAATAATTTTTGTGGATCTTTGGATCTTCTCTACATGAAATTAACCTTTGCAAATGTGAATTGATATAATCCTCTTGCCAAAATAAGTCCTCCTCTTTTAACCCAGGGAGAACCTTCTCAAGTTATGGACAACACCTCCACCGCAGACAAATTCAGTAATTGAAGCTACTGACTGCAGTTATTTTAGTGTTTAAGAAAGTCCATAAATAAAATGTCTCATTTGGCTACAGTCTCATTTTGATATTTCTGCTTTAAGAACTTTGATGGAGAATATTCCTTTAGAATGGCTCCCTCCTGCAGTAGGATTGAAATAATTTATTTAATGAATTAATACTGACCATTATTTTAGTGTATTATGGATAGGGAAATATCATGTGAAGACTGGGAAATTTTGTTTGGAATATTTATGGATGACTTGAGAAAATTTGTAAAAGAGAGATGTACACTGATCTTACCTGAAATTATGACATCAAAACAAGTATTAAAGAGACATTATTTAAAAGAACTCTATTATTGATACTGCTCAGTAATAGGTAAGTCATTTATATAAAGAAATTAAAATCTGATTAATTTCTTAACAGAAACCAGAAATCTGTTTTTGCATGCTTTTCTATAGTAAATAATTGAAAGGAACCTTGATTTATCACCTTAAGCTAAAATTGATAAAGATATTTTTATTCCAGGATATTTTGGAGCCTTAAAATAATATCCTATGGGTTAAGGTTTTTACGGTTTTGCTTGTTATTTCTTAAGACAAAACCGAAATTTATTATTTTAACACATCATACTCTCACAAAAGAAGAAACCCAAACCCTAAAACTCCTGAATGATTCATTAATATCTCTCTGTAAAGAAAAAATGTGCATTTCATAATTTTTCAGATTTTTATAAGTTTACCTCTTCAACATGATTTGAGCTAGATATCTCAAGGTGTCCTTGCTGTCAGTTCATGACTGGCCAAAAAATGTCCATAACTCTACAAGTAACTATTTGCAATGCCCTGCAATTTGCACTGACAGATATATTGATTTGAATAACCCACAAAATACTCTCAAACAGTAGAGAAAAAGGCAAAATGAGAACTACAAAACCTTTTTTCTTGAGTTTTTATAAATACATTTGCAAGTATTTACATCCAAGAGTATTAACTCCTTTGAAACTTTAAACTGGATTGAGACATATCATGAGCCAGACAATATAATTTTAGTCTCATAAAATAAACAAATAAAATCACAGTAATCTCATCACCATCTAGTCTCTCCCTGAATAGTTCTTAGCATGAAAAAATCAAACAACAGTAGATACCATCTGAATTTCAGTATAGGAATAAGCTAATTATAAAAACCAAATTTTATCAGAATAAATATTAAAATTTTATAAAATAGCCATTTATAATTACCTTGCTGGTAGCAACTATCCAAGTTAGATGCAAACAGTGTTGGATTTTGTCTGATAAACAAGAGGTGGAAAGGGTTTTTTAGGAGTTACTGGTCTAACTCTCACACCCCCATTTTGTGATACAGTAAGGATGATGCTCCCTTTTCTCACCTCATGCAGTGTCAGACCAGCTCTGAACTGGCTGAAACAAAACTTGCTGTGCTTTTCCCCTCTTTTAAAAATATCATTCTACTGTTGTTGAAATGTATAAAGTTCAATATATGCAAGTTGTAAACAAATACAAGCTACAAGCAGTTACAGCAGAATGAAGCCAGACTTTCTCTTCACCATTTTACCTAGGCCTTCATCTTTGCCTTCTGCAAAATTTCTTTACATTCACAAGCTATAAATGTGTTCAACAGGCACAGAAATGCCAGTCATCTCTTTTGTTTCTGCTTAAAGTACTGAAGCCACTTTTCTTTTAGGAGAAAAAGGACCCCTTGAAATGACTTTTTTATCTCACATATTTTAGATCATTTATCTTGCTATTAACTAAAGATATTAATAGCATTATCAACAAGATATTCAGCAGTCTATTCAAGTGTTTCAATACTCAGTGTTTAATCAAGATATTAAAAGTTCTTTGACATTCATGCAGCAAGAGGTTTGCCAAAGCAGGAAACTTACCTGTTTGAAGGTGTATGACAAGATTGCTCCAAACCTCCTTCGTGTTCACCCCTGTTGCTGCCAGACAATATTTGTCTCTGAAAGAAGCTGAGTGTATATTATCCCCTCTTAATTTCTATTTGAATGCTTTGTCAAATGTGGCATAAAATGAGCAGACACCTCTTTCAGCCAGTGTTTCTAGTAAACTTTCTTTTCTTCCAGTGTAACCAACTTTTTTACCTGTGATTTCTAATAGGAAACTGAAGGGCCCCAGATACAGCAATAAACAAGAATCCAAGTATCATGAGAGCTGCAATTTGTTTTTTAATTATTTTAATTTTTTGCCTTTAATCCTTTTTCTATGGAAAAGTGAAACCAAAACCTGGTCACTTCTGTCTTGTTTTGATGACTTTTTGTTGCTCTTTATTAATTTCCTTTTAATTTTTGCAGCACTGCACAAGGTGAGATACTGATATCAGCCAAAACTACAGCCATTGAACACATTTTTGCATATATAGCTGCATAGATCTGGCATATACTTAAAACATAGAAATCTTATTATTGGTAAAAGTAATTATAGAGATCAAATTTCTGTAAACTTCAGGTACTGAAATGAACAGAAAATGAATAATTTAATATTTTTGATGACTTTGTAAATCTTTTTCTGCAAAGAACAAAACTTTGCCCTCTAAGTGACTGTACCCTCTGAACTAATACCAGATGTTCTAGTGTTTTTGTTTGTTTGTTTGCTATTTTAGACATTTTCAAAGAAAATACTGACCCAAAATTTGGGTAAATATTGGGGGCTTTTTATGTTTTCACATGTGATATATAAATGCAGGCACAATTGTCACTCACTAAGGGGTATCAAATATCCTTGAAGCTTGGGCAGAGTGTTTCCTATCTTTTGTTTTTTCAATTAAAATGTTTGCACAATCCTGTTCTATTGTTCATGACATGCTGGCAACCAAACTGTAAATGATGCCATTAAATATGTAACACTGTCAGTTTCAATTTTTTTCTCTGTTATAATAATTGGACAAATTTTTCATGAGAGTTACTGTTTTTACATTTGTGGTGAAAAGTTACCTATATGAAAGCCTTTGTAAAATGTCTAAATCCATCCAAAATTATAAATATCATCTTTAACTTTTATCCATGTTGAACAGTAGAACTGAATCAAATATTATTTCAGGATCTGGAAACAGCTGGAAGCTTTATCTTTAGACTCTAATTTTCCTGTATCATTATGACACCTAGGATTTTGAGGAAGAACATATTATCTCTTGGAGGTTTGATCTTTTAACCCATGGTAACCAGTCCATGCAAGAATTGAAGTTTGATTTCTAAATGACCTATGTCAGATGTATATAAACTCTGTAAGCATATTACATATGAAATCTGAGCATGAGCTTCTGCAACCTTCACTGGAATATACATAGTGTTCAAAATTTGAATAGGTATTCCAAATGTAAATATTTACCTCATCAGAAACCTGCATTTTTGGGGTTGGTTATAATAATACAACTTTGTTTTGTTTTTCTCTTCTCCTTATTTTTAAAACTCTGTTTTAGTGCATCTCTATTATTAAGTATATCTTGAAAGCAAGCCCAGCTCTATAAAAACCCCTTTCTTCCTGCAACTGGAGTTCCAAGACCCCCCGTGCTTGTCAGTGAGCACACTGAAGCCCAGTCTAGTAGAGATTTAAGCAAGGCAATGAGCGTGGGCAAATTGTTGTTTTCTACGGTTCTGCCAGTCATCGCTGCCTTAACAAAATGAATATATTATCTCTTTCCCTTACAACTGCCCTTTTCCTCGTGTGCCTTGCATTTCAGATGTTTATACATTTAAAGGCCAAGTTGTGCCTTGACATGCAGCTCGTACAGCCGAGACCCGTGAGATCGTGTGTTATGACACATTTACAGCTCTTTGCCTCACTCGCTAAAGAATGATGACAAAAAGAGTCACCATTTTAAGGCAAAACCTGGCATTAAAACCCCCGAAATCTTACAATGTGCAGACAACTCACAACTGCTATTTGGTCACTCATCAGAGAGCATTCATCTGAAAAGCAGCAGTGCTGACTGACTGTGTCTCTGCCAAAGGGCTCAGAACCACAGGAAGCAGAGGCAACCACCCCAGAAAGAAGATTGTACCACAGCATAAAAATCCACTTCCAGTGGCAGAAGCTGAAGGCCAGTCAAAGTAATCTATGCTTTTATCTTCAGCTTCTTTACAGTGATGTAAAAGTCAAGATGAGATATTTTCTGAAATTCCCGTGGCAGACTGGTGAGTATAATGAAAGCTCAAAACACCAAACGGGATTGAGCAGCCAAAAAAGGGTTGTGGGTTCCAGCTTTCCATTTGGAACTGAGCAGAACATGGCCAGGGAGTTGGTGGGAATAATTCATGTCTCCCAGACCATCCAAGAGGTGAGCAAAACACATAAAGATGGAAAGGCACAAATGACGGCAAGAATAAGGCTCCTGAATAAACACACTGGGCACTGATTGCAGGTTACATCCCTGGACATGCTTCAGAGACAAATGGCTGAGTGTGGCAAACAGGACACATTTCCAACTTGTTGAGAATATTAAGGATTGAAATGTCTTTGTGCTCTTATACCTAACAGCAAGGGCTAAGAAAATCTCACACAACTGGGAAATTTCTATGGTTTTCTCTGAAGTATCTTACTCATTTATAAAACCCCTTCTAACAATTTCTAGACAAAATGAAGCATCACAGTGTGCTGAAAGTCATTCTTACATGGATTGTGCTCCTCAGTTAAGTCTGGTGTCTCATTAAGAGCTGCTATTTAAATGTTTTATTGTTAATGTGCCACTAGGGATGCAGTTATCACTTAAATTTTCTTCACTGTTCTCAATAGTATCCTTTTCTATATTTTTACTTATTTTTTATAATGAAAGACTTTCCATTTGACTAAAACAGACTAAAATTAAAGGTATCTAATTTACATTTTTGTACTTAGAACACACTTTAAGGATTGTATTGTAGTGACAAACTTCTAGTCTCTTTTCCACCAAGGACATGTCTGCCATCAAGTATCTTGGTTTTAGAGCCAGTGCTTTGTGCCCTCTTTTGTAATCCTAGAGAAGAGAAAAATAAGTCTCAAAAGAACAAGCTAATAATGAATACATGCGAAACAAAGATAATTCAAGTTTTCAAGGAAACATGCTGCCTTGTAAGTCTGATTTCCTACTGTAATAAAAGCAAGTGGAAAAAAGATTGTAAGCAATAAAAATCAGTTATATCAGATTCTTGAATAGACCAGGATGTGTCAAATATTCTTTGATGACCTGGAAATCCTATAGCCTATTTTATCTCCATTGGTTTAGTTGCACAGTACTGGAAAGCAAATATCTGTGTCTTAATTCAGCTTCTCTATATTGTTCCTGTTTGTTCTCCTGGGTCTGCAATAAGCCACCGCATTTTACAGTAATATATAAAATAAAATCCAGATCTTTAAGTGTATCTGGTGGCTTGATTTATGTCAAAACAAAGCAGGTATGTGGGCTGATTTTTTTTTTCCAGATAATTTATTTATAAACCCAAGCAAACATGGAAAAATGAACAGTTTGGTTTTTTTTTTTTTAGAGTATTCAAAAAAATTGCATGGAATTTACTCTCAGACAATCAGGAAATGAAAAGATAAATAAATTGAATGAAGCATAAAAAACATGTCATTCTTTTAAAATGTCATGATGCTGGAAAAAACTGTAGGTCATTCCAAAGACTGAGATGTCACATTCTTAAAAATAACTGGATTATTTATTTTGGGCTGTCAACCCAACTGATGATCTGCACAAAACCTTGCAGTCAAATTTTCATTAAACCTTTTACCAGCAATTAAATCATTCTTCAGAAAGCTATGTTGATTTAATTCTTCTTTTTTAAATGAAATTGTTCTTAGAGCGATGCATTGAGATGAAAATATTTATTGTTTTATTTTAAAGAATGACAGTTTTAAGTAAGATTATCCTTTCAAAATCATTTAATTTATTAATATTCTATTATTTTACCTTTTGTTTCCTCATGACAGTAGGTGACATCAATCAGTATCAATTCACAATAATATAAAAATATTGTTGGCCTTTACCATGTTTCAAATTTTAAAGGCAAGCTGATACTTAAAACTGGTTGAAACTACTGATTGTCTAAAACTTAATATCTCCTGTGTTCTTGTGAGAAAACATCTTGGCTTTTCAAACCCAAAAGAAGATAAACTGAAAATATACCAATTACATGACCAGAAACTTTCAAAACCTTTTTATTTGGGGAGGATTTTTTTTTATTTTTATTTTTAGATTGAAAACAGCTCAGCATTTATTTCACTTCTTTTGTGATAATGGGAGTACTCGTGCCATGTGCCATTAAGCCCCTGAATTATAAGTCTAGTCCCTCTTTCTGTCAATATAGTTTGTGAACAGACAAGTTTAACTTCAGTTAGTAAGAGGATAAGATTGAAATTATCTAAAATGCTTCTATCTCACTACTTGCTGAAAAGAAGTCAGTGAGTATAGGATAAACAGGATAAACGGGCTTCCAATTTAGGGATCTAAAATGAAATGCTTAATGTAGGCAGAGTGAATATCATCTTCATCCAGTATTGACACCTAGCCAAAACACTTTAAAAAATGAGTAAATAAAAATAATCATTATATTATTCCGTAATATAATATTATTGGAGATATAATGATAAATTGGATTATATGGCTCAAAACAATGATATTTAAAAGGACGCGTTGTCCAGTCATGTCAACCATAGACAGCCCAAGCAGGATTCAGAATAAAAAATTCCTCTTAGCCATAACATCCATTAAATGCTAGGAGATGTTTTATAGGGACAGCGGAGTCCAATTTCTTGCTGCTGTTTAAGAGCAGCACAAATAAAGAACTGGTACTGCTGATCAGAAAATATAATCACAAATTAAAATAAGCTGGGGAAGTCATTTTAAACATCGTCAGCAGCTCAAATATCTGCTTTTAAGCTGTATTATGGCTTTTGATGTTTCACAGGCACAGTACACATTCAAATGCACTGCTGGACACAGTGAACCAATGACAGTGCTTTGCCAGAAAAAGGCCACACATCCTCTTTCAGAGTAGAAATAGTCACCAATGTATCTGATTTAAAAAGCACTAATTGAATGTTTGCATTTTTTGTATACATTTGAGTGGGTGCTTCCACTCTTCCAGTTGGATGTGCCAATATAGGCTGTGAACTGTCAGAGAGAGGATGTCAAAGCAGCTCACACCTTAGTTACTATCCTCTAGTCAAGAACACAATCTTTACACTGCATTATGATTTTCAGCCGTACCCACCGAATTTCCCTGCTAGCTGTTCCTCAGTAGATGTTTTCTTGAATCATGGTGGTTTATATGAAAATATGGGAGCATTTTTTTAAAAAAAAAGTGTAAGCATTAATTTCTTCTTAATGTAGCACAATGTTCAGAAGCTTTATCGACAGGCACTGAATTGTTTTGTCAGAAAAGAATAAAGTCCGTCTAAGCATTTAACAGATTTATCAATGATTCAACAGGTGTGTACTTTTCATGTGTAAGAATAATGAAAATTATTTTACTACCATTTTAGCATACTGTTCTTTGGAAGACTGATGTGTATCAATTTGAAATTTAGGAAAAAATTTACTCCTTGTCAAACATCTGAAATACATGCCTTGTAAAATGTAATACAAAAAGGCATCTCTTTTTAACATGTTTGAAAACCAGAAACCATACATTAGACTACTATTAGATTGAATGGTTACTACTGTGTAGGCAGCATTTTGGCCCATATCCAGTGGAATTAAATGCTTTCAAACATGTCACATGCCGTCATTGCTCCATAGGATTATCTTGACCATATCTTGTAATCCTTCTGTATATTTAGCATGTTGATTTGTAAACCATTACATTTTGTAAGCCTTGATAGCTCTGAAAATGATCCCCACAGAATTCCTAAGTACCTTTAATTGTGCACTGGCAACTCCATTAGCATAAGTATTTCTAAGGAGCCATATTCACTTTGGAGCCATTCCACATCTAACATCCTATTGAGGATACAGTGGTTGCTGGTTAATGTACATTTTCTGCAGTGATGGCTTGTTTTCAACCATAGACATAATTGTGTCTTTTATAATCAGCAAGACTGATAGGTAAAATCAGGATGTGAATAACATCTCTCAATTCCAATTTAAACAGATGGTCATGGTTTATAGGAGAGGTGTGAGATTTAATCAGGAAACACAAAGCAAATAATTACTATACAAAGTCAAAGCACTGGAAAAAGACTGTAGACATGGCTGTTAGACTGTAAAAGAAAGGAGAAAGAGGATAAGGTGGTTTTTCCCCATTTCAGAAATAAATACAATACTGGGATCAATACTTGTATAATGCCTTAATTAATGGCCTAGATGAATGGAATATTGCCCTTTTGGCAAGTTTGTGGGCAACACCATGTTAGAGGGAATAGTCAAAAAGTGGAGGCTGGAGAAATGGGCTGACAGGGATCCATGTCCTGCAGCTAGGTAGGGATAACCCCCACAGCACAGAAGGCTGGGCAGCAGCTCTGTGGGGAAGGGCTGGAGGTCCTGGTGGGTTGCAAGGCAAGCCTGAGCCAGCAGTGAGCCCTGGCAGCAGATATGGCCAATAGCACTGGGGGCTAGACCAGCAGGTCCACAGGATGATCTTTTCCCTCTGCTCAGCACTAACACCCTTTTGTGATTCCTACCACAATTTCTCAGTAATCTTTAGCACTCTGAATTTGCTGTACAAACAAAACCCTCACATTTTAGGCAGCATTTTCTCCATTTGTTTAAATGTTAAAATTTTGCTTTCTTCATAAATCTTTGTCCAGAATTCTGATATATTATTGAGTTTTGGTTTAGGGGTTTTTTTTTGTTTGTTTTTTTGCCTCTGTGTCATTACACTGTCACTCTATATTGAGTTCTGAATTGGTTTATGTCACCTTGTATTCAATCTCTGTCTTGCAGTCTGACAGCTGTCAAGAACTCTTTTTTTTTCCAGTGTTTTGACTATTTGTATTAATTTACTTGCTTTTTGTTTCCTGATTTAGCCTCCTACCACCACTCATATAAAATATCATCACCTGCTCAGATTGGAAGCAATCTCTCACAAACCACCAAATTTGGGCTCAGTCTGATTGTTCAATGAACAGGTTCAGGATAAAGCCCAAAATGTATGAACATAGAGATGAACTTTGCTAGCCAATACACTCAAAAAGTGACAGATGATACTGCTAGTTAAAATGAAAACCAAAAAGCTAGGAATTTGGATGATGTTTGAATATCCTCGTATCTTTTTCCTTTTAGTTACTAACAATTTCAGTTACTGAGATAGCTTAGGTGTAGCTCTTTTACCCTGCAGTTCACTGCTTTAAAGCACAAAGCAAACAATGCCCATCTTTGCATGGAAAGGGAAAGACGACAACAGACCAGGATTTTCCAGTGACTGCTTAGAAATCTAGCTGGTTAGAAGCAGTTAATTTTAACATCATTCAGGTTAGGTTTCCATAGTTTTGACTGGAGATTATTCCTATGAAAAATTCACAGAGTTAAAAGAGGCAATATAAATAAACTAGTACCTAACTGTGTAGCACTGCTGAACCTAAAGGCAAAATTTAATCCTAGATACTGCCTTAAAAACTTTTGCAAGATTTCATTATTTTCTTGTTCTGAAAGGTATGTGCCGTGTAGAAATTAAACTTCACAGCATAGCAGAGCAAGTGATTGCACAGCAGCAGCTACTAAAGTTATGGGAATATTTAAAAATACATCTTCTGAGATTTGCATCTTCCACCTTTCCTTCAGGGAGTCACACAAAACAGTAGCAATTTTTAATTTTCAAATCTTGTTTGATATTGGCTGTCTAGTCCAGTGGAAGCTGCATTCCACCCCCATTTTTGTGGTTTGTTTACAAGTCAGTGATTTGCTCTGCTGTATTGGATCACGTGGAAGGCTTCACAACTTACACCTCATTGTCAGTATACAGTAATTGATAAGCAGTCCAAAAGTATTTGAGATAGCTTTCAAATATATATAGGAACCAATTATGTACTAGTGACACAGTAGTTGTCACTTTTGAGTAAAATCTCTTTGAAAGGCTGCCTCCAGACAGAGTATTTTGGATCCACCAGACTGTTTCTAGACAGCCCCAAGACAGGAGATGGGCGACTCTTCCAAAGTGTTTGAATGAGAAGAACATGGATACTGATAGCATAGATGCAGGGAAAAAACCCACAAACTCCTGGCAGAAAAGTCCCAGCAGTGGAAGATGCTACTTACCACTCATTGTAGCTACTCACAACACAGTTGCTCAAATCATACCTTCATACTACTCTGTACAGGTGTCACACAGTATTATTTGTTGATGCCATTCTGCTGATATTACTCAGCTGTTCAGAAGTTTGAAAGAAGCCTTGAAAGAAACAGCTGCAGGTACACCTGTGATGGATGGAGCACTTCAGAGACTGCAGGGCCAGGAGACGCTGCTGATATCAGCTAGGCTGATTCCTGAGGCGCTCAGCACATGGCAGGAACCAGACCATGAGGCAGCCCCAGAACTCAGTGCAACTGCAAAGCAGCCAAAAAAACCCAACAGACCTCACCTGATTCACCAACAACGAGAGCACTGGGTTTGGGTGTATTGAGCATTGTTAAGAACAATAGGACAGAGACAGAGAGAAATAAGAGATGGAGGTTTGGTACATACTCACCTGCCTCTTTGAGACTCTGTGATCAGTGGTACCCAGAGGGGCATTGGAGTTGTCCTAGCAATGACATAAAACTGTCCCCAGCCAGGCTGATGCCTAGCCTGCCCTGCACCCTCAGCAGGCTGGATCATCCAGCCAGGAGAGCAAAGTTTATATGGGAATGGATAAAGATTATAAGGGATGGTTTTACACCTTGTGGAGAAAGACAAAACATCATACTTCACACACAGCCTGCTATGTCACGTAGCTGGAGAATGACAGCTGTTTAGATTGTAAAATGCCCATTTGAAAAGAGACCAGGCTGGTATCAATCACAATAGGTAATTTCCTTCATTCTTCAAGTAGACAATGCACATACAAATACTATAGAGAGAGTTCAAATTTAACTGAAGACTTGTCCAATTCAGTTTTATATATTAGCCATACAATCATTTTTAACACCCTTCCAAAGACACAAATCTGTCTAAAGGATAAAAGACCAGGTGAATATTACCCTGGTTTTCTGCAAGTTTTCTGCCTTATTTTTAACACAAATACAAGGCAACCACTATTTTTTCTATGCCCTGTATTTCATTTCTGTAAATTACTTAGCAGCAATGTATCAAGATGAATGCATAATATCATCTCAGCTACAACATCCACAAAATTGAAGAGGTAGACTTAAAAATGCATAGTAGATTTGGCAGTATAAGAGATTTAAATTACAGTGTCCCACTTAATGAATTTCTGAGGTTTGCCAATTTCTTCTGTAGCTCTAATGTTTCTCATTTCACCTAAATTTATTAGGAAAAAAAGTTACATTTATTTCTTTATAAAAATAATCTCAATATATTTAAAAAGTCAACAATTAAAAAAATCTTAGAATATAGAAGTTCATAAATGTCAAAATTTCACCTACTTTGGAAGAATCCTGAGATAATTTTCATCTGAAAATCCAAAACAATACATATGCAAGCTTTCTCCATCTCAAACTAATCAGAACATTGTCTGCCTCTTGTCTTCAAAACAATCAATTAACCACCAGACTTCACCACAAATAATTGATATATATTAAATATAGTGGTCAGAATACAGATTAGAAGCTTTTATCAAGACTCATGTTAGTGTTGCACTGGAAGCAAAGCCTTTCTCTTAATAAAGCATTTCAGTCAATATCTGAATATGCAATAAGCATAGGAGTCTTGAATACTGATGACCATAGTGTTGATTAAAATTTTTTTTGGAAGGCTTATTTCCTACTGAGACAATGTTAATTTAATAGGCCCCAATTCTTGCTGGAAACTCGTGTAGGGGTTTCACGTTCCTATGTTAACCTACGACACTTGAAACAAACAAGGGGCCAGATCCAAAGAAAGACTTTCTTTAATTAAAATAGAACTTAAAATATTTTAGGAATTCATGTCTAAAATTATGTTGCTGAATATAAGCTCGTGAGCAGCTTAATTTAGAATGTATTTTTTTTTTACACCAAAGTGAATTAAATTCTCCAGTTTTCATAGATGTAGACAAGCTCAGACCGAGTCTGGCTTAAGAAATCAGTCTCATTAGACTTTATAAACTTAATGCACCTAAATTTTCAAGGGCCCAAATTCATCCAGCACTCTCAGAGAACCAGTACCCCTCTCTCCCAGCACCACCAGGGTTTCTCTTTGCACAGCATAATGTTACACCTCTGCCCAGAGAGGGGCAAGGTGCCCAGCCAGGAGTCACCACCTCTTGCACCTGTGGGGCATTGCTGAAGGAGAAGGTTGCACCTGACTAAAGCAGGAATTGCTGAGGACCTTCTCTTCCCCTCCCATGCAGCTAATTACACACCCTAATTGGAAAATGGAGCATCTCTCACTAGTTCTTTTAAGGAGCTGTTGATGATACTTATAGTTTTGACCGGTTTAGGGAGTTCCAGAGATCAAGTTCACGTGGATTTTATGCAGGCAACACTTCACTCTTTCACTGAACTCCAGATCTGGGCGACAGCTCAGGTATATCACTGATGA
Source organism: Brachypodius melanocephalos (assembly GCA_013398615.1). Classification (NCBI taxonomy): domain Eukaryota; kingdom Metazoa; phylum Chordata; class Aves; order Passeriformes; family Pycnonotidae; genus Brachypodius; species Brachypodius melanocephalos. The sequence goes on along the minus strand of VZSR01003807.1, from coordinate 48,661,222 downwards.
GCATTTCCTAGCTACAGGAATATCAGCACAATCAAGGGAGTGATTTGGCACTGGTCTCCCATACTATAAACAAGAAATCTCATGCTGTTTTTCAAGGGTGAGGTTTTTGCAGTTAAAATACTTAAAAACCCAGATTAGTTCCTAGAGCTCAACTAGAAGTGAAAAAATTGAGTACAAACCAATGGGCTTCCAAACAAGATATTTCAAACCACAGTAGTGGTTGGGCTTTTGTTTCCCCCATTGTCTCAGGGAAATGAGATCTTATGGACATATAGACAAGTTGGGGTGAATTTCATGTTTATTATCTTCATCATGGACTCATGGCCATATGATTTAAAGAGCTACCAATTAGGATTGACTTTAAATTTGGATAAGTAAGTTCCATTTTGCATTATGATGTATATACTGCAGCCAGTATATACCAGACAGTCCTGCTGAAATTAAAGCTTTAGCTCCGTATCCATCTCACCAATGACAAAAATGACAATGTTTGTTACTATTATTATTGCTGCTGCTGCTGATTATTATTATTCCTGTAGTTCACTTACTGTCTAGTTTTGTATGATTTACCAAAGCAGAGTGGTTTTAAACTCAGCTGGTGAGGACAGACCCACTTAGTAAGAATAGCACATCCTCATGTATAACAGATCTCGAGAAGCTTCTGGTTCATTATCAACTCCCCACCATTAAATTACAATTGAAATGGGTGATGTTAAACAAATAAGCAATGAAAAAGCAAAACCATACAAACCCACACATTGTGTGAGAATTGTGCTAACAGGTCATTAGCAGCCCACAGTGAATGTTTAATTATTTAGATACAAAATAAGGATCTTCATCTGTGTCAATTAACATGGATTTTCAGGATTTTGCAATACGGTAAAAAGCCTTTCTCTAGATTTTTCACCTTTCTCATTCCTCTCAGCACTGGTCAGTGAACATACTGCTTTGCACAAAATTAACTTAAAGGTGGCCTTACAAGAACATTAAATCAAAAGCTAAAATGCACCTGATACAATTTGGAAGATTTTTTGAAAATAAAGGGTAACATTCTCTTGTTTCTGTCTCCAAAACACGGCAGAAGCTGACCTTGACAATTACAGCCTACTGAAAACACTTGTGAAACTGAGAGCAGTTGGAAGCAATGCAGTACAAATACATGAAATGAAGAAAGACATATTTTTCTTTACACATAGTGCTATCATGCCTTTCTTCAGTTTCTTCAAATCCATCACAAACTGCAATGCAGCAAACTGATAGAACCACTGATTCTGTCTCTTCATTGCAATGCCTGTGGAATGCAAAGAGGATTCAGAGGCAAGCTTGGAATGCCCTTTAACTGAAAACTGATCTGAGAGCTTACTAGTTAGCCTTTTAAAAAGTGATTTGGGTAATGAAAGCAAAGGCTTTCATAAAAAAGAGAGAAATTCTATTCTATTCTATTCTATTCTATTCTATTCTATTCTATTCTATTCTATTCTATTCTATTCTACTCTATTCTATTCTAGTTCTTCCATCTTTCTAAGTTGACAGACATTTATGCTTTTAAAAGGTGCAATGAGTATTAAAATTTGTATCTGTGCAGAGCAATGATTGTGAGCTGAAAAGTGTTGTTATTTGTACTCAAGACTTATGAGCTTTCTGAGAAATGCACTAAGCAGGAGCTTTTACTGACTCACTAAGCGTCACTGTATTACCATAAGAAATTACTGGGATAAAGATTTAGTGGAGGTTATGATTCAAAATGAATGCAGCCGGATTTTCCCAGGTACATTAAAAACTTTGGAGAGAATTTTTTTTTCTACTTTTAGCTGCTGATGACAGATAATCTTTGGAGTGAAGTAGGTGAGAGGGTGGAATGGAACACACATTCAAAGAAATTCAACAGAAATAGTCCTGTCACATCTGCCTCATTATCATCTTTACTTCTGAAGCATCTGATGTCTGATTTATGTTCTAGGTGGAGAATCTCAGTGTCAAATTAAATGGAATTTTAGTGAACACCATAACAAAATCAATGTCTGTGTCAGTTCCTATAGTCATAGCAATCATCTCATAAGTAACTGCCAACAATTTTGTGTTAACTGTGAGCTTGTCACAGTCTTTCATTCAAACAAAAGCAATTAGCTGTTTGCAAGCATTCTGTTTGTAAGCTGACATGATAATGATTCACGCCATTGATGTTAATGAAACCTGCTTTGTAAAAATAATTCGATGGAAGGCTCTCAGCTGTCATCCCACCCTTTCCATAAATCCTGTGCAATCTGTGCCATCATGAACACGATGATCTCAGATATCATGGAATAAAATGAATAATGCAAAAAAACCCCCCAACCTAGATTATAAGCAGAGATTTTACAACCCTAGGTTGTAGTATTGTATTCCTTGATCAGCTGCAGGTTTCAGGCACTGAATCAGGTCTCAGTGATGCTTTTGCTGTGTTAGCAACCATGTGAAATACCTGAATCTCTATCCAAATTATTCTGTTTCATTGACATCTGATCAGTGAGTCACAGAATGGTTTGGGTTGCAAGAGGCCTGGGAAGTCACTTAGCTTCAACCTTTGTGCCACAGCAGGGACACATTGCACATATGTGAGAAGGAAATCCTCCAGCACCTGGGCTCAGACATGCAGTGTGACCTGGAGCTGCCCCTGTCCCAGTCTCCCCAGCTGGTGACACACAGACCTCCAGGCTCCAGGGGCTGCAGCCCTGCTCCAGTTGCTGGTACTGACCATCTTTTGTGGTTGTGACTTCCTAGGTAAGTAGGAAGAAGTAAGAAAGAAAGACATTACATGCCAATAAAGGGAGGGTGAAGAAAGCAGCTGAAACACCAGCATAATTTGAATTTTTTACAAGAAAATGCTACTTGACAAGATAAGAAGGCTTTCCTGGCTATTGTGATAGAGTAGTTGATGTATAGAGTTGGAAAATTAAGATCACTAGGAATGGGCAGCAGAAGTCTCAGAGTCACCACATTGTTTTCTACCATGATGCATAACACAACAATGTGGAAAGTACTTGTGGGAAATACTTTTGGTAAATCACTAGAAAAGCCTAAAGCTGACCACAGTCTTGAGAAAAGGCAAGGCCATGCCACACAGACAGGTGGCTCTGATGGCTGATCTCCTAGAAGACTAAGTCCAGTGAATCATTAATTTTTGTTACAGTCATATTTGAAAGGTCAAGATGCCCACGGGAAATAAAATACAGACCTACTCAGGAGTGCAGTCATTGTCTTCAAATATAAAGAAAGCAAGAGATTAAAATTTACCAGAAGAAGGCAAACAATCTGGAAATCTAGGATGAAATTTCTTTATTTAGGCAAACATGTCTTTCACATCTGTCCCTGCCTGCCTGACCCATATATGGGGCAGGAGTAGCAAATAGCATGTTTTCCAAAGAATGTAGCTTTAGTAATTTTGAAATTGTTACATGATATTAGCAACTATTGTTTATGTGGGAACTTAAAATAATATTTATCTAGATTTCTTTTCCTTAGCTAACTATTGGTTACATAGATTCATAGTTTTATGTAAAGCATAACACTGTACTGAATACATTTTTTGCATCATTTTCCAGCACCCTTTTCTTTTGCCAATGTTTGCTTTTCTGTATGCTTGTTTTTTTTAAGGGCCATTACTTACTCTTGACTAAGAGCCTAGAAGGTGATCTTGATAAGCATATAGAACTGTGTATTATGCATAATGAAGGCCTGCAAAACTGCTTTTTTGTTCTTTCTATTTTCTTTGTTTATTGCTTACAGAAATAACAACTAAAGTACCAGTTTCTTGCTTTCAAAGATATTCAGAATTAAATTTTTAAATACAAAAGAGACCTAAAACCAAAATCAATTTATTATGAATATATTACTCATGCCAAGTATGCCTGTGGGATAAATGAATCGTTCAGATTGGGTGTGGATAAATCACTGGTAGAGTTAATCAGAAGGAAATGGAAAAGTCCTCAAGCATTTGAAGTTCTCCAGTCCAGGCAGAAGTGTCCAATGGTATTTATAGAACTGACATATCTGCTTGCTAGTTAGCTCTGAGAAATTACACTTGAGTGAGTGTCTGTTGAACCTATTTCTAGTCAAGAAAACATATGCTTGTGTCCATAATCTAACCCTAAAGGAAAACAATTTGGGATTAAGCAAAAATGAGGATTAAGCTGTTGGGGAAGCAGAATGTATTCATGCATACTACACAGTTAAAGACTTGTGAAGAATCCAGGTAAATCATGATGAACCAGAAAACTCCAAGGCATAACAACTTATCACCAAGTTGCGTTTAAAACCTCAGGTACTTTTGAGAAAAAATTTTTACCACACGGTTGTACAACTTCCATTGTGTGAGTGTAAAAAGATTGAGAGAAAAGAAGTGTGAGATCATTCAAAAACAGTAGTTTAGAAGCTAACTTAAATTTTTGCTAAACCAAATAAATCTCATTAGGAAATACACATCGTAGAAGCTTTTAATCACTATACATCAACTCCTATATAAGCTACTAACAGCAACCTAAGTATCATAGTATTGTAAAGATTATCTGGCAACTTCTCTGTTTATTCCTACAAAAAATAATGAGATCCCTCCACAATACTGCAGCCAATATGCCTGAAATTCCATTTCTCTTGTAGAAAGTGCACATTTTATGAATAAATCTAATTAGTGGCAACTGTAGTAAATTATCAGCTAATAGGTCAGCTGCTAGATTTCAGAATTAATATAATCATCATTGCTACCTTTTACTCTTTTCTCCAGCAAATTCATAGACAAACTTAGAGATCTTCACTATTCCCAAGAAATATTTCTGTTTGAAGGGAATGGTATAGGTGAAGGGGGAAGTTCCAAAACAATGCTGAGTTTTAAAACTGAGAGACACTTTTAACATTTCAATATTCTAACTCCTTCATAAGAAGGAGTTGTCATTTATAAATTACTAGCTTTGTTTACTAGCACTATGATAAAATTCGTAGATTAGTGTGGTTCTGTTTTATTTAATTAAAGTACTCTACTTTCTTGCCTATGCCTTAATATTAATGTAATACAACTCAATCAGGGATGTGTTGTTCTTCAATTGTTTGTCATTGAGGGAGGGGGATAGTATCTAAATTTCCTTCCCTTTATTGATTTCACCTCAAGTGGAGACTCACTGGAAGATGATTTCTATATTCATCTTTCTGATGTACCATAAATTTAATAAATTGAATTGAAGATGGGCTACTTCATTTAAATTCCCACATCAATGTAGAAGATTTCAAAGAGCATCTGGTTTTATGGTGTATTAGGGAATAAAAATATAACAGGACAAGCTGAGACTGTGTAATTCTACAACACAAAAATTGCTTGTACAATTGTCTCATCTTGCTTAGCCTTTGTAAAAATTGCCACAAACCCTGCACTTTCAAAGGCAATGACTCCTCTAGACTCCTCCTCAGACCTCTAGTCTTGTCCACTTCTTGTCCATCTTAGTAATGGTTCCTTTTAGGATACCATCCTTGCACCCTGAGATGCTTTGGATCTTGCTATAAGATAAACAGCTGGCTAAATATTCATTTATCCAGGCATGCATTCTAGTTTGTAATAGTTGTTGTGTTAGCACAATAAATAAATGGATAACATATGACCGCGGGTTGTATATATGAAGATATATTAATCTAATATCCATTAAGAAATACAGTATTTATTCATGAATTGCCTTTCAGGAAATGGTCGTTTCTTTCTTTTATCCTCATTTATAGAAGCTTTGCCACAATGAAGTGCTGTGATCTATATAGCAAATATATTTCACTGTCTGCACAGGAAAAAGTTCAAGTTAAATGAAAATATCATTTTCCTTGAAGTTTTCTTTTATACAGGATTTCAAATACAGAGCCTAGTAGACTAAATGAGTGCATACTGGCTGAACATTGCAGTGTTTGTTCAAACGATAGTAAGTATGTTGAAACACAATTTACTGTCATCCATACATGCACGGAGTAAAGATTCCCTTGTTTCCTAAATCTGGTATACTTATTTAATAAGGACTGTGAGGGGATAAATGTCTATATTGCCTTTTTCGAGGGCCCTCTTTGGAGGCACCAGCTTGAGCTGGTTTTGTGTTGTTTAGTTATTGCACCAAGATTAAATTGTTGTAAGGATTGGTTCATCTGAGACTCTGCTGTGGTAAAGCTGGGTCTGAGCCAGCTCAGCAGCCTGGAGTGACTCTGTGAGTGTGGGGGTGCAGCTGCAAAGGCACCTCGGTCCCAGCTCAGGTGTGCGAGTGTGACTGGCAGAATGGCACCTGGAGGGATGGGCAGGGATGTTTCCTTAATAAAATGTATCCTGCTTATTTAATAGATTGAATTAATATATTGAATCATGATTAATTCTGAAATGAATAGATGCCTTTTAGTAACTAAAAGAGGAGCAAAGTTTCTGCTGTTTCTGCTGTTGCCAAGTAGTGAGAATCTAGACGGGGTAGTTCAGCTTTTATTCAATAAAGATTTTGTCTGGAAAGGTGAATGAAGAAAGAGAGAGAGAGAGAAAAAGATGGAGGAAAATGCAATCTGCAGAACCTATGAACACAGACTTCCCTTGTGCCTGGCTTGTTCTTTATCTTTCTCTATCAATTACAGAGTACGTACCCTTTGCAACAATGCCCTTCTGGAGTCACTCTAGAAATATTTACCTAGAAAAGCTTATCTTTCAGCCTTCCAAGCTAAAAGATAAATATTGGCAAAAATCATTTTAGTGAATAAAAGGTATGGGGTACAACAATAGCAAAAATAATGATCGTAATCAAAACCATGAAATTGATGTTTGTGTCCCAGCTTTTGTGAATTTTAAATGACACAAAGATACTTATGAATAATACCCTTGTGTTCATAGAATCATACAATATCCTGTGTTGAAGGGACTCACAAAGGTCATCTAGGCTGACTCCTGGCCCTGCCCTGGACATTCAAAAATCTCACCCTGTGCCTGGGGGCATTGTCCAAATGCTTCTCGATCTCTGTTAGCCTGAGTGCTGTGACCACTGCCCTGGGGAGCCTGTTCCAGTGCCCAAACACCCCCTGGGTGAAGAACATTTTCCTAGTATTGAACCTAAACCTCTTCTGACACAACTTTAGGCCATTCCCTTGGGTCCTGTCCCTCGCTGGTCCCCACACAGCAGAGATCTGTGCTTGCTCCTCCTCTTCCCCTTACAAGGAATGTTGCTTAGGATCACCAGTATTTTTGTGCTTTCAATGAACACTGGTTCTGATAACGTTACTGCTCCTTACTCCAGTGTAGGAGGGAAGATTTTAAGCACATTCTGCATAGAACAATAACACGTATCTGTATAGGAAAAGAAAGTAGTGCATTTTCATTCAGATAGCACATTTTCCATTTAATAAAGAGCTGTCAAATCTTAATACCTAACAGTATCTACTTTCTGATCAAAATATTTTGTCACAATTTCTTTGTGCTCTTGACTCTTCGTGTTTACAGCTTTTTTTTTTCTTCTGAAAGCTGCAAACATCAAACTGACAATTCAAGATAGAATTTTATGCTTCTTTCAGTATTATTTGAATAAAAATTACAGTAAGTAGAAATAAAAAAGTAGCAAAATTATCTGCATTGTGTTCCTTACTTTAAAGGGACTCTTGCACAGTCAAATGGATGATGGTTTTAAAAAAGAAGCAGCTCAAAACATAATTTTAAATTCTCATAGAACTGAAGTCTACATAGAATTTAGGGGTTACCTATATGCAAGGCATAAGTAATAATGTTCATGTAAGTCTCTTAATACTTCCCATTTGTAAAAGTCCAAGCAATCTTAGAAACATGTGATTTTTGTTCCCTCTGTTGCATCTCTCTGAGATGTGCTCACATTCCCTGTGGCTGTAGGACACAGCAAGGATCAGGCTGTAAGCTTTGCTGTACTGGGCTGCTACAAAGTCTCCCAGTCAGCATTAAAAATAATTGCTGTTCACCAGCATGGCAGGAATAAACATCCTGTGTGAAATTCACCTGTTATCAGTGTTGATAGTAAGACTCCCACTGCCTTAAATAAGGCTAGATTTTGCTTCTCCTATGCTTAATTTTCAATTAGTCTGCTCTGTGAACTTTTGACTAGCAATTAAGGCCTTAAAGTGGGAGGGGGTTATAGAAAGATTGAAAGTAGCTTTTTCTGTTTGCCTCTTTAAAGTTTTTTAGGACTGTGATTCTTCATCATTATAAACTCTTCTGAATCTTTCTTGGGAAGATGGGAAGCAGAAATGTGGGTGAGAGGCTAGACACTAGGTTTGCCTTTGTTTCTTTGCTGTTTACTCTAACTTTCTTCACTTAGACTACTTAGGGTGTAGTAGGTCACAGTCCTGCATATAGCTTTTTGGAAAAAAAAAAAAAAAGGGTTTTAAAAGATGAACTTACTGCAAATTTTGGGTCTCATGTCAGAAAATTTTATTTCCTCTGGTATCCTTGAAACGTACAACATAACTAAACATATAGCCTGTCTGAACCACTTGAAAATGTCTTTCCTTATTATTAAAAAATAGTAGCCTCTTCAATTGGCCATTTTTTCTTGAACTCCTGCTTAGATGCTTTTTCTCTGAACAACAGGACCGGCTGTGATCTAATGCCAATCAACATGGCCTGTCCTCAGAAAGCAGCAGCAGAAAAAGAGACAGAAGTTTGACATTTGTTCACCGTCTCTTCCATGCATCTGCAAATTTCTCCTTCTTCCTTTCCTTTGCGAGAAATTCTTCTTGGTTCTTTGGGGATCTTAGAAAGAAGCTGTACATGAGCCCAACACGGGGAGAAGATGATTTATGTGAGGAAAGCTTTTGCTAGGTAAGCTCAGGAGAACTCCTGTAAACAAGAAAGAGAAAGCTCGTTTGTAGGCGACCTGACACGTGTGGAGGAAAGAGAGACTGGATTTCTTGTCTGAGTAGATAAATAACATCATAACTTCTGTGGCATTTGGGTTAGTCCTTGGTTGGTATTTAGCTCATTTAATAGGATTGGGAATGTCTCATAACAGCAATCATAACTAAATTCTAGACAGAATCTCTGTAGCAACTGTAAATACTGATTTCAAAGGGTGTGCAAACAAGAAATTTGTTATTGTTCATGTAATTTTATGAAATCTCTTTACCATAATGTGCTGCACCAAATAAATAAAATACTCATCTCCCAAACCAGAACATTCTTCAAACATTTCCCAGCTTGTATTTTTCATTAAATACTTCCACTTGTAAAAAGAAAAGCTTGTTGTTCATCTAAATATCTAATCTATATAACTAGTTTTTAATAAACAGGAATTTTCTGATTTGGTTCATTTTTTTTTCCTGAAGGAAGAATCTGTTGATTGTAACACTGCTATTTTCTAACTGGTTTTGCTGATAAACATGAATTTATTCCTCCTTTCCTTCTTTTTGCAAACCTGCCAGAGATTAAACAGATATACAGGAGATGGCAGAAGATGCACACAAAATTTGGATGGTGTGCTTGGCATTGTCTAAAACACTTGGTGGAGCAGATGAGAGTTTAAAGAGAGTATCCTAATTAGTATTGGTCAGGGACAGATGCAGAAGTTTGAAAACTGGAAATAGAGGAAATCATTAGGAAACTTAGGTTAAAGAAATGGAACTCTAACACTCAGCCAGGCAAAATTCCCACAGAAGCTGAAGCCTGCATTGTAACACAAAGTATCTGCACAAAGTTTTCATGTTAACCTGTCAAAATCCCATATGTTATATCATCACTTTTTCCAATTTGTAACAACATTTTTTAGAACAATGATGCTTTCACAGAACAGCAATGGAAAAACAAATATCTTGCTTCTTTTGAAGAAAATGAGCTGCCATCATAGCTGCACCTTTGAGATCAACTTAGTTTGATATTTTGTTCCCTTGCTGCATATTCCTGAATTGAGACTCTTGCTTTTACTTGAAAACTTCACATAATATCTCTGGGAATTTACCAATATTCAGCACTGTGGGCATTGTTTCAAATAGCTGTAAGGATGTTTTAAAACCACTGACAAAGTACCTGATAGTAGAGTGGACAGTGTAGGACAAAGAAAGCCATGGGGATTTTTGACAATTAATGAACCAGAATCCATATATAAACAAAGAAAACATCAAAGGATATGCAGGACATGGCAAAAAGCTTGTACAAGGAGAGAAGTGGGAAGTTCCTGCAAAGTCTATGGTGCTGTTCTAAGTGGATAAGGAATGGCAGTTAACAATAATATGGTCACATTCAAACCAGATGTATTATGCCAAAAGGCTCCAGTGGAATAAAGCAGGTCCACAATCATAGCAAAAAAATGAGCTATTAATTTAATTTTTAAAGTAATTTAAGTATCTGCAGCTTTATTGCAAGTTAAAACACAAGTGTTTCTGTAAAAAGGGAAGGTATTTTTACATAATACCGAGACTCTTAGGGGTCCTCCAAGGCTCTTGGCAGTGAAGCTCAACACTCCACGTGAAAAACAGATTTCTTGAACACCACAGCCAGCACAGTTTTATTCAGAAACATTTGCTTCCTTTCTTTCATTATAAAAGAAAATAACAAACTTTTCCCCCCATTATTTCTCTATTATGCATCTTCCTGTTTCATAAGGAAACCAAATTGTCTGTGGATGGCTTTGGTGTGTGCTTCACTTTGTCATCAGTTGGTGAATCAGTAACTAGCAAATATATATTATCTGAAAAGCCCTACATTCTTTCAAGTAATATTCCACTAATAACTTCTGCAAACTAACCAGCTAACTATGTTACTATTTCACAGGACAGTGGGTCATCATTAAAATCACCCTTTGAAGCTCCTGTTGAATGATGTTGGGTCAAATTGGTTTCAAAGGCCATGCTATTGCGTATGACTTATTTTCTCTTTTCGAGTTCACTTTTTCCCTGCAGATCTTAAAGAGAAGCACCTTAATTTCTGACCTGAAATCTATGCTACTTTCCAACTTTCTCTGTCATCTTCTCTTTTGTGCTGTCAATTGCTATGGAAGTTTAAAAAAAAAAAAAAAACAAAAAACAAAAAAACCGAAAGAAACTAAAAGAAAAGAAAATAATATCTTTATAGATCTAACTGGGAAGTTCAGTGGATGGTTAATGGAAAGAAATTACCTGGTTTGACACAAGATATCTATATTGTGTTAGCAGAATTGCTTGGATGTGTTTCGGCTTTTGAATTGAAAGCTGCTTAAGAGCTCATTCTAGAATCCTTACAAAATAATTATGAGAATGGATGTCTTGATGTCAAGTATTTTGGCAGGATACTTTGTGAAGACTTTTAATAAGGAACACAAAACTCCTACTATTGTATCAAATATATAACAAATTAAAGAAAATGAAAGAACTTTACCCAGAAAAATAAAATGCCTCAAATGTATTTGGGAGGTACACACAGGAGTACAAAAACCACATAAAATAAGAGTATGCTTAAGGAGCAGTTTCATGTTTATTCATAAAATATTTTCTTCTCTGTCCATCCTCTCAGATATGGTAGAATAAAAGGCAGCACAAAGTTTGTTGTATTTCAGGGTGTTTATTTTGTCACTGAAAACATTAATTCCATCTCGACTTTTTTTTTAAGTTGGTGGCTTTCTGTGACTCATTGTGATTGTGTCAAAGCAGGAACAACATGGATTAATCCTTTTATCTAATCTGACAGTCAACAGCTCTTTGCTCCTCCAGCCACCACAGGCCTTGTCTTTGCTCATAAATCCTTTGTTCTTGAGCACATATTTGTTTTCCAGGCATTGTTTTCAGCAGCTATCTGCAAGACTTCAGTTATATCTGAAACTTTGTCATTTATCTGCTTTTCCTTCAAATACCCGTTTTCTTCAGCTCTATCCTTACTTTTCAGAGCACATGGAAATTGAACACGTGTCAGGTGATAGCTCTTGTGTGAATAATTTATATATATTCAGTGTTAACAAGCAGCTTTACATTTTTGGGTAGCTACCTCAATATTCATCACAGCCTTTACTTCATTGCATTGCTTGTCCCAACTACCTCTCCTGTTATTGCTCTGTTTTCTGGCTTCTCCAGTTGCTCTGCTCATCAGCTCAACTTCAAATAATGCTTGAGATATCTATGAGATATCATTCCTTATTTGATTAAACACCATATAATCGAAACCACAGACTTTGGATAAAATTAATTGTATGATAATTGACTCCATTATTTTGTCAAAATTTAACAGAAATAAATAATTTCCATAAAGTGGGTCACATAAATCAGGAAACTAGTCAATGATAAATAGATAGTGAGAAAGCAGTATCTGCCAGAAATTAGGAATTTGTTATATACCACAAGGGGAATTTCAACAATGACTCAGGTCTAGAGGAGAGGAGGGGCTCTGAATGCTCAGTTGGGCATGGGTGGGTCTAAATCTGTTCCTAGGGAAATGTGGTTGTACAGAGTAAAATACCTCACTTTCTGTTAGAAATGTCTCAGATTAAAAAAGAAGAAAGAAAAATAATCTGTTGATTAACCTTTATTATGTTTCTTCTGATAATGCCTTTCTGACATATCCAACTTTCTTTTAAATGTTGTATGATGTTTTAAATTCTCTCCTGAAATGTACTCTGTGAACTTTTGTTACAAATCCCTTTGTTACTATGGAACCTGAAGGCTGCAGAAGCCCATTCTTCTTCATCTTTCCCTTCTTTTTCTTTTACCATTTCAGATGTCTTGACCTTAAAGAGGGTTGATTTTACACTTAAAATTACCAATAGATTAACACCAACTACTAGGTTTTAGTAGTTAGCGAAACATAAAGTACCCAAAAAAGAGACATTGTTGGTTAAGATCTATCAACCTCCATTTGGATGACAAATTCTACAATGAATCCTAAAGAATGAGAATAATCAATGTATTAGTATATACACAAGTCATCAAAAAAATCTTATTCCTCTGCCAGGTGCTAACATCCTAAAGTCTGCTGTCTGAAATGCAGCAGCCCAGAATGGAGTAGGAGAGAGACTGTGGGCATATTCTGGTGACTGTGGACTGCTAATAACCAGTGGTCTTTCTGACTGCTGAAGCACATGGGAGTTCTCTCAAGTACTTTCAGGTAAAATCTAGGCTGTTAGGTGTTGAAGTGACTCTGGTTTCCAAAATCTCTTCCACAAAGAACTGTAAAAAATAAATTTTATCTCCCATATTACTGGAACCCCTCCAGAAGATCTTTGGGAGTTCAGGTATGATTTATCTGGTTTTAGCAAGACCTCTAATAGTAAGCACATGGGAATCATAATCACCAAACTCATGACACTACATCATGGGATGACTTCTGGAGAAAAAATAAATACCTCAAGCCATATGGTAGGGAACTGGGTTTGTGCAGGCAGGTTTGAGTGGTGAGTGGCTATAGGGGGGGCTTCTGTGAGATGCTGCCAGAAGCTTCCTCCCTGTCCAGCAGAGCCAATCCCAGCTGGCTCCAAGGTGGACAAGCTGCTGGTCAAGGCTGGGCCAATCAGAAATTATGGCTATTCCTCTGTGATTACATTGGTAAGAAGAGAAATAAAGTGATTGCACAGCTGTAATTGCAACCAGAGCAGAGCAGAGTGAGAGCATGTGAGAGGAACAGCTCTGCAGACACCAAGGTCAGGGCAGAAGGAGGGTCAGGAGGTGCTCCAGGTGCCAGAGCTGAGATTGCCCTGTAGCCCATGGTGCAGCCCATGGTGAGGCAGCTGTGCCCCTGCAGCCCATGGAAAAAGCCCATGGGGCAGAGATCCACCTGCAGCCTGGGAAGGAGACCCATGCCAGAGCAGGTGGATGCCTGAGAGGAGGCTGTGATCCAGCATGTGCTGGAGCAGGCTCCTGGTAGGGACCTGTAGACCTATGGAGAGGGGAGTCCACACTGGAGCAAGTTACCTGGTAGGAATTGTGACCCAAGCTTGGGCAGGCTGTGCCTGGAGATTTCACTCGGTGGAGGAGTGACCACTGCAAATGTTGGAGCAGTTTGTGGACAACTCTCTTGTGGGATGGACTCACATTGGAGAAGTTCATTTAGAGCTATTTGTCATGGGAGGCACCCCACACTGGAGCAGGGAAGGACTCCTCTCCCCGAGCAGCAGCAAAAACAACTTGTGAGGAACTGACCACAACTCCCATTCTCTGTCTCACTGTGCTCTGGGGGAGCTGGTAGAGATGGGAAGGAGGGAGGAGTAGGGGGAAGGTATTTTTAAGGTCTTATTTTACTTCTCTTAATCCTGCTCTGATTTTGTTGGTAATAAATTCAATTAATATCTCTAATTCAAGTCTGTTTGGCTCATGACAATATTTGATGAGTGACCTTTCCTAGTCCTTATGAACCCATGAACCCTTCGTTACATTTTCTCTCTCCTGTCCAGCTGCAGAGGGGAGTCATAGATTGTTTTACAAGGCAGTGAAGCACAACTCTCTCTGGTGCTAGGTCCTAGATGTGAAATAGGGATAAAAAAATTCAGCACGAGTTTTCCCATGCACTTCAGAGTTGGGGCAGGAAAACCAAAAATAATTAACCCAAGATTTTTTTTTTGTGAGGACAGAAGGACATATCTATTGTTAAAAGCTTGGTTATGATGTACAAGAAGACTATAAAAGTACCAAAATAGCATGCTGGTTTAAAATCCTGCTTGCTTGTATTTAAATCCAAGTCTTCTTGTATTCACTAGGGTTTGAACATTCTAGTTTTTGTTTGATTTTAATAATTTCAGAAAATACTGTATAGACATAAATAATAGTTAGGTATAAAATTTATTAAAAATCAGTGGGAATCATTCTCCCATTTTATATCTGAATATTTTGAATCTTCCCTTTTTTGGTGTATCCATAATAGTATGTTAAAACTATGCTGAAGAACAGCATAAGGACACAAGAAATGGTAGCAAAAATAGAATTCAAGTACCTCTTTGAATCTGAACTAACCTAAGACTTCAATTACATGACACATGCAATATTTATTTACTAAATTTAATGTATTAACATATTAACTAAATCCTTTCACTGTATCATTATTAATAAATACAGAATAAATTATTGGCAAAAAGCATCTCTGATAACTAATTTTTAATCACTTTATGTGACCATTTTCCGGTAGAGAAAGTTCTGAGGTAATTTGCATGTGTGCTTCAATATTCAAGGCAAATCTAAGCTAACTCAATGCATCTAGATTTTAGTACATAAAGGCCTTCACAAAAAGTCCTTTGCCTGTTGGGAAAATAACTGACTTCTGCTGTTTGTTAACTAACATAAACACAATGGAATTGTAGCTGCAGAAAGGATAATGCAAGTCACTCGACATTGAAAGAATAAAATTATCAGCATAAAGCTCTATCCCTCCTACTCACTGTACTCTCTCATGTGGTTTGACCTGCTGCTTTCCTCTGCTCCTTTCAAAAGCTGTGCTTTAAAATAGTCTGCTTCCAGTCAAATGTAATATTTGAAACCAGCACCAGTAAGACATTGCACCTTTAAGTTTCCACATGCAAAGGGACTTTTTCAGTATTGAGCTTACGTAAATTAGTGATCATGGGTAACAAAACAAACAACACTTCCCATAAAGAACCTAATTAATAAACAAAACATAACAAACAACAAGAAACAAAAGTGTCAAGTTAAATAGCTTTAACACTAAATTCTTCTTTTTTTTTTTTTTGTTCTTTTATTATTATAGGCTGTGTCAGGCTCCTTCAAGATCAAGAGACAGAAAAGAGGATCTGAGAGCTGCACATAGCACATGACATTAACCATCTTCTGGAAGTGTCTTGGAGGTAATGTCACTTAGACTGGAAGTTTAACTATTAGATTGCTGTAATGACTTCAAATTAATCCCATTAATATAGACTGTGTACAGCAATTCCCAGGGAGGTTCAGTGACAAGACTTCATCTGCTCAAATACAGACTAAACTTCACATGGCTGTTAGGATCAGTGTAAGAGATGTTAGAAGTCAGGACTGACATCTCCAAGGGACTTGAGCACATAGGAGCCTCACCTGAACGCCAAACAGGTCTGGGTAGAGGAAGCCTTTACCTGTGCAAAGGGCATCCAACAAGGAAGCACTACTGAAGGTACTCACTAGCAGTGCCCAGAGACTCAAACACATCATTCAAGAGGAACGTAGGAGCCTTCCAACTGCTGTCACAATGAAGTGGCATTTCTCTAAAACAGGGAAGGAAGGCTGGAACTTAAATCCTGCACTAACCTGAGCCTTCGATCCCTGGGGCAGCAGCTGGCCACTGGGACGAGAACTTCCCACCTGAAGCAGTGCTGGACTTGCTGCTGCACGTGGATGAAAATTGATACTATTGATTGGTGCTCTACTGGCTTCTCTTTGTGGGTCATGTCTGCTTCAAGCTTGCTTTTGTCTTTAGTTATATGGATATTTTATTAATAAATAGATTCTAATAAGAGCTAAATAAGCTCTAATTCTGATAAGACTGAACTGAGATTTTATTGCCTTATGTTATCCCTTGTATTTGCAGATAAAACAGAATTTAACATGAAGTGTTGACCTTAGTCTAAATATCTGAAGGTGTAAGAATCAGGAAATAATGCATTTGAAGTTGAATATTATACTTATTATTTCTTGGCAGGTCAGTAACCATGAGGTCTGTAATTAACACCTCCTCTCCTTCAGCAGCATGGGACTCTGCTGACTTCTTTAATCAAAAGGTTTGTGTGCTTGTTATTGGGCACTTGCTGTTTTGTGTCACCACAGAATAAAAAATACTCAGAGCATTACTTCTTCCACACCTATTGGTAGAAATGAACATTAAACATATTGCAAAGAATAGTCCTTTATTTTTTTAGGTGTCCAAAGAGGTTAAAAGGATGCAATTTGAGCTAATTCAGGCAGTTATTTCTCAGGTTGGTAGGTCTTTTTTTGAAAGAGACAACCTACTGAAATTGGTGGACATATGAGAAAGAGGTCCTCCAGCTGTGGGATGCACAATCTCCATGTATGACACTCTTCATGTCTCTTAGTATCCTTAATAAATTCAATAAAAATTCAACAATATTCATCCACTTCAAGTATATATAATTGAAAACTCAACTTTCTTTCCCCTTTTATACAAATTTTGAAACTAAGAAAGATGAATGAGTGGGTCAAAGGGGCTTCATAAGTTTAGGTTACTCTCTTTAAAAATATTGCAAAGTTATGATTGGGTCAGCCATTTAAATGGTTATTGTCCACTCCTACCATCATACCCACAAGAGCAACAGATATTTTAGTTTAAAAAATAATCTCAGTTACATGCATAAATGGCATCTTTTCTCATTTAATTTATCTCTCCTGGAAATGGCTGGTTGATACATGCTGGCCATACACAGAACTCTGACTTTGCTCCTTGAAGTTCCACAACCTCTGCTGTAATTCTGCTTTATTCAGTTGTAGCCATTCTGACAAAAACTCTCTTCTTAACTGAGTATGGGGCTGCAGAGACAACCCTGTCATGCACAAGGTGCAACAGCTCTGGGTGCTTCACTTCAACCCATTCCCAGTGGTGGGTAGTGTTGATCACTTAAAAATTGAGAGCCATTAACCATTTTTGACCTTTGATCAAAGAAGGAGAAATCATATCATGGAATGACACAATTGACTAAGTGACCTTATTCTGATATCAAAAATGGAATATGGAAAATACTGTTACTTTTCCTCTTCAAAAACAAATTATTTGAAAAGCAGAGCTCATAATGGGCCCAATGTCTACTTCTCAGTGGTCTG
The DNA here is from genome assembly GCA_013398615.1 of Brachypodius melanocephalos. Taxonomy (NCBI): domain Eukaryota; kingdom Metazoa; phylum Chordata; class Aves; order Passeriformes; family Pycnonotidae; genus Brachypodius; species Brachypodius melanocephalos. Next base: position 48,643,525 of record VZSR01003807.1, on the reverse strand, counting down.
ATTATCAGGGGCCTGATTGTCATGTGTGCAGTTTTGATCCAAGCTATAGAGATAAAAAGGTTAGTAGCAGTCTGGGTGGTTGTCAGGCTTCATAGAAATATTTCATTCTTTACACTAAGATATGTGCCCAAGTTGCAACATCATTGTTATATAATCATTATAAACAGGATTTTCTTCGGCTGACCATCAATTTTTGGGTGGAGGTTTCAAGAAAGGCTTGCATTTTCTTTTCTTGTTGTTTTAAATTTTAAATAGGAACACAACATTGATGCAGAAATTACTGTCTATATGATTTTTTCATACCTATAGGAAGACATATATTCTCAAAAATACCCGTCCTCTTGGTTGCACCTTGGATTTATGAAATACTTAGAGATATTACGGCTGAAGGTGGTGTAACTAACTGCTATTCAGCCAGTGTAAAGGCAATGCTGACGTAACTGAGGCAAAAAGTCACATGTTCTGTATGGGCTCTAGTGAGAATTATGTTTTTGCATGGTCTCAAAGAGGAGGAGAGAAAGTGTGGACGCAGCCCAGGCTTTTGGCTTCCTCTCCTAGGGGGATGATTAGGACACTTGCAGGACCAAGTGCAGCCTAAGACAGAGAAAAACCCCACAGCCTTGTTTTTTGGAGGGAAAGAATAACCCACTTGCTAGATCCCATCAGCCATAAAAATGTGGTTTTTTTCAATTCATACCCATCCTTCTTGCACCTGCTTTAAGAAAGGTGGTGTAAGTTTTATTTCCACTCAGACAGTACTGCTGAATCCCTCTATGCTCTAGTTTTCTTTTCTATAGTGACAAGACACACACAGCTTCAAGGACAAGCCAAGGGGCAAGCTCTCTTTCAGGTGCCATAACATTATACTGAGGTCCTGGCTATATTCTTCTCTGCTTTTCATCTTACATCCTTAATGATTTTGTAGTCTTGGGGATCCCCTGTCCAGCTTGTTCCAAGTTGGTAAAAGGCAAGCAGACCTTCTGCTCTACCAAAACCTTAATAGGAATCCCTGTGATCACAAAGATCTATACAAAAATTAGGGTCTGACACAGCCCTTAGGGAAAGTGGGGTAACACAGCTTGCCACAGCTAAACTTCCTTCCCTAATCCAAACAGCCCACATCTGTCCTGGCTGTATAATGGAAATAACTCCTGGCTCATTCGTCTCCTCAGATTTCCCTGGGCATTGTCTGATAGTTGCTGCAGCCTAAAACCTAGTCTTGCCTTGTCTGGAGGACTGCTGGGAATGAATTGATATGGATGGTAGGAACAGTACTGAGCTGCTGTCCCAGACACCTGTTATTTTTAGCTGGTTTCACATGACTCTGAGTCTCCTGCAGGTCATTTGCTCTCTTTTACCTGCAGGCTGGCCCATACTATTACGTGCTTCAATGCCTTTGTGAAAGGATATGTGCAGAGGAGATGTACCTGTGATTTTATTATTTTAAAACTCTGATGTTCTTTTTCTATTCTTCCTATTTATGTTTCAAGCCATTTAGTTTAGTCCTGCTGTTCCTCACAAACTAAGATTCATTAGTTGCCCCCAAGATATTGTGACAAATAGTGAAGTACTCATCCCCACTCAGTTCCTCCAAATCTCTGCTGTTTGTGATTTTCTGGATCTTTTTCACAACCTTTTTGTTGCCTTCTGTCCTTGAGTTTTAATCTTTTTAGTAACTCTTCAAGGTCTCTCACATCTTCAGAGATTTTTACTCTTTTGATTTATATTGTTAATATAGATTGTCAGGATTTTACTGATTCTTATAAATGTGTGGGAACATTCACAAACTGGCAGAAAACAATGAAATTTCTGTTTTGCTCTCAGTTCTTAATAGCCCTGAAAATCAGCTTAACTGTTTTTGATATTTATTGAGGACTTGACCTTCCTCCACTTGACCTCTTGAGTATAATCACTTTCTAAATATTTATATTCTGTATTTTTTACATTGGAGTTACGAATTTATTTTCTACCTGGATTTCTTTCTTTTTATTTTTTTTTTTTTTTTTGTTTTGTTGGGAACTTTACTCATCTCTTGCTCAGATGCTTCTCGCAGCTGATAGTATTTGTTGTTTTGGGAAAGGTTGTTTATCGCAGTACTTTGAGAAACAGTCACAGCATGTCCTGAAGGACTCTACTTAGTAATGAACAAAATTCAGATTCCACTGCCTAGATACCACAATTCTGGGAAATTTGAGCATAATTTGAAACAGCTTAATTATTTGATTTTGCTATCTTTCTAAATCAATTATTTGACTTTGCTATCTTTCTAAATCAAGTGGACCAACAAAATGATTTTCCAAGTTTACTGCATCTACTTTATTCTAGCATCAGTCCATCATATTAAAGACTGAAACTTAACATGCACTAATTTTCCTTTTTTTTTGGTGGCTCTCATTTCTTCCTTTTATATTTTAATGTATTGAATTGTAACTTTTTTTCTTTCCCTCTGTATGCAAATGTCAGTCTTCCTGCTGAGAGCTGAAAATATTTCACAGTGGAGAGTGAAGAAAGGAATGCCTGCAGCAAGTCTTTTGGATGGTTTGCTTTGCATCTCACATGGTTCCAAAGAACTAAACAATATCCAGTGGAGAGAAACTACCCCCTGCACTATATTTATCAGATATATTTTGAAAATATTATTATTAAATAAATTTTGAAAACAATTATTCTTAAATCTTTCTGTGTATTTTCTTCATTTATATAAGTTCTGTTGACGTGCATATGGTATCTGTCACAACTGATAATTATGAATTTGTGATTAATTTTAATGGTTGTGGTTCAGTTTCTAAACTTTCAGTGTTTCTGGAAAAGCAGAATGCTGTATTCAAAACCTCCTGCAGGTACAGCACCCCAGGATAGCTTGATTTGCTAAGCTGTAATGGTTCAGATGAGAGCAGGATTGAAGGAACTAAATTGTGGAGACAGATATCACAAGTAAACCCAAACATGTTGATGCTGAAACATGATCTGCCTGTATTAAAACCTTGGTTTTAATTTCCAAGACTTACCTCCTGTAGGGCCAGAAGGATAAGAAGGTGGGTTGTTTTGGATATAGTCTAGGTGATATCAAAGTTGTAAGAAACAACATTTGTGTGTATATCATAACAAAGATGAAGATTTACTTATTCCAAGAGTAAAGTTGCCAGCTCATGCCCTGAGCCAAGCAGGTGGGGAGATTTGAAGGGTCTACCTCAGGTCTTCTCTGCTTATGTAACTAAGGCTCACACAGCTAAAGCTCACATAAATATGGCTTTCCTAATGCCTATCATTTCAAAACAGACCAAGTAACCTTTCATTTGAATTGTAAATTAATAGAGGTCTCTTTACCTTTCCTAGTACAAGAAGATCCTGGTGCAAAGAGGGATGATGAATAAAGCACTCTCGTCCTGACCATGCTTTTGAAGAAAGAAGAGGAACACAGAGAAAATGAGCTTTTTCTACTAGACTACCTCTTCAAATCAAAGAGTGTTAACAGTTTACTGTTCCCAGGTATTCCTCAGCAATAGCTGTCTACTGGGAACTGGCCCTAGCTTGCTTGGAAGCATTCATGACTCTGAGATTGAAGTAATTTGGGATTCATTCTGGAGTTTTTGCAAAACTGAGCCCTTATTACTCTTTCTCTTTCTGGCTAAATGCTATCTTAACTGGTAACAGCTTCCACTGGATGAAGTTAACAGCAAGAAGCTGTTGTCTCCGTATCTAAGTTCTGCTCCCTTCTCTAAAGAAATTAGTCACAATTGGAGATTTAGCCATTTTTAAATTAGGAAGTGACTTTCTAGAATATATATACAACATTTAACTTTAACCATCCTTCCTATGATTTACAAACAAGTTTTAAACAGTGTTTTTGTTTTGTTTTGTAAATGCTGGCATAGACATTATTTTTGTTTTCCATTCAGAAACAAACTCCTGAAAATGTAAACCGACTAAAAAAGGGGAAAAAGTGTGATATAAATTGAGAGGTACATGCAAAGAAACACTCTTACAGATGAAAAACTTAGTGTTATATTATTTTTCTGTTGAGCCAGCAATGAAACTTGAAGTGAGTTTAAACTAATTATAATTGAATTTCCTATGTAATGTAACAATAACATACATCAGAAGGATGATTTTTTTTTCATCTCTATTTCCATGTCTTTGGCATTTTAAAGAAGAGGCCTATTTTTCTTACAAGACTCTGAACACTTGGATTTTTCAAGTTACCTCTGGAATTCTGCCTTGTGAGGTGCAAAATGAACAGGGGAAATCACGGGCTGTGATAGAAGTCCCAATGGCACCCACTCTAATTAACTGTGTATCCCTGAAGGATCCCCAGCAGTGGAGAAAGGCACTTGTTAAATGAGGCAAAAGCTTCTATGGAAATGGAAAAAAAACACTCTCTGAAACTTCCTTTAAAAAAACCCAAAAAACATTTAGGCTAGTTTTATGAATTATGTTGTGTTTGGTATATCTTTCCAGACTGAAACCTGATGACTTTCTACACCAATAATGACTAGCAGCGCTTTTAGTCAAATTCCTTTATTGTATTTGGGCAGATTTATTAGCTAAGCATGTAAAAGAGACGTGGATCTCTCAAGTCCACTTGTGTATGTGACCACGCTCAGCTAATCACATTTAGACATCTTGCTTTTTTTTGCATATAGTGCTGCTTAGTTATAATTTATTTTTCATTTTGAATGTCTATTGATGGATAAAATTTGACTTTTTAACAGCAGACTTCTTTGCAAACTGCAATTACACGACCTATTCTGTAACACGACTGTGAAAACGTTCAGGAGTCAACTGGCCAACAAGTCTTCTTTCAAATGTCAGTGTCCTACTTGACAGTTATGAGTCCTTGGCAAAATTCAGGTCACTGAGCACTCAAAATCAAGCTCCAAATGCAAAACAATCGAAAATCATGGATGGATTTTACATCTGACTTTTTGCAATAGTAGCAGAAAAGCATGTGTGAAGTTGTGCAAAATATATGCTATGATGAATAGGAACCAATGAGTTCTTAAGCCAAAAACCCAGAGTAGGTATAAATATTAAATATTTTATGTTCAATTTAAACCATATCTTTTCTATTGAAATAATTCAATAAAAGTCTTTCTGAAATAAACTTTGGCCTTTGGAAAAAAGTAGCTAAGCATGAAGGCTTGAACTTTGGTCTCACTTCGAGGTGTTCTTTCAGCTTAGAATAAATTTTTGGCTTCAATTAAATAGGACATAATTCCTGCTCCGTTCAATGGGCTGGGACATTGTCTGTTAGAGAGAAGAACTAAATCCTCTAGTTCTGCCAGACAAGTAAAGCATTATGTTTTTTCTTTTATGAAAGAAGATATTGTCAGAAATACCCTACTCTCTTCTTCAGAAACAGATTAATCTAGCATCCAGCACCCTTGAGAGCAGCAGCCTAGTTGCAGAAATGACACAAAAATACTGGGCAGCTTGGATTCACCATAACTTTCAGAGCATGATTCTCTGGAGTGGTTTCACAAAGTTCTGGCCACGTGGAAATACTGGAAACAGTGGATATAAACTAAAAGATAAAATCCAAACCAACCAAACAAAAAACACCCATTCAAATTTCATTTGTCACCGCAGCCTTACTAGATGATCTCCTGATATTTGAGCAGTTCATGCTCAGACTCCTGGTGAGTAACACTAAACTCATATTTCGGCAGCATTTATTTTAATCAGAACTTGTGGAATGAAACCCCACCTAAACCGAAAAGCGCATGAATGTTCAGCTCTTGTTCGCATATATTTTGCTGTGAAAAATTAACTCTGCACAAATGATCTCTGATTTGCAACTCACATACTGTTAAGAAGAGGAGAAAGAGAAATCAAAGAGTTGTCATTAGCAAATCTCCACTGATATTGATCACAGCAGGTTTGAGAATGAAAGAAGTATATTTTATCACAATTACTGTATTTAGTTTCTGTGGCAAGGTTTGATAGTCATACAAGGGACAATAAATGTTTATTGAGTAGTTATTTAGATGATGAGTCTTTTATTTTGAGCCATAACCCTCAGTTGGAGAGGATCTGTCATGGGAACAAGCTGTTTTATGTCAATATAAATATTTAGATATTGATCAAGGGATTGTGGAAATAAAATAAAAATAATGCTCTATATTATTGGAAAGACTGAGTTATGTTACCAGAGAATGTTCAGGCCTGAAAATTAGTTATTAACTGTGAGTAAAATGAAAAAAAAAAGTGGATCTGAAGCAATATTAATAGAAGGGTAGAGGATGACAATATAATTAATACAAATCTCCTAATACTACCCTACCTTACCCTAGCCTACCCTAGCCTACCCTTCCCTACCCTACCCTACCATACCCTACCCTACCTTACCCTAATGTACCATGCCTTTCCCTACCCTACCATATCCCACCCTTCTCTACCCTACTCTACCCTACCCTTCCCTGCCCTACACTACCCTGCCCTACCCTACCATTACCCTACCCTACACTACCTTACCCTACCCTACTCTTCTTTTCCTTACCCTACCCTACCCTACTTAACTCTATCTTCCCTTACCCTACCCTACCTTACCCTCCCATCTCTGTATTGAAATCATGTTCTCTCAAAGAACTAAATGTTAATACAACTGTGCTGGTTTATTTCACTTGGGCTTATGTAAAAACACTTATTTCACTGTGTGGCTTTTTAATGAAGAGGCTAAAACAATTTGAATTTGACAAGATATATGTTGATATTTTGCTCATTTACATTGTAGTTTTAAGGGAATACTTAATTATGTGTTGGCAGGCTATTCTAAAAAACAGTTCTTGGCTAAAGGTTAGGGAACACTTTTACCAGTATCCTCAGTGTGAACTTGTCAGCTCACTGTCTCTGTATAACCAGAGTCAGGGCCGGGATCTTTTGTTTGGCATAGCATTATCAGATGCAGTCTCTTGGCATTTTTTGAGTATTAAATTGTGACAATGTGTGACCTAAGTTTATTAAGTAATAACAAGAACATGTCACTTGGGAACCAGGGTGGGCACATTTGTAAGGGAAAAATGAGCCTGAATTCCTCTATCTGCAAGAGCAAACTGCAAGAAGATCAAAAACAGGGTTTTGACCTGGCCACAAGGGCTTCCCTGGCAGCCCGTGCTGGTCCTAAACATCCTTAAAAGTTCCTCTCTCCTTCTCCTCCTCCAGTGCTGACAGCATTTTGTGGACAAAAAATAAAAGAAACAGTTTTAATTTTAGGAGAGCAGGCTGTGGATGTTGGGAACTGAACTGCCACAGATCACACTGTTTGGAACCAGCTATTTTCTTAGTTGTCTTGTAATAGTGATCAGTGGCTTAAACTTAATGGCTGAAGGAAGCAGATCACTGTCAGATTCTTTGGCTATGTATGTGCTGCTAAATATAATGTGCACAAAGCTGTACTTTGGCCCTGCATGCAAATGGCACATCATTCATGGCTTGTGTCCTTAGAGCTAAACATGCACCACTGTGCATGCAGCAGAGAATATACCAGCAATTATGTAGTGTGGGCAATCACACACCAGTGCTTGATACCATGTTCAGATCTATCTAATACTCTTGGCTCTGGATGTTGACTAAGCAAAGCCCATTAAGGTGATTAAAGACAGCTAAAATCCCATTTAGTGGATCAGTAAAAGCATAATTGACACTCTTTGGAAACACGTAGGCTCATTGGTACATAAAGAACAATCCATGATATAACTGTAGATGATGAATACTGGCTAGTCAGAAAATGGTCTTACTTCTGTCAACAGATTGCCTTGCTCTTAGCAAAGCACATTCAGGGACCTATACCTCTGCTGACATGAAACAAGAAATCAGAAATATCCAGGGAGACAACATTCTGTGCAAAATACTGACATTTTCTGAAAAAGATGAAACCCACAAACCCACACCCACAAAGATACTAATCTCTGAATGTCCTGGGGTGGCTATACGATACTTGTACCCCCAGTCATCTGTTCTGTTTATGCTGGATATTAAGGCAGCAGATCCAGCCTTACAAGTTTTTGAGGCTAATGTAATCCATGATAACAGGCTAAATCATGAATAGAATACAGGCCAAAGCTCATGGCTTTGTTGAGGAAACCCAGAATTTACACTTAGGGAAGTAGTTACATTGTTCAGAGAAAAAAAAATCACCCAGTCTTGACTGAATCTTGATTTTTGACACAGGAGCAACACTGACAGATGAAGATACTGCAGTCAGAAGCAGATTGAGGGTCGTGAGTAATTCAATATCTGAGTTCTCTATGGAGAGCCAGAGCATCATGCTCTGCCCAAAACGTGACCATCCAACGTGAGCCCTGCAACACTGTGAATCAATGAAAGATGCCATGACAGCAAGTGCCTCGTGGTCAAAGAGGTCAAGGAGCAGGTGCCTCCTGACAGCACTGCTGGCTCTCAGGAATTCCTCATGGGAGACATAGTTGCAAACAACAAATTAGTTCACATGAAATCAAATGGAGTATGTTAATTTTTACCTGGGCATATGTACATGACTTTTACGTTAGAAATAGCAGGACCAGTACTAAAGGAAGAGACACAGCGACTGGAGGTTTCATAACTTAATTCCTCTGAGTGTGTTAACTATATTGTATACATTAATCACACTTTCCCCATTCCTTCCTCTCCCATGCATTACAACATATGACATACAGAACTTCCGATGAAATGCATAATAAAAAGGGCTTGATTCTAAAAGGTTGAACTCTGCCTGCTGCTATGTAAAAGTACTCATCTCTTGAACAAAAACTGGATAAACAGGACTTCTGAAGCTATGAGGAGAGAATGTATGAAACATATTCACAGGATAATTAATGTCCTTGCTATTATCTGTGTTTTTGTTCTATCTCGTTTTTTCAAATCCTCCATTACCCTGACAACTGAGTGATGGCTGTGTATACTTAAAACTCATTGCTTAATGAGAAAAGTTCATTTCACAAAAGGTCTAAAGACCTTAACACATACTTTTGTGCAAATGGGAAAGCTGTAATTATGGTACCATTGAAAAAAAAGAGAGACCGATACTGTATTAATGGATGTGAAGGTACTGTTAAGTCATAGCTCTCATGAAAAGGTAATGCATTAAAATAAGAAAAAATTTGAGGAGTCATCAAGGTAATAGAAAATCTCTCAATGCAGAGTTGATGGGAAAGGAAGGAGTTTTATAAAAGAGATTTATGTACACAATTCTGTATATTGATTCTGAACTGTCCTAGACCTTGAGCAGAAGAGGATCTGTTGAAGATCAATGGCTTGCACTACAGTGACAAACTCACGTCAGTAATCCCCTCTGGTCTGCAACTCTGTACCACAGTGGAGCTACAGGAGCCTACAGCATATATTTTTCCTGTCAGCATTCCTAGGGGTCACCGTGAACCTCTTTGGAAGCTACCACAACTCTGTTGACTGACATAGAAAGAGAATTTAGGACCATGGTTCACCTCAGATTTGGTCTCATTTCACCCCTAGCATATTTCTGAACTTATCTACAATGCTATGGTGTTGATTAGAGTATGAAAGAGAACAGTTAATCACAATTTTCCTGAGGCATCAATAAGTTGGAATTTTCACTGAGCAGTTACTAATTCCCAGTGTCCAGGTTTCACACTCCTGTAAAGGTTTGGAAGGGTTCCCTGCCACATTTTGATTGTGAAATGAAAGCTGTGTTCCTATACTACACACAGTGAGATACATGGATATTCTTCTAAAAGCACAGCACACAGAGAAGTTGAGACTATCACTTCTGAGGATTAGCATTATGTGATGGCTTCCACTTGGATAAAATATGCATCTATATCTGTACTCATGCTTGTTTATTTGCAGATATAGTGAGAACTGGTTTAGCACCCTGTAGCATATCAATGAAAACCCTTTGCTGCTGCAAGCTGGAACTAGTAAGACACACCTTGAGTGGCATGAGAGACTAGTAGGCGAACAACGTGCCTTTCACACATTAATATGCAAGGCATATGTTTGCATTATGGTGAGCATAGCGTACATATGTCTTGAAGGTCAAGGTCCTGCTCAGGAAGCAATTCTCATAATTTGGAAATACAGATTTGGGTAAGGGACCGTAATACAAACTACTCTTCATCCTATTGTCCTGAGCATGCTGGTTAATTATGTGTGGGAAGAGCTTCCAAGTAATTTGAAGAGTATCATTAAGGAAAAACAGACAAAGTGAGGCACCCTGTGCCAACACTGCTAGAGCTGGCTCTTTCTTAAACACCTCCTACACACTTGATGCTGGCAGAACCATCATAGCTTGCACATTCCACCCCTGCTGTGAGCTTCATCTCAGATTAACAGCTGTTGACAACAAGCCATAGAATTTATAAAGGGTGTGAAATATCTCTCACTTAGCATTTCTGCACAAACATTTAGCAAATACAACTTAATCTATATCTTCAAAAAAATCATACTCATCATTTCAGCACTTCCTGGGGTCTACCATAATGCTATTTTCAGGTTCACAAAAATGAAACGGAGGGCTAAAGCAAGAAAAAAGAGCATTCTTTCTTTAAATCTCATCCTCTCCTTATTCCAACCTCAAGTTTTTCTTTCTAGAATAAAGACTTCATAGAAAAAGACAGCTATTATATAGAACCTCATAACTAAGTTATTTCACTAAGATATGACTTAAATTCAAATTAATATTCCAAATTTTTTTTAAATCTATGATATTTTCAGAACAATATGCATGATAGTTCTTTTTTTGTCTTTGTCAAAGTTTTATGTAAGAGGATTTTGTTATTATATGCTGCAGTTTCTCAGATTTCTGATAAGCCAATTTTTAAATGGGTTGACATGGAGATCTAAAATATGATCTGCTTTCTTATCAAATTTTTAATATATTTTGTTTGCTTGTATTTCCCCCCCACACACATCCAAACCCTCAGGCCATTCTTTTAAATTATCAAATTAAATTATTTAAATAAGTTTTCCAAATGTAGGATGATAATTTCTGACATTTTTGAAAAGTGATTGAACTGAAATGGAAAGTTTTAAGGAAAGATTAGGCAACAACTTGTCAGGAATACTCTAGACAGCTATAGTGTTAGTCTCAGAAAAAAAGGTGTATTACATAAAACATTGAGGTTGAAGGCCCATGCAATAGTATCTTGTGATGGTTTTTATTTTATTATAAGCATAAGCAACCTTAGGTTAATGGTATCACAAATTTACCTTCAGCTACAAACTCAAGTATAATATGTGAGGCTGTTCATTCTCAAAAGATCAAAGGAATATTTAAAATGTTTTGCTCAAATTATTCTGTCTGTCTGTTTGTTTGTTTGTTTTGGGTTTGTTTTGTTTGGGTTTTTTTGTTGGTTTGTTGTTACTTTTTTTTAAGGGAGCATTTTAAAATTGGAAAATAAGTTTTATCATAGAAAGCTTTATCTTAAAATTCAGTATTTGCCATAAAAAATGAACTCATTTCTAAAATACATTTTACAACTAAATATACTGTCATGAGAAACCTGACATATCTCAGGTACTTGTCATGTGTAATCCTTCTCAGAAATCTTGATACTTTATAAGCATTAATTCATTATCTCTAAACACCCTCTTTTAGCAAATATTGCCTCATCTGTAAACATGGGAAAATTGGTGTACAGCACAACCAGAACATCAAAATTATGCAAAAGTTGTGGTTTAGCTGTTAATAGCACCCTTGAGTCCCCGAGACGGCAGAAATTTCCCCCATCCTACTAATAGGGATTACAGTTATCCTTTATTTCTCCAGATGGCTTTTGAATACTAAGCCTTTCCAGACCCCATATGACCACCATTGATGACTCTACAAAGTAAAACCACCAGGGATCTACACCTGCAGCAGGGATTGTCTTTCATGGTATTGCAAAAACTCTGTGATCAACAAATTTTGCCCAATGCACCTTCTGATGAATGGATCCCTAATAAAATGGCATAAGCAACTAATTTTACAACAGGAAAGCTGTAGGCAAATCAAAGGGCGTGGACACTAATTAGAACATGTATATTTGCCTATTTTGTCCTTTTTTCTTATTTAGCCTTTACACAACTGGCTATGAGAAGAAAATGTAAAGTAACTCTAATTTATATGAATCAAACACTGAATGAGACTTAGGGCAAAATATATTAAAAATTATTAGGAAAATATTGATTGGGAAAGGAACAGAAGATCCTATGAAAACATTAGGTGCTTTATCCTACATTATGTTCCAGTCCAGAAGGGTTTATAAACCTAAAATGAATCAGTAAACTTCTCTCATATAGTGAGGAATGGAGGTGGATGCTTAGATAATCTAACATTTGTGGAGATAATCAGAAGGCATTATTTTCCCTGTACACGGTCAATATTTTTCATCTCTATGCATACTCAGTATGCAAATACTCCTTTAAAACTATCCTGTTTCTTTTATTCTACTTATTAGATATCTATCTATATTTATTTAAAACCTCTTGCTTGGCCTTTTTTAAAACAAGCACGAGAACTGGTGCTTTTGTTTCACAAATGCATACGTATTAAACATAGTTAGATAATACAAATGACACTCTGGTGGAATAGTTTTTAACTGTGTATGGTCACCTTGCCTTCTGAAATATAGGAAGCAGCAATCACTGCATTAGTAATGAAAATCTTGAGTAAGTGAGTAGACAAGATCCAGTTGTAAAGATTCTCTCCCAAATGCAGGAGGGGAAGCTCAGGTCAGTATTTCCACAGAATTCTCTTTGGGCATTGCTCATATATGTAATCTGAGCAAGAAAACATCTATTAAAGACTTCTCTGTCTTCAGAATCATCAATAACAGAGGTCTGGGGAGGGAGGGAGGGGGGTGTTCCGTTAAGTACAACACCAGCTTTTGGCATCTCTGATGTAACTCAAATGAAACTTGAGCAAGGCAAGCCTAATGTTATCCATAGGCACCCTAGGGATATTGAGACAGCAGCAAAACCTGCTTAACCTGCTTGCTTTCCCATACTCCTAGGCTTTACTTAGCTGCCTTATGCCAACCTCCTGCTTAATTGTTTGATTTAATTGTTTCTCATAGAATAATTGGCTTTATTCTAACCACATCAACTGCTGTTATACCATTCTGGTTTTTTTCTTGCTTTCATTTATAGTCACCTCATTTTGTTTGCTTTTGACATTGAAGGGGTTTTAACTCATCCTGTCCTTAATTTAGGGCCTAATGTTTCTCCATTCTCTGTGTCATAGAAAGAGATTAGGAAAGCCAGAAGATTTCATGAGATGAAATTAGCTGAGATTCTTTCAATTCTGTCTTTCCATTGTGTTGAAAGAAGATAGGATCAACAACCTACAAGTATTGTTTGTCTTTCAGATCCTAAACCAAGAAAAGTGACAGAAATAATGGGATAGGTCAAATTGCTCCTTTGAAAGGATGGGCACTGCAACAGCAATAAAGCTGCTGGGAAGCATTGCAGGCAAACACTCAGCCCTCCTTTTGTTCTGACAAGTATGAAGAGAATAAGCACGAAAACCTAAACATTTGTGTAATTTCTGTGATTCACTCTTTCATGAACATCTGCAGCCGTAGCAGTGATTAAATTTAAAAACCCAAACAATGAAAAGGAGTGCTGTGCTGACAAAAGACTGTTCTTATGATGCCACTCTAAAAAACTCCTTCATGCGAGTGATGGCTCCTCTCATGTCACATCCCATTTCACAAATCCAATTCCATCAACCTTTGTTCAAAAACAGGAACAACAAACACTCTCATGCATCCCAGTGAGTACAGTACAGCAGTGCTTTTTTGAAGGATATCTCTTAACTTGTTAGAACTTGATTGTGCAAAGGCACAGTGCTGCATGTACTTGCCTGTTAACTGCTAAATAAAGGTCTTAATTGCTGTATTTTCAGCTTTTCTTTCACTTCCCAGGAGTCATAAGCCTGTGTTTTAACTGCTTTGCAGCAAGCTGTTATTCTGATCACATTTTATCCTATCAGGACTTTCTCCCTTTCCTCCTCAGTTTGCAAACAATTCAATTACTGACATGACCATTTGCCAGCTTTTACTCATACTCAGTGGAAATCCCGTTATTTTCACTCTGCCAGGCTCACACGCCACGACTGCAAGAGCCTGTGTCCCAAATACCTGGTGCACAGGGGGGTGCTTGCAGAGGAGCTGGGCAGTGTCCAAGTACATTCCTGCGTGCTGGAACCCACAGCTCAATGTTTGATGCTCCATGCCAAACTTCTGCCCATGTCAGCACAAAAAATCTTTGACTTTTGAGCTCGTATCTGTCTCCACCGGCAGCTTAAGCTAGAAAGATAAGCTGCGAATTTTTTGGAGGGATGTAGGCATGTGTGTTTTCTACCATTCCAGTGCTAGCTTTAATAGGTCAGTGGCTCTGGCCTGGAAAGTCTTGATTTCTGAGCATTTTCCAGGCATCTTGATTGCAGTTTGAACAAGCTCATTAAAAGTCTGCATATGCTCAGTTTCGGGTAGTTTCACTGTGGCTCATGTGGTGCTGACACCAATTTGCCACTGGGCTGGCTGCCTCCAGCCCACAGCCAGGGGACAATCCTCACATCCCAGCCACAACTCTGACAATGCCAGACTTTAAAAACAAACGTAGGGAAAACAGAAGTTTGGGGCAGAGTATGATGTCTAACTGCAATGGGGGAATGATCCCCCAAGACGAATAGAGAGTGTGGATGCCTCTGAGACGGAAGAATTGAGGCTCAAAACCGGAAAAAAATGTCCCTAGTTCAGAGTTCTATAAACTTCCCTTTAGCAAAGTTAAACAGACACTCAGGTAACTCACCCTCCACAAGGACCTGGAGGAGGAACTGATTCTTGGTTGCAGAAAGGCACTTTGCTACATTCAGGATACAGCACCTTCCCCTTTGTGGAAGGACCTTTGTGCTGGTCCTTCCTCACAGAGTTGCCTCCTGCTGAGTGCTGGGCAGCTGAGCTGCTGATCCAGTTCATCCAGACCCAACTTCATCCTGGGCTACATCAAAAGCAGTGGTAGCCACCAGACTGAGGGAAGTGCTTCTCCCCCTCTGCCCTGGGGAGACCCCACCTGGAGTGCTGTGTCCAGCTCTGGGATCTCCAGCAGAGGAAAGACATGGACCATTTGGAGCAGGGATAGAACAGGGCCAGAAAGATAATGGAGGCCTGGAACAATCCTACAGGGGTGCTGAGAGACTTGTGGATGTTCAGCATGGAGAACAGAAGGCTCCAGGGAGACCTTAGAGCAGCCTTCCTTCCTGAAAGGGGCTTGAAACAAAGATGGAGCCAAACATTTTAGCAGGGCCTGTTCCAGTGGAACGAGGGGTAATGGTTTTAAACTAAAAAAGGGTAGCTTCCAGCTACATATAAGGAAGAAGTCCTTTTTTAATGTGAATGATGAGGCACTGGAACAGGTTTTCCAGACAGGTGGTAGATGCCCCATCCCCAGAAACATTCAAAGTCAGGTTTGATGGGTCTCTGAGCAACCTGTGATCGTTGAAGGTGTCCCTGCTCATTGCTGGAATCTTGCACCAGATGATCTTCAAAGATCCCTTCCAACCCAAGCCATTCTACGACTCAGATTCTGTCTGGCCTCAGGTCTCTTCTCTGCATGAAGGAATACAGAAGCACAGCTCATCTCCTGATTCCATTCAGTGGGCCCTGAGGAGACCTAGTTGGCTTAGGTGAGCCTTGTAGGACACATGAGAGCAAAGTGGGATGAAGCCTTTCTAGAGAGAGAACTTGCACTGGAAGGAACTGGGTACAGGCTATGTTCAAAAACTTATTATTTTCTGTTAAGAAGAAACTAAGGTGTCTAAGTAAAATGGTATTGTCTCACTCTTATTTCCTGTTTTGAATCAATATGATCCTACCACCACGACATACGCTCACACCAGGTTTTGTGCACAGGTGGGAATGAAGTGGCAAGACTGGTTTTGAACCAGGATTGTTTATCACTTTGGAGACATTAAAAAAAACCCCTCATCCCGCCTCCCCCCCAGAAAACAAAACAGCTAAATATAAATTGCCATTTTGCCTCTATGGCCTCAACAACTAGCATGTAATTAATTTGTAAAGAGAATTTCTCTTTTGAAGGCCTACTCTTCTGTTTTCTAGTACCTATGGCCTCATACTTCAAACTTACTTTTCATTATGGAAATATTAAGTTTTATTTTGTGTATTTGTTGAAGAACCTACTCACTACAAGCTCACAAAAATATTTTTCTGGAGCTCTGCAACATGACAGTAATGGGGCCAATTTATGGAATGTTGGTGTTTCTTCCTGCCAGACTGCCTAGCTCAGTACTTCTGCTATACTTGTCAGCCATTCCAAAAACAGGTAATTAGGGTCTATGGACAGAACTTTAATTGACTGTTGTGTCCTGTGGTGTTGTGTTTTCCTCTACAGTTGCGATGAGTTTTCCTCTTCTGTGCTCTTAAAGGCAGCAAGGAAGAAGAAATGCACTTTATTAAACCAAAAAAGACGTTTGTGAGTTATGGTAATGGTACCCACAAATTAGTGTGTTGTGTACTCCTCCCTGAACAGATCTCACCTACCTGAGCAATGCATTGTGAAATTTCCTGTTTCATGCTATTTAGAGTTTTCAATTTTAAGGTGGGGGTGGGAGAGGATTGCCATGATAATAGTGGTTACAGCTTTTAATGCAAATATTTGGTGAATATGCTGGTCATAACCTTTATGGAGCAATCCAGTTCAGAACTGTGTCACCATGTCTGAACATGCATTTAGGAAGGATATTGCTCATACTCTGAGAAAACACAGATCAGTTTAGTACAGTAATCTGAGTAATTACTTGAGAATTTGGGATCCAGAGATGGATTCTCATGAAAAACCTTATAGTTTCTTTGATTTTTGTACCACTGGTTCAGATTTAATCTTTACTAAGTGCTAAACTATCAAGTTTAAATTAGGATGGTTGGAGCCTGTCTAGTTCTGTCCTTCAGCCAAGCATATGCTTCACTTAACTTACCACACTGTGACTCTTCCCAGCTCCTAACCCTGTGCTTCATATATTTTAATGAAGTTAAATAGTTAGTTTTAATCTGCTTTTCTGAAAACAGCAACACACTGCACATTGTGTCACCAGACCCCAACCTTTCCTAGAACATTTTTACAATGTACCTCAAAGAAAATCAGAGGATGTAACTCCTAGCTTCAGGTTCTTGCTTAGAATCATAGAATGGCTTGGGCTGGAAGAGACTTCAAGGATCATCTCATTCCAACCCCCGTGCCATGGGCAGAGACATTTTCTACTACACCAGGTTGCTCAGAGCCTCATCCAGCCTGGCCTTGCACACTGCCAGGGATGGGGCATCCACAGCTTCTCAGTGCAACTGTGAGGAACTGTCCTTCTCTTAGGATGTGCTCCTCTGTGCTACTGGATGTTTCAGGAGAGGAAAAGACAGAACTATCTGGATTTGCTTACCCACAGTTGTGTAGCTATAAAAATAAACATTAAATGTATCTTTTTATTGGAAAGACCATGGCAGATTCTGAGGCTACAAGTTCAACAAATTAGAAAAGTGCTGACAAATACATTTTGTTAAAATTCTGTTTGTAAAGAATTGATACAAAAAAGTGCATTAATTTCTAAAATTTGACATCTTCTTAAGGCAATAGGACCTCTGCTATCAAAATGTATCATTTTTAACCATAGAATTTGAGCTGTCTCCAACTGCTGGTTACTGGTAAAAGTAGGGACAGGACCTGCATCCAGTGTCCTTTATACTGACTTATGTAGAGAAAATGAATACTGTCAAATGTATTACATCTATTATACATGTTAGAAATACTTGTTACCACGTCCTAAGATGGTTGCTGCTCTCACTGCCACAATATTTCTGACATGAGTTTTAGGTTTATGATGTTGTGTATCAGAGAAGTGTACTTTTTATAGCATATATTCAATAAATAGATTTTTTCCCCACTTCTAGAGATAGTACTAAGTTATCTCTTGATGCAAATATTGGTATTAACTAAATGTAAGTGACCTTTTGAAAACAGCTTTACTCTTGAAAACAACTTTGCTGCCAAGGTGGTTTGATTTGTTTGCTCTGGGGCCAATTCAAATGATCATTTTGCACAGCATGCACCTTAGTTCATTCCCCAGGTCCAGCTTATAGCAATCCAATTATTTCCCTTGATGAAGAAACCTTGGGACAAAAAAGAGAAAAGTTTGCTGACAGCTTAGTCAGGTGTTTTATTCTTGTATGTCACATCCCAATTTACCTATGACACACCTTTTATGTATAACAAAATAGCTAAATGTGGCAGGTTGTGAAACAACTATTCCATTATTCACCTGTTTGTCTCTTTGTGCAACATTTTCTATGGAGGACAGAGCATGCAGCTCTTCACACCCTTTTTTCCCAGACCACTGCAGGGAATTTGCTGGGTTATTTGTGAGAAAATCAGCAAGCCTGCTGTGCATTACTCAGGTATCCTGGGATTCCATTAGTTGAAGCTGAAAATTGCAAAACCTGTCAATCAGTGTGTATTTACCAGTTTCTCTTCTTTGTCTAAGACTCATGCTGTTGGAGAAGACAGAAGACTTTGTGATGAAACAAAAAACCCTCATGCCTAATGCACAATTTAATCAAGATGTTCTATTTTTCCAATTTTTTTGTTAACTCCTATGCTCCTTCTGTGTTGCCATAATACCTGATATGCAATACAAAATAAATTTATGCATGGTTCACAACATAAAGGACACATTCAATCTTTGTATTTCCAGAAGAGTTCTCACCCAGTTTCCCCTTCTTTATCCAAATTTTTCAAGATATGTTTGTGATTATTTATGTTTAAATATGATATCCACCTGCCTAATGGAAATTCCCATTTAAAAATGGGAATTCATTACCACTTTAACTAATTAATTAATTAGTTACCACTTCAGCCTGTTCTCATAGTACGTCTGATTGAGATATATGACATAACTCTTCAAGTCTGAACATTCAGTCTTCTTGACAGAGGAATTAAGTTTTTCACTTAATTATGCAGTTATTCTTATCCCAATTCTTGTTCCAGTCATTTATTTCACTCTTCTTACTCTGCCCTATTGCTTTCGACCCATTTATTATCCCACTTCCCTTGCTGAATTATGAGGGTTGGCAATGTAACTACGGAAAGCATGTATGTTTTTTTCTTCCAGCCATGACACAAAATGATTTCTTGTCCTAAAACTTCTGTCCTTCACTTTTTTTTTCCAGCTGCACTCACAAGAAATAAATCTCAGCTCCTGTCTCTTAGAAAAAAACTTAAAATATTCAGGAAAGACAGCAGTGTTTGGACCTGCTGACAGTAGGTCTTGTAGGAATGGATAATACTGTTTTTTTTCCTGCAATCTTAAAGGGAAAAAAAAATCAACCATCTATTTCTACTCATTGATTTATTTCTCACACCTTTCACTATTTAGAGTAATTTTCGGGTTTTAGAATTTCTTCCACTAACAGAGACTTTCATTACATGTTAAGTGTTCTTAACTTTTAAAAACTTAGCATTTTATCAGCTTTCAGCTTTGAAGAGATAAGTTGTACTGCACAAGACACTGTCTTATTTAAATTAAAACACAAAAATCTCAGGTATCTACCTCTCAAGTGTAAAATGATTTTGAAAGGGAGCTTAGTCACAGAATCCACTTTTCAGTTATGGCTGCATACCTTTTCATGTAGAAAATGCACTTAGAATTATCTTTATCAGGCCAAAACACCTTTCCCACTTCATCTATTTCCCTGGGAATGTTTCTGTTGAAACACAAGGAAAAAATAGGAAGATGGTGCTTTCCATCAGAGTAGCACCTTAACCTATGGTAATCTGGTGTCTCCTATGGACTGTTGATATAATAGAGGACATTTTGGCTGCCTGTTGGAGAGGATGGAGCTTCAGAATCAATCATTAATGAACTAACTTAAGTTTGTGTTTTTAAACCTGTGGAAGTCAGCAGACGAAACCTTTGAACTTTCAAAGTATTGCAAAATTTATTGTGGCTTTTTTCCTTTTTCGTTTTTTTAATAAATGCTTGCACTAGACAGCACAGAATGTCATAAGCTAAGCAAAAACACAAAATGATGGCATAAAAGAGCAAAATTCTTCAAAGCAAAATCCAAATACCTGCATATATTCTCAGCTTAGCTGATAAATCATGCCTTAGAAATTACCCAAGTGGCTTTTCCACAGCTCCTTTTAGAGCTGACATCAGTGTGGGCTTCTTCTTAGATGGTGCCATTGTCGTTTTTACAGTTATATTTTCTAATAACAAAATATGTCAAGTGCCAAGACCTGGTTTTTTTTTGTTCTCCCATTAAAAATCTCTAAGTACAACTGAAACAAAAGCCTGAGACAACATAACAGGATTTTAAAAGTGTTAAATTCAAATAATGCAAGTTTCTCTGAGTGCAAATTTGTGAGGAAAAGTTGTTTGATGTGTATTGAAATTGGCACTATTCTAACAAAGTAAAATAGGCACTGTACAGTGTAGTTTTCAAAGCCGAAACATATTTTAACAATATGCATTATCCACTATTAAAAATAAGAAGAGAATTTACATTAATTTAGCTTGAGATTCCAAACATAACTGGAGGACATGAAACTCAGAAAAAACAGACATTGGCAAAGTATTAAAAAATAGCTTTTAAAGAATTGGAGTGAAGAGGTTACAATACTATTGGGGAAAAAAGAGAAAACCTGAATACTCAAGAGAAAAGAATATCTAGCATCTTTTAAAAGAAGAATGCAAAATGTGGTCAATTATTTAAAAAAAAAAGTATAGAATGAGGACAGAGTATATGAACTACGCTTGAAGTAATTAATGAAATATTTCATTTTATTTTAAAGATAGATTGTGTAGAGATAAAAACATGTGCTACAAGTTAAAAATCTCAAGCATGATAATATTCTTTGGAATTAAGTCTCAGAGGTGTAAAACTCCTTTTCAATTTCCCCTTTGACTTTCACTAGCTAAGGACTTAAATGATTTAATTTCATTGCTTTTGTTTTATACAGTACAAGGACAATTAAATACTTTTGCAATAAATATTTTACAGAGTCCTGGAGAATACAACAGTAGTTGCTCACACTGCAATATTTTTCTCTGAAGATGAAGGATGAAAATATTTATTCTGCAATTACCTTTTTTTCAGTGAATACCTTCTCTCTTTCAACCTTCCCTGTCTCTCTTTCCTCACACATCCACATCACCCAAGTGGTATTGAATGTGTAGCTACATCAAGCGAACAGAGAACAAGTATCTTTAAGTGATATTCACAGTTTTCTGATTCCAAGTTAATCCAAGGGCTGGCAGTGTTATGGAAGTAATTCACACTTCCAGTTTGGCTAAATTCCTGTCCTTGTTGACACTAGCAAAATCTCTGCATAGTTAAGAAAGATACAGCTTCAGTCTTAGGCAGATGTAAATCATCAGATTTGAAGAACAGATAAACGCTTGCCTTTAGCAGATGCTCTCCTAGGATCATCTTACACTGGTTTACGTGTCTCACCTGGTGGAAAAAATAATGTCAAATGTGAAGATGGTGCTATTTGAATATCATCAGGACAATTTAGAGTCTTGGACATGCCCTTGCATCTCAGCACAGGAGTAAAATTCCAGACACAAAGACTTCACAAAAAATAAAGATTATTTAATGGCCTGCTGATGAGTTTAATACCCCAGCAGTTACATCAGCACAGAAGTGACTAGGTGGGTCCTCCTAGTGGAAATGAAAGCCAGATGCTCTCATGCTATGTATTATTTGTTGGCCACTGCTCTGCAGCTTCTAAGTAGGCAGAATCTCTTCTGAATGCACAACATTTGCCTCTGACATGGATTCACAGTGCCCTGCTCTGTGAGCATAGAGCTCAGTTGTAGAAGTGAAGAACTGATTTTCTATTTTAAAAGATGTCTTTTAAAGGAGCATAAATCACAAAGGACATCACAGAATCACAGACCAGGTTGGAAGAGACCAGAGTGGGTCATCTAGAGCACATAGCACAGGATTGCATCCAGATGATATCTCCACTGAGAGAGACTCCACAACTCCTCTAGGCAACCTGTGCCATTGCTCAGTCACAAGCCCAGTAAAGACATTCTCCTCATGTTCAGCTGGAACTTCCTGTGTATCAGTTTCTACCCCTTGTTCTATTGCTTGGCACCACCAAGACCCTGGCTCCATTGTCTTATCTTCATCTTCATCTTCAGATACTAATAGAAATTGATGATGTTCTCTCTCAGTCATCTCTTCTTGAGGTCGAACAAGTCCAGTTCCCTCAGCCTTTCCTCATAAGAGAAATGCTCCAATCCCTAAAATATTTTGCCACCCCCTGCTTGACCTGCTTCAGGAGCTCCATATCTCTCTCATCCTGAGGAGCCCAGGACTGGACACAGATGTGTCCAGCCCAGATGTGCCTCACCAGGGCTGAGTAGAGGGGCAGGGTCACCTCAGCAGTTGACCTGCTGGCAACGGTCTCCCTAATGCACCCTGAGATACTGGCAGCCCTCTGGGCATGCTGCTGCCTCAGGGACAACATGCTGTCCACAAGGACTCCCAGGTCCTTCTCTGCAGAGCTGCAGATCCAGCAGATCAGCCCAAGCCTATGTTGGTGCCTGAGGTTATTCCTCTCCAGGTGCATTCCTCCTGCATTTGCCTTTTTTGAGTTTCAGATGCTTCTTCTCTGCCCATCTCTCCAACCTCTTCCAGTCCTTGTGAAGGGCTGCACAGCCCTCTGGGCTATCAGCCAGTTCTCACACCTTTGTGTCCTCAGGGAACTTGCTGAGGAGGCCTCTGCCCTTTCATCCAGGTCATTGATGAAAAAGTAAACAATCCTGAGCCCAGTATTGTTTGGTATATCTACATGTGTAACATACCAAAGGCTAGTTAGGAACAGGCTATAACAGACAAAGCACGGATTACATGGATTGACAGAAAAAGCTGCAGGACATGAACTCTGACAATACATCTAAAATGAACCAAAGCTAAATATAGAAGTTATGAAAAAGATGTTCTAGTATTGGCTAAATAATATCTCAGAAATCTGTCACAGTCAAAAAGACAATGGTATCAGATTGTTTCAAATCTAGACATATACACCTTAATGGGTATATCCAAATTCATGTGCTCATCATTGAACAAAAAAGAACAGAAAGTTTATATTGATATGCAGCAAATAAAGCTCTGTATTTGTTTATACATCATTGGTAGATTTATGAACTAAGTGCCTCATCCAAATTCCATTAAAATCAAAAAAGGAATTTAAATCAGGTCCCTACAGGGCACTTAATATTTTTTTTTCAATTACCATTGCCAATATGCAAAGCAGAGAGAAATAAGCTTTAATTTTATGTTTTCATGTGACTCTGAGGGCTGTAGTTACATCTTCTTCTCTTGCTGAAAAAACAACTTCATCCTGCAGATATTTCCACAGAGTTATTTCAATAGGTTGTTCATCATGAAAAAAAAGCCTGAAACAGTTTCAACATATAATAAAGTCCTGTTAGGGTCCTGTCTCAACTGTCCAGCTCTCAGTTTAGTCTCTGAACCAAATACAAAACTTTGTTATTAGCATGAACACTTCAGAACTCTTTGTTGCAAAATCTCTTTGTTTTTTAACAGTAAACCTGACACAACTGTGGTTAGACTGTTGTATTGCTCAGCAAACATCTGGAGCCATTTCACCATGTCTCTGAAAGGCAAATGTATTTTCATGGTAGGACTCTGTGAGCTGTGCAGTTGTGGAAGGGTGTATTTGCACTCTCCTCTTTTGTTTTCTTCAATTTTTCTTACGCAGGCACAGATGTGCTGGAATATAATATAAATAAAGCAGAGATCAAACATCCTGCAATATAAGAACAGCCAAATACATTTTAGAATAGGATTTATAAATGCCAGGAAACTCTCATACTAAACTTTAGAGCAGAACTTCACATGTAGGATAGGTGATTCACATAATAATCCAGCTTATTCTCCATCAGTGTAGACAAGAGACAAAGTTTTCTTAAAATACTGAGAGCACAAAAAATTTGATTTCTGTACATGTATTTAATAAGCACTTAATTTAAATGGAGGTTCAGAACAGGTTAAACACAGTTCATTTAGATAATGAATAATGTCATGGTGAAGGTCCAAGGGTAGTATCTTTATCAGAGATCCCTATGCTAAATCCACTCCTTCAGAATGTTGTGTTATAGACAGTCTTCAAGGCATTTTGAAGACATCTCTGGCATCACTGATGCCCGTATGCAGTCTCCAACGACCAATGCACATGAGCACTGACCCAATGAGCACTGAATTAGAAAATACCAACTGAAAATATCTCTCAGAGCACAATAGAGCAGAAATAACATTATTATAAAGTCAAGAGTTAGGTACATTATATTTATGCGTATGTGCAAACTCTAATTAGAAACAAAACTTTATTACTTATAAAATAAGTAAAAGTTCCAGTTAAAGTCAACATATGCTGTTCCTGAAGATGTAGTTGAAAGTATTCTAAAAGTTCCTGGTTTAGATCACTTTGACTGACACCTCAACATGATAGAAACCTCTGACCTTAAACAACTTCTGTGTTGGTTTTCTTACCAGAAAAATGAGTTAATTTGAGTTTTGTGGGACTGAATGAATTAATGTTTGTGAAACACTCTGACACCCTAGAGGAAATGAATAATTCTGCCTTACAGAAGTGCTTGAATAATGTGAGGCAGATAAGGTCATGGGGTATATAGTGAACAGCGAGAAGCAAATACAATATACAACTTCTCACTGTTGGAGCACTGTTTTTCTTCATGCTTAATGAAGCAGGTGACCTGTGTAACTAAAGTGTCATAGTACATTCAGCAAAAGATGGCTCAATTAAGGTTTCCTGGGCAATTTTAGTTCTGGCATTTCCTATATTTTGAGTACTTGACTCTGCAACCTTAATAATGCTCTATTGTTTACAAGATTGTTTGTGTTTTAAAGACATCAGTCATTACAGTATCTAGGCAACACCAAACATCAAATCCATGAAGGAACTTGCTTGCTTCCATCTCAAGAGGAAACAATCCACAGCACAGTGTATCCCCCAGCATGCTCCCAGGAACAACTCTGTCACTGGTAAGGCACCTACAGAAAGTGGACTGGTTTTGAATGTTCCTTTGGGTTGGAGGACAAGCTTATCTCTAGCAGCAGAATGCTCCACAGGAATGCTCTGCCTTCACCCCATCAGAGCTGAAGCATTCTTGACTTCCAATATTTACATCCAATGCAACAACTGCAGGAGGAAAGCAGTGTCAAGGAGCAGGCTGGAGAAGCTGAACAGACAGACTACACAGCAAACAGGAATGTTAGGGTATCATGCTGAACCCAGGGTTCCATAAGTAGCCACTTCAGAGCAGATTAGGGTACAGCCTATTTTCTTCCATCCGTGGCAGATGCTGGGTCACTGAGCAGCAGCAAGGAGCTGTAGATTCTGCAGAGCTTTCAGATTTCATTGGAGTAAATGATAAAGTCTATTGCCGTGGTAGTAAATGCCATGATTTGCTTCAGCAAAGGTTTGACTGACACAAACCAGATGAGGCAGGATTTCTGAAGAAAAGAAATACACATATTTCTTCTACATTTTGTGAAGAAGCCCTTTAGACCACAGTACACCACAGAATGTTAATCAGAACACACTGTGAGAAAGACACCTGGCCAGGCAGACCTTCTGGGTCTGTCTCTGAGGAAGGAAGTCACAGCAGGGCTTTGCAGACATATGCCCACAGCTGGTTAGAGTGACCACAAAGTGACCCTCTGCTGAGTAGTGCCTAAAAGGAAGGAAATTTAAAGTAATTTTGCTTCTAGTAGACCTGTGTCTGAGCCAGACATACTGTAGCCAGGAGAGAAAATAGTTTATTTTGATGTGTTACGATTTAGTTTTTGGCCCCAAACAGTAAATGTTTAAACAGAAAGCAATAAATATTAGCATATTTTGTTGTTTGCCTAGATTTCTTCAGGGGAAAAAAAAAAAAGGCAAAACCAAACCAAACTCAAATAAAAAACCTGCAGTCCTGCCATTGCTGAAATACTTCATTCTCCTATTGGCAATTTATTACATTTTTATTACTGATAACACAAACGGTTCAACTTAGAGCCCAGTACACCCATCTGGATTTGAGAGGAATGCTCCTGAAGACTTTAATGAGAAGCAATGATTTCAAACACTAATTGCTGATGAAGACTGAAGCTGAAGCTGACAAGCTGATGATGAAAGTAAGGAGAAGGGGTACATGATAACTTAACCTCCCACATCTGTGTAATGGGAAGTTCTCAAACAGGTGAACAACTGCTGGGTGAGCTGAGCAATTCTGTCTCATTTCTCCCTCTGCCCTCTATGTCAAGCTGTGCTGTGTCTGCACCAGCCAGGCAGCTGGGCTACTCCTGGAACAATTCCACAGATGCCTTGACATGTATTTCCAGGAACACATTAACTGTACAAATCTTTCTCCTGTTAGTAATATAGAAAAGAAATATGGTGATTGCCTTAGACATCTTTTAGAAGTCTAAAAGAAGTGCATACTTGGTTTCGTTATGAATAGTGCATGAAATCTAAAGTTATCAGGTCCTAATAAGGGTTTTATCTTGTGTCTACCACATTATGACTAATCCATATGTAACTTGAAGATAATGACAGTGTATTAACCTTTGTTGAACATTCAGGGTGCTACAAGTCCAGCTGAATGTTGTAATCTAAGGTGAAATCTCATTCTTGTGCAAATTAAAATGTCAGTATCATTTGCAAAATTAAATGCAAAAGATTGATTTCTAGTTTTCTGGCACAAAAGTTAATTAAAAATCCCTCCAAACTTACAGAGGCAAACCTTGGTTTTCTTGTATTTCCTATTTCTATCATAAGGGTACTAAAAGTTATCTATTAAGATTATACTGGACAGCTAGGTACTGCATAAATTGAAAAAAGATATTTCCTCACCTGCAAAACCATAACTCTAAGGGAGAATAATTAAATTGACTTTTTTTCCCTAATAGCCTCATCACAAGAACATTTTTTTTTCAAATTCAGACAGATGTGAAGGACTGCATATAAGAGATATTTCAAAGTCTGTGTCCTATTCCTTTTAAGTAACATTTTGAAAAGTTCTGAGCACTTTCAAATTTTTTATTCCTTACTTAACTTTGAAGTATTTTATCTTTCTCATCACAAAAAGGCAAATCCTTGGAGGCGGCATGTCTCTCAGCCTTTTCCCCATACCTCACTGGAAAGTTGAGGCAAGAAAATATTACTGAGGGGTTAGCTTTTCAAGATTTCCCAGGTGAGTTTTTCTTTTTATTGTTTGGTTTGGGGTTTTTTTTTTTTTTTGGTTTTTTGTTTTTGTTTTTTTTTTTGTCATCTGGGGTGTTCTTTTTCCCCTCTCTGTTTTTTGAGGGGTTTTTTTGGGATGGTGTTGTTTTTTGTTTGTTCTGTTGTTGTTGTTGCAGTTGGTTGGTTGGTTACTTGGTTGATTGGTTGGGTTTTTTGTCACAGAATTGCAGGACTACACTTGAGCTGGGTTATAGGATTTACTGCTGATGAAGCTCTTGGGGCTTTCATGGTATATAAGCAAAAAAAAAAAAAACAACAAAAAAACCAAACCAAAACAAAAAAAAACCAGCAAAGAGCAAACAAAACATCTAGCTAATGCAGGAGACTACTGAAGAAGCCTGCACAACTTCTAAACCCTCAGCCTAGATGTGGAACAAACACGAGACTTTGTAGAGAAAGCAGTTCTCACTCTTTCTGTTTCTTGAAAACAGAAGGAGAATAAGAAAAAACAGCCATGTACTTGAGGTTGATGCAAACAGACTGACAGTAACTAAAAATTACAGAAATTATAAGTATCCTATTCCATAACTGGTACTTGTACATGAAAATACTATCTCATATTTTTAATAATAATTTGATAATTAATTTTATTGTGTCTCTGATTTAAAAAATCATAAATAGTAGAAATTATAATTAACTCCTGAATTATATTTTATTAACTTGACAACAACAAAATGTTTCAGTCTTTATTCAGTGAATGAAGGAACATATTTTGTTTGATTTAAGCATTATAAACAAGAAATTTTTCATTGAACTTCAACTCTCACATTGTTTTGTCTGTAAAAGTGCCTCATTCTCATTTTCCTGTGGAAAAAAAGAATTGTCAGGACTGGTTAGAACAGTACAATATGAATAGTATGATGACAACAACAACAACAAGAAGAAGATTATATCACAGTATACAGTCAGGCTATATAACAGTACTGCTCCATTCGGTTTGTGGGTTTGATTTTCCATGTAGAAAATATTAATAGCAGGTGGGGTTAACCAGCTTTAAAAAAAAAGTTGATTAATAGTCAAAATGACCAAAGGTAGAGCTGTATCTTCAACAAAAATATTTAATGTAGTTTTATTCCTCACAGTTTCTTGGTGAATAGCCATTGTAATCTATTAGATTTTTACTAACGTATAAATTTGTGAGACTTTCTCTGTCTGTGTCAGTGTGATACAGCTAACTTTCAAATCCATTTTCCTAAAACAGAGACCAATGCTGCATGGTGCAGAATATGTTAGTCTAGTCAAAGGACAAAAGGCAATCAGAGGAGCACACAAATCTTTAACAAAGCGAGATACATTAAAAAGAATGAAACAAACTCAGCTGTGTTAGTCATACAATTGCATTTCAGTAATGACTAGATGTGTTGCTGCGTCAGAGCTAACAGCTATAGCACTATAATAATGCACAGACACCACTGAGATTAGGCACCCAAATACTTCTTTCTGTCACCTGAAACATCAAATTGCATAAGTTGTCAGCTTTTACTTTGGCAATTTGCTGCTCTTTATGGTTTTCCAAGCTTGCAAACTGTTATAATGGATAAGGGTGAGTCGTCTGGTTGGCGTTAATTTTATTTTTACCTTTAAATTTGCCTTCTTTAACTGTAATACTGCAGGAAGGAGTTTTTAATGCTTGGCCCTCTGTCAGAAAGGTAAACATCATTTTCCTGAGAAAAGCCAGAACCCTAAAGGCTCTAGCTGTGTAGGCAGCCAAGACATTTCTTTTCAAGAGCCCTTAAGTATGAGGATGATCATCAGGTATGAGAAAATGCAACTGGAAAAGTACCAATGTTACAGAAATATTTTTCCCATGTTGTAACATGAACGTGGAGATTCTTTGCCTAAGTACTGAGTTGCACACAAGTGCACTGTGAGACAGCCACCCTCAAGGCATAATACAGCTGAAGGTGCTGGGAAGGGAACTCCCCAGAAGAGTCATGATTTACTGCTGACCACACCTACAGCGTTTATAAAATGTCAGTACAGCACATCTTGGTGTGGGAGAGGAAAAAGCAGCCAAGAAATATTTCCTTCAACAGCTCTTTTCTAGGGTTAATGTCTGCTGTATGTTTTCACTGAGCTTGAGTTCTCCTTCTCTTTCAAATCAGAATTTTCATGGCAATAGCATTTGCAAATCAGCTGCTGTATACAACTCCTCCAGAGGGATTTTGAGGAAGGATTCCAAATCCTTCTTTCTTTATGTGTTTATATATATGAAAGAACTTACAGTATTTGTGGATAAGAAAGAGTTGGAACTGCTTGCATCTAGATGCCTTTTTTTATCCACAGGGAAAACCTGGCTGGGTATCTAGGCCTCATCATGCCATTTAACTATTTCTTTGGCACTAGGGCTGATACAGCTTTCATGAGGGACTGTGATGTTGGCATGAGATCTCACCGTCAAAAGGAGACATCCCATAGAGAAGACAAAATGAGTCTTCTACTGAAAAAAGATTATATTAGAGCTATCTGTGCCATGATCTGTGTGGTGAGAGGAACGTCAGACAGCCAAGAGATCCCATGGGAGAACAGTGTCACTTCAGTTATTACCTTTTAAACCATTTCTAGGGGATAGCAATTTTTCCAGCTAACAGCCTGACAGATGAACTGGTGAAAGGAATCAATACTTCGGGACATATTTCTCACAAAATGAACACCTGGCCTTCAATGGACACCTCCAAAGTACTGTCTGCAAATGCTGCAGAGTGCCGGACATTTTAAAACAAAAAATGTAGTGTGAAAGTTGATAGCTGAGGAGCAGTTTCTACTTACTGAGCAAGTCTGTTCCTCTGTCAGAAATAACCATTGTGTTTTACAGGTATCCACCGAGGATCTGTACAAACATGTTCCCAACTTATGGAGTCACACCCTGCTGCATAGGGTGTGCAGCGTGAATCACAGACGGAAACGCAGTCTGAAAGTTTGGCCTAGATTTTTTTTTTTTTTCAGAGTGCAGATGTCCCACAACAGTTGAAATAATAATGTGCAAAATTTACTTGGAAACAACCCAAGGAGCAGATTTCCTTTTTTCTGCAATGTCCAGCTTCTCAGGAAACATTGCCTTTGGGGTGTTATCCACACAATTAGTAAATACCAAGACAAACTTTGTAATATCATAAAGTTCTTTTTTAGCACTCTACCAAAGGAAGAGTATCAGCAAATGATCAACCATCTACAGCAGAGGATGGAAAAATGAGCTAAAAGATAAAAAATTAAACAGAAAAAAATGACAAAGAAAAAAATAATTACGAATCACACAGAATTCTATTTTAGAAACTTTGGAGTTAGCCTGTAAACACTACACTCAGAATTATTTGGGGATGCTTCTGATGAAAATTAAGCTTGTTCTTTTGTTCAGATTTAGATATTTTTGAGAAATAGGTTTAAAGCAAAATTACTTTTACCCTTGGTTCCCTGCCAGACACATATATTTGTAATTACATACTGATTTTATCTATTTGTTGAGAATATATTCATAAACGACTCTGCAGGTGAAAACCTGCAACATGGATTCAGTCCCTGTCTGTCTTCATCCTCTGTGTTTCAGGAGAAGGGAATCAAATATTGCTGATAAACCTGGCCATGAGTGCTCTGCCAAGGGGAATAAATATACCAATAAACGCCAAACGTCTTTTTAGATGACATCATTAAAACACAGAGGTGACATGTTTTGCCCAAGGGTAAAAAAGCAGAATGGAGAATGGTTGCTATTCCCCGGTTCATGTGAGTTTGTCTGATTCCCAGTCGTGTGTGTGGCTTGGAATGGTACCAAACATGGTGACTCCTTTAACTCACACCTTGAGAAGAAATTGTGCAATTCAACAAGGACAGACAAAGGTAAATAACCTCTGACAGTGATCGAGGCTGGGGTCTGGCTGCCTGAGGGGCAGGTTTTCTGAGGAGACCCTGGCGGTTCTGGGGGAGACCGAGATGAGCCTGTGGCAGAAGCGAGTCCTGGCAGCTGGAACAGCACCTGGGGCTGTGTTAACAGAGCATGGCCAGGAGATCAGGGAAAGGTTTATTCCTCTCCATTTAGCACTCATTAGACCGCATCTAAAACATGCATCCAACACGGTGTCTGCCTCTAAAACACCAAACACTGATCAGCTGCAGTGATTTTGGGAATGTACACCGAGACCATCAGTGCTGGAGCACTTGTCTTTGAGGTGAGGCTGAGGGAGATGGGCTTGTTCAGACAGCAGAAGACAGAGCTCCGGGGGAGACCTACAGGGAAGTTATTCGGGAGGCAGTCAGGATTTTCCCACTGGCGTATCACAAGAGGTTCAGAACAAATCAAAAGTTGAAATGGGAAGTCTGGAGTGCACAGAAGGAGAAATTTTGTCATAATAAGGATAGCCCAGCAAGAAAGAAAGCCGGCCAGAAAAGGCTTGTGCAGTCTCCTGGCTCTGAATTATTCAGTTCAAACTCATCTGGGTAGGTCCTTGAGCAATCTGTTCTGACCACATCTGATTCTGGTTTGAGCAGGAAGCCTGACAAGAGACCCCCTGAGTTTCCCTCACACCTGGATTCTGTGATCCTCTGACACTGACTTGACTACTTATACCTTGTGTTAACATTTTGTACTGGCAATAACTCTAGAATAACTCACCCATAGCATGCAGCATCCATGGTTTGTACAGTATTCTTGAATGGTTTTTTATATTTTTGGACTGACAGGAGTGAAAATAAAACTTTAAAATATGAATTAGTATCTGTAAATATTGTTCAAGAAAAAGAATGTTTTCCAATTGCTAGTATTAAAAAAACCACATAATTAAGACTGACCTAATGTTCCTAAAAAACCAATAATTGAAATAATTCCATTAGTAGTATTTTAGGGGTACCCCTCTCATGTTACTGGGTACATACATTGGTCTCTGCTGTAGAGAAACAACACTCTGTTGAAACCACAGTAAAAACACAAGCTTAGTGACTCTGTTGGCAGAGTTCAGTAGCATCCAATTACAAAATGCACCAGGGATTGCATCACGTAATTGTGGGTGCAGTATTGGTAACATATATTTCTATAAATGCTCAATTATGTCGGCATTGTTTTTGAGGACACACCATTTCTAATAATTTTGTTGTCATCTTTTTTAATTGAAGCAACACGTACTACATGTATAAAGGGATGTCAGAAACCTTATGGATAGTATGACCTGACGATTCAAGGGTACCATGGAAATTTTTTTTTACAGGAACATGTTTCATTTTCATGCAGTCTAAAGCTGCTTATAACTCTGAGATTCATTTTCAGACAAAATCCCTTCAAATTTCTGTAGCTGGGAGAAAAGGGCTTGAATTTGTGCATTTCTGTCAATATTAATTTCATACTGCTCAGACTTCGAGTTCCAAAAACTCACAGCTGCAGTCGTCTTCAGAGATATAGTCCATGATGTCATGAATAAGCAAAGGTGAACTCTCCTGGTTCAAATTTCTACTTGGAGATTCTGACTTGGAGATGATCCATAAACTCTGTACTTCCAGGTCCTTTTGTGACACAAGAAACCCTTTGCTAAGAGCCATTCTGAAAAGAATGGCTCACTACTAAATGTAGAATTTAGAATATATCTTCTCACACATCTTCTCAGGGTAACTTTCAACCAGTGTAACCCTGTGGAACCTTATGCAATTCTGGAAATGGCTGTTGATTCTGAATTAATTTATCTGTAAGATGAGACACAATAGCTTAGATCAGAAACTCAACATCTTCATGCAATTACCTCTCATTGCCTTTTTTAAAATTTTTGCTGGTGTTCCAGAAAGCTATTACCATTGGTATAAAGAGAGATTAATTCACAATAGGAGTGACTGACATAAAAAGCTGCTACTAATCTAGTGCTTCAGTCTTCTTACTAGTAGCTCCTATGTATTTCTTGTATCAAGCCATAGCACACCTCACTGCTTAATCCTTTATCTCTTCTGATCTGACTCCAATGCTTATGTCTACCTGCTTTTGCTGCTATTCAGTCAGATAACTAAAAAAGTCAGTAGTGAATACATAACTTTGGCTAAGCACAGATTTAAAAGTAACCTGCTCCAAAATGCTTAAATTAGTTACTGGGGATTTTAAACTTTAAGAATCTAAAAATGAAAAGCATGAGTCTTAAAACTGTTATTATTTAAGGTGACTAATCTCAGAATTATCCTGACATTTGTACACAGTTTAATACTTGTTTTTTCTGTCCCCTTCCCAAAAATTCCAATGTCAATTCAAAGCCTGGAGATAAATTTGTAAATTAGTATGCTTGCTTGTTTTCCAAATGCAAGAAGACAGCAGCTTGACATATGTCTAAATTTAACTCCTTTCCTTATGTTTAAGGTACAATAATGACAAATTCATCTAAATGTGGATGATTTAGAGGATGCTCTGAATCTTGAAGCAAGGAGATGGCACGTTCTCTGTAGTACCTAAAGGCAAACATACCACCACTGTCACCTTATGCTGGGGATGTCTGAGGAAGCACCTGTCCACAGTCCCCATATCTCAGAAGATGCAGGTAAAGAGCCAGCAGCACAGTTCACAGAGAAGCCCAGTGATTACAAGCCTCTATACTGTCCCTGATATGACAGAGTACCATAGCACACACCTCTGCAGACAGATACAGCTCATGTTCCTGATGCAGAATGGCAAATGCCGAGTCTGAAAGCTAAAACACCATGGATTTTTATCTGCATTCCACCCAACATACTGACAAGCACAGGATGCTTGAATGTAAGTATTTCTTCTGAGCAGCCAAAGAGGTAAAAAATAGCAAAAGATCTTTAAATGAAATTCTGTGATGCTTAAACATAGCTTTGTGTTTTATACCAAGAAAGATCTGCCTTACATCTGACATCTTTATTGGCCCAGGTTGTTCAAGTATATGTGCTTGCTTGAAGATGCTGTTCTTAGTATTGTTTCTGTTCCTTGTCATCCTCTTTATCTGTGTCTCTTAGAACACTGTGCTTATCCAGGGAGTGATTGGGTGCTGATATGAAAACATCTGCGATAATCAAAACCCTTCTGTGTTTCTCTGTGGTGTGACAACCTTGCACTCTGTTTGCCTGTCTTCCTGCCAGCATTGCCTGGAATTTTGGAATGTGTCAGGTCTCCTTGTAGTATAATTGAACACATCAAACATTGTATTTGGCAGTAAAATCACCTGCAACTGTGTAGTTTAACATTTTCCTATTGGTAGCCAAATATTCTACAACTAGAAATAAAACAGGTCCTAAAAAAGCCTTGATTAATTAATAAGGGATATATTTTTTAGGTATCCATAATCCAAACCACCTAAATGCAATAGTATCAAGTGGCCAAATCCATGCCTAAGATGTGTGGCTGTGTCTCTACACATGCTTTCTTAAACACCCAATGAACTTGCCGTGTATCAGAACAACACAGAGGTGAACAGTGTAATTTCAACCTGGGGGACACAAGCCCTGTATAGCAGGGAACAGGGTACAATTTCTAGATACTAAAACCTTGTAAGAAAAGCAGGATAATTTCAATTACACTGGCTTTAGAGACATTTCCATTCCTTATAAGGATTAAAAGCAGCATTGATATCTTACAGCTTTATATTTATGTTTACTGAAGTAATCTTGGAAGGGTTAGACACGTACCCATGGACATAAGACTGTGCAGAGGGATGCTCAGAAGTCATTGCAAACCACTGTAAGCCATTAGTTTGATCAACATACACAAAGTCTGATGGTCTTACATTTTTTAATGACTTGAACCAGATTTTGGCCTTCGATGTATTTGGATATTAGCTGTTTTTTGTCTGTTCATACAATTTTTCGGAGAGTTTGGTGTCAAGGTGGGTTTTTATTAAGTATTAATAATATGCATGCTCTATTGGAGGTCTTCATCAAAGCTAAGAGTTATGCATCAAAGGAAACCTTCCTGTTGTCATACACATCGCACAATCTTTGTCAGACAGATTGCTAGAATGGGAAATCCCTTTGGGAAATGAGGCTGGAGAGACAAAACTGAGGTGATTGATAAAAAAGAGACGAAAAGGAAGAAAAAACAATTTCCCCTTTGTTGTTTAGGTACCTCTTGTGATTTTATTGAAAGCAGCAGTCTACCCGTAGTTCCTTAAAAAAAAGGTGATATTTTTTATCCAAGAGAAACATAAACACATCAGAGTGACCCACACTCACAAGGGAACTTACAGGCTCTTGCAGCACTGCCAGCATTTCATTCTGTATGAGCAGTCAGCTATGCTGCAGATGACATGTAGCGTTTGTAAATGTAAAGCAATTAAGTCCACACAGATATGTGTGTGCTGGTCATGTGAACAGTCCTGTTGGAATCAGGTCATCTTCCTGGAGCCTGGAGGTGCCAGAGAATGATGCCTGGAGCAGTGAAGTAAGGTAACTGTGTTTGCAATGGAGATTACAGTTGTAATGTTATGCCCACTGAAATCCACACATCTTTGGAAAAAGAGATTCCTCAGCAGAAAACAGCTCAAAGAAATGGCAAGAGATTTCTTTTTACTGAGAAGTTACAAAGAAAGAGTAAAGAACACAAGGGCCTGATAACACTCAGAAGTTATAAAGACATAACACATTATCAGTATGGTGTCAGACCTCCCAAGGGACCACATCTCCTAAACTCTTGCTTGCTGTTTCCCTGCTGATGTGCTGACAGCACTGAGGGCAAACAGATGCTGCACCTCAGCCAAGCAGCTGTGTCCTTACACAGTTACCATGTGGAAATGTCTCTCTGGCCTCCTTCACAAAATGCTGTGCTCCAGTTTCAGTCTGCACGGGCCTCTTGGGAGACGTAGGCCAGGTGCACTCACTGTCCACAGATGAATGGCAAAAATAAAATGGAAAAGCATATTTGACCTTTAGCAGAAAAATAGGGAAAAATGGCAGAAAAGGAAATTTAGACATTTTGCCGGAAGCATCCAGCCAAAAGTATATATGGAAGAAGATTACAGAGGAGAAGGAAAATTACATTTCTTGGCATGTTTAAAATCAGCCATGATAGTTTTAGTGATAAAACTACTTGTGAGGAGCAATCTTACACTGTTGAAAGGTGGCAAGAACACCTGGTAATTTATTACCATTTGCATGTTCTTTGACACTAATTTGGGCTACTTCAAACAAATTTTAGGCATCAACAAAACCTATTGCTCATACTGAGACTGCAATAAGAACATAACTTATTAATCTGAGCCTCTGAAGACCCATTTGCTGATATGGAGAAGGTGCTTCTTTCTGAAAGCTACAATGGCTGCTAAGAATTTGTATCTTATACCACTACATGAAATCCAGATATTTATAACCAAAAAAAACCAAAAAAAAAACCAACCCCTCCCCCCAAAACAAACAAAAAAAAATTAGAAGATGGTTACTGGTGTTGCTAAACTTCTAGGAAACTCAGCTGCATGTGCATTTCCACATTGTATTTGAACTGGACCCATACGGGGCTTCAAGAATCAGGTAAAAAGTGGTAAAGAGATTGAAAGTAATAATTTTGGCTGTCCTTATGTTTCACTATCTTTAGATGACTTCGTATCCTTAAGGACACTGTACAAGTGACAAGTGTAATCTTCCCTCATAAATCTCAGTCTGCTACAAATGTCTCTTTGGAAGGGCAGGATGGAGGTGTATGAATCAAACAGACTCAGAATCAGACAACTTCAGATGAATGGCCAAGAGCAGCCAGAATAAATGAACCACTTCTCAGTTCTCATTTTTAGCAGGAGTCTGTTCTTTCAGCAACAGTTGATGGCTGGTGGCAAATAAATCTGTTTGTGTCATGCAAATTCTTCACAATTGTTTTCCTTTCTCTGAAATAGAGATGGTTTCACATTCATCCTAGGTGTTCTAAGAAAACAGCAATATTTACATTAAATTGTCTTCAATGAATATAATAATATTGTATAAATAGCTCAAGTGCAATGTGAGTTCTCATTAAAGTATTAGAGCCTGCCCAAAGTTTTATGGCAGCCTACATTAGAGCACATGGCAAGTTGAAACATTTTTTCCTGTGCTTGGTTTGTTCTGCATTTGCATGCCTACCTCAAATACACCAAGTGCCTAGGGCTTTCCTCCAATGATGAGGACTCTCCAGCCATTTTAAGGATTTCTGTGGTCTCTGGAGACTTCCTACTTGAGGCTAGAAGTGAGAAAGCAGATATGAATTCCACATTCAAACCTAGGGGTTGAGAGGTGGCTAAACTATGGTGCAATTTCCTACTGTGTGAATAAGAGAGGCTGGGCAGGATATTCAAACCCAGTCTGTGGCTGATGCTGCAGCTTAAAGCTTATATAGGCTTAGTGCCACTAGTGTCTTCTCCAGGAAAGGACATATCATCTGTCAAAGAGATCATCTGCTAGAAAGTAGGTGAGTTTGGCTTTATTTTCACATTGGCACAGAAGATAAGGAAGTTTCATTTTCCACTGGAGTCTGATGACAGAGGGATGTCTGTTCAGGAAAAAAAGTCAAGATCAGATAGAGCTGACAGCAACTATATCCAAAGCTATTGTCACCTGTTTGTGTAATAAAATTATTTTCCTGATATTCCTCCTTTTTGTTATTTCTGTTCACCCCAGCAAAGTAGGAATAATAAATTTTTAAGACATTTTTTAAAAAAGGAAATAATTGGAAAGACATTTTTGTTGGAAATTATTTCAAGAATTTGCTTCTGCTGAAATATTAAAGTCCCTATTGTGAAGGGAAGGGGAGGTGAAAAAAGTCAGATTTCAGCTGCTGAGATCTGAAAATATCTTCATGTTCTGAGTAAAACATGAAAATACTGACATTCAGACAGGTAATTTTTTTAAACTATCTTCAAAATTCATCAAGTCTTTCAAATAAGTCTACAATAAATGACTTTAATTTCTTTTCTTGAAGAAGAGAGTTATTATTGATCACAACTTGTAACATCTCCATGTATGAAGCATTTTGCATGTTCTTCCATACAAATAAATATTTAGACTACTGGAGGAGTTGTGTAACTTCTTATTTCTCCTCTATTTCTAAACTCATATGGATACAAAGCATCCAAGTTAACACGGTGAAGTATTTGCAGTGAATTGTGAGCAGTACTGCAGTAACATGTAACATCTTTTCTTTGTTTCAAAGAGCCTACAGCCCCAAAGTAGCACATCAAAACAGGATTAAAGGCCAAAGTAAAGGCATGAGGCTGGCACTGTGGATTATAAAGAAGAGAGCTGGCTTGGAGATATGTGTTTGGGGACAGCAGAGTGAGAGAGAAGAGGACCTGACAGATGAAAGCAGGAAAGATGTCTAGCAGGATAGAAGGAAGGAAGCAAGGAAGATAAAAGCAGCAGGAAAATTAAAGGATTGGGAAGAACAAAAAAAAAACAAGAGAAGAAAGATAAAAGCAGGGGCGAGGTGATGAGATATGCAAAATTCTACTCAGACACTTATAAAAGTAAAAACACACCCTGATGTGTACAAAACTTCTCCACACCTTCTTTTCACGCACAGATCACTTACACTACCTGATAGTCCCATAGATATGCACTCCATTTCACTAATATAAAGGCATATAAAATCCACATCCCATTAACTTTCAGTCTAAATCAGATACAACCCTCAGCCGAGCAGCAATTTATATACACACTGAACTTACTAATATGAGGCAACACATTGATTATTAGCAGGGCTGTACACTGTCCTAAAGCTTGGTGTGTAAATAACTGCAGCTTGAGACCTCTAATGTGTGTGCTTCCCACTTTATTTCCAGTCTAGTGCTACGACTAGCTGTCATAAAAAACAGAAGAGTGCAGTGCTGGTACACAGCATGACACAGCACATGTAAATGTCATCCTGTGAGATCTCTGGATGGTTAGAAAAGTGCTGTGATAAAGTCAGAGAGCCGTGTTTGAGAGGCACTGCTTTCACATATACTCAAGGCTGCAGATACTGATGTTTGGGTAAGAGTTTTCTTTTTGGTTTAGCAGTCAAATCCATCTTGCTCTGAGGGTCAAGCAGGATAAAGGAAAGAAATCACACCTGTAGATTTGGAGACTGTGGAGACACCTCAAGCATTAGCTTCCTGTGTTGGGTGGGTGCCTGAAAGGAGGCTGTGACCCCGTGGGAAGCCTGTGGAGAGAGGAGCTCACACTGCTGCAGCCTTGAAGGACTGCACCCTACGGGGGTGACCCAGGCTGAAGGAGTTTGAGGGTACCATTGCCTGTGGGATGGACTCACATTGGAGAGTCTATTACCTGTGGGAAGGACCTCACACTGGAGTGGGGGAAGGACTCCTCTCCCTGAGGAGCAGCAGAAACAGCCTGTGATGAGCTGACCACAAACCCCATCCCCTGTCTCACTGTGCTCTGGGGGAGGAGACAGAGCTGGGAAGAAGAGAGAGGTGGGGGAAGGTGTTTTTCAGGTCTTATTTTACTTCTCATTATCCTGCTCTGATTTTGTCAGTAATAAATTCAGTTATTATCTCTAATTTGAGCCTGCTTTGCCCATGATAGTATTTGATGAGTGATGTCTCCTTATCTCAAATCATGAGCCCTTCATTACATTTTCTTTCCCCTGTCCAGTTGCACAGAGGAGCGACAGAGAGGCTTTGGTGTCCAGCCAGGGTCAGCCCATGCACTTCCTCTCGAGGGGAAACAGAAGGGCAGGCACTGAGCTCTTCTCTCTGGTGACCAGTGACAGTACCCAATTTTGGGGGAAGTCAACTACTAGCCTTGAGCAAGAATTCACCATTCTGGCTGCATGCACACGCAGTAAAAATCTGAAAAGGGACTTGAAAGCTTATATAGATAAGTGTGGTGAATGTTAACACAAGCACACATTCATGTTGGTGTACACAGTCATCTAAGCAGAGAGACACACATGTAGATGTAATGGTTGAAAGGGGGAATGATAGTCACAACTAAGCACCTACACATTTTAATCCTAGGAGCATTTAATCAGATGCTCACAGCTCCAAGCCCTCCATTTGCACCAATAGTGCATGTATTGTTTGCAGCAGGGTGATCTCACACTGCAACATCTTTTTTTCCTGATCAACTGCGTCCATGCAATCTAACAGAGAATAAGATCACATGAAAAGGTAATATCTCTCCCAAAAGATTCCTGCCTCATTTTAAATACCTATTTCGTGGCTCCCAGAATAAGGAAAATAAATTGTTAATAGAGATAGTCAGCTTTTCACACTTTGACAA
The DNA here is from genome assembly GCA_013398615.1 of Brachypodius melanocephalos. NCBI lineage: Eukaryota > Metazoa > Chordata > Aves > Passeriformes > Pycnonotidae > Brachypodius > Brachypodius melanocephalos. Next base: position 48,603,061 of record VZSR01003807.1, on the reverse strand, counting down.
ATTTCATGAGTCTTGATCAATACGTACAGTGTATAATTAATCTAATAAATCTTGTCACACTTGACCTGGGCTTGCACTTCTCTCCAAGACACACACATACAGCAGTATCCTCGAGGTCACTGTCCTGCTGACTCACTACCAAATAAAATTATCCTGCTGGATGAGTCTGCACAGGTGAGGTGAGGGTAGATGGTTAGTTGCTGCCTTATGGACCCTCAGCTCACTTCCAGAAGTTTTGCTACAGGGAGACCTTGGAATGTGGTCAGTCTGGTTTACATCTTTCGTGCACTGAAAAAAAGCACATTAAAGGTGTCAGTACTCCATGCTGTTGCTATGTCTTCCCCAGCTCTAGAACTTTTCTAGCAATTGTAGGGGGGTGTCTATCACACAGATTAAAAGTACTGTCAAGCTGTTACTTCCCTTCATTATGTGCATCCACTCAGTTACCACAACACCAATGGCAAGGAAGATAACATCACATCATTGTTTTCTCTCCTATCCCATACTTTTTACAAGCAGTTTGGCAGGCTTAGAAGTGAGGGTGACTAAGTTCTGTTTAATTGGCCTGAATAAGGACTGTGGCAGTAGACATTGGGAGGAACTACTCCAGGAGCAAAAGGGCTCTTATATACCCAGTGTCATACACTGGTTCCACTGGACAGCCTCACTGCCTGTTTGGAATGTTTGATTATGACCATAATATCTATTTGGAGATCAAGAGAAAATATGTGGCAGTTGGCTCCATCTCCAAGCAAGAAGAAGATGCAGAGACGTCTGTATCAGAAACAGCAAAAATTGATCTAGTGACTGACCACAGTGAAGAGTTTGGTTCTAGAAGGTAGAAAGGGAGTGAATTTATTCTAACATTTCTAAAATTTGTCTTAATAAAATTTCAGAAGTGAGTTAGGACAATTTCAGATTCAGACAGTTGCTCCTCTTTGAGGAAATAATTTCTTGAAGGCTTTGTGGTGCCTTTTTAGTGAGTGGTTACAGGATTAAAAATTACAAATACATCTAAAAACCATTGGCTGCAGCCTGCACAGTCATCCTGCATGTTCAACAGTTTTCATGTACATGCCTGAGAACAGAGATTTATAGGTTTCTTTTAAGTAGTGTTTTACCATCTCTCATTACCCTTCTCTTCTCTGTGCTCTGTCAGAAGATTTGGCTAGCATTGCATCATCTTGCTCAAGTAGTATCATGTCATTGGGTTTTTATCTGGAATAGCATGGATTAAAATCTGCATAAAAGGCTAATAAATAAAATAATGCTGTCCATAGTGAAACGATGTTCATTTTAACATGCTGTTAAAATGTTCTTGTTTATGTGCCAACATCATAAGATCTGTGATTTCAGTAGAGGTCACCTACTGGAATTCAGTAATTTTGACTTTTTTGTACCCTTGTTTTTGAACAAAAATTTCAATTAGGCTTATTGGTATCACAGAGTCTAGGTATATTTTAGCTATTGTACAGTTCTGCAATTCTCAAGTTTATTTTTAGTTGAGCTTTTATGGCTTTTAGATTTTAAGGGCAGTTATAGGTACATTAAGGAGGCCTATATAACACAATTGGAAGGGGAAAAATTGTGAATACAGAGAATTTAAAATAAAAGAACCTGAGAGATAACATTTGTTTACCTGGTATATGTAATTTCTATTTAACCCAGGTTCCATTTTAATAACATATGGGAATGTCATGTTTCCTCTTTCAAATACAGAACAATTGTTATAAATGTAGATATTTACCAATTTACTTATAGAAAAACTATTAAAATAGGCGAAATTATGTATCAGTCAAAATACTATAATTTCATTTTAGTAATTTTCAGCTTAAATTTCTTATCAGTGTGTTCATTGAAAAATTTTGGTGTTGTTTAAGATGAAGAATTCTGTGTTTTCAGAGGCAGCAAGGCCTTCAACACATCAGTGAAGGCATTTTAGTTCTTTATTCCTGTCTATGTTTGACTATAAGGCTGATCTAAAACATTCTGTTTCTATGTAAGTTAAATTTGTTTTGCTGATTGAAGTGACTTATACCGTGTCTCATAAAAGTGTAATACATCCTAGAAGCCCTTGTTAGTTGAAATTGTTAGTATTGTTATGAAATGGTTAGTATTCAATTGATGTTACTAAAGTTAAAGCTCCTGTTGTTTGTACATGAATTATTACCCTGTTGTCTACCTGGCATTAGTGGCTGCAGGACAGAATTTCAGGCTAGGAATATATTTACTCTGCTGGTTTTTCTGTGACTGCAGATGGTGCTGACATACCTGAGCAAGGCTGCAAAATCCACCAGGAAAGCTGAACAAACAGTTTAGAAGTCAACAAACACTGCTTCATGCTGCTGCCCTGCACTGTGAGGAGCTGAGTGCCAATACCCATCCCATCCATCTAAAACCAGCTTAGACAGGGCTTCTGAGTCTGCAGCCAGCCTTCAGAGGGTGCATGTCAGGTCTGCCCTTGGAGGAAATACAAATGATTCAGGAACTAACTCACCCAGGAGCTTGGTGAAGTGACAAATGATCCCAGGGCAACAGCAACAGGCACTCCTGAGATTGCAGCTTCTCAAACAGCAGCTAAGGTTCACCAAAAAGAAGCAGCAGAGGAAGCATTGGGCCATTTTGCAGGTGTTAGACCGAAATTACAAATCCCTGCATACTGAAAATCATACCAAATCAGTCATCTATATTATATTACCTAACTGCAATGAGATTGATCCGACACTGATGCTCAGATTAATAGTGTTCAATAGATCTCAGCTTGTATTCCAAATCATTTATTACTTTAGTTTGATCAGTGGATCACAATTCCAAATAAACATATTCCATTTACACTGGCAGTCTTTTGCAATTGTAGTTTATAGGGACCTTATTACAGTCAGCCATCTACCTCTGTGACTTTGATGAGCATCTACCTTCCTCCTTGACCTGTAATATTAAAAATTGTGGATTTGTGGGGAATTATATTCCTTGTCTAAAAATATTTAATAGAGATTTTTCTTCTGGCTTATTTCATACTACTGAAAGCACAAAACTTAGAAAGCATGGATGGTCATTTCAGAGCCCAAGGAAAATGGTAGCCAGTTGTTTTCTGATTTCATAGAAAAAACATGCCAATGGTTGTCTGTGCCGACTTTACGTAATTCCATCAAACACCAATGTCAACTGCGAAACATTGTCTGCCAGAAGTATTCTTTCCCTTTTCTTTATTTCACACAAATTTCACTTGCAAATTAAACCTATTTCTTAATGTATTAGCAACAGCCAAACACAACTTCAGCCTAATACAAGCAGTGAAGGCCAAGTGCATTACAACAATTTAAAACTGAAACAAAAAGTCTTTTAGCCTCACACTGTCATTGAAGCATTCACCAACTTACCTTTGTAGATATATGAAATCTCATTCATTTATTATATCTAAAACAATATGTCTTTTCACATCACATCAAAGTGTGTCAGCAAAGAGCACATCTTATCACTTTTATCACCATTGATAGAAATTGTTCAAAACTCCCAAAGACATCTAACAGCCTTTGGACAATTTGTCCTTCAAATACTTTAAGCTTTGATTAATATCCTTGAGCTTAAACAGGCTGCCAATTTAGAGATGTTTCTTACATCTTAAATTGAGCTTGTTTTTTGGTTTGCAATATTGGGCATAATGGAATTTAAGGCTACTCAGTATTTACACAATAGAGTACAAGCCAAGGAACAAGCGAGGCTTTGATTTCACCATTCCTACTGCCAGCCATGCATGACCACAACCCTGAACAAGACAGACTCGTCCTGGGTCACCCAGGGGTGCACAACCACAGTGCAGAGGATGAATGGGCAGGCAGCCACAAGACATGGTGCACCGATCTGATGCCAGCTACAGGGAGACAGATGATAACTTAGGGTGAATTAAATTCCACACATCATGGGATATGTTTACCAAACACTAGTGTCTTTTCATTTCTATGTCATCATGGTCAACTAAAGCAAAGTTTCATAAATCTCTGCTCTTAAGAACAGCCCTTATTTGCATTGACTTAATTTGAAGTTAATGGGAATGTTCACCTTGCTTAGGCAGGTAATGTCTTTATATCCTTGTGACCTTGTAAGAACTGAGAAAACAAAAAAGCTCTCTTCTTTTATTTTCAAAATAACAAGTAGCAGCACTTCAGCACTGCAAAATCATCACAAACAAATCTTGAAATAAATGTAAAACATTTATGAAATATTTGAAGTTCATTTTATTTGCTGCCCTCTTTCAGCTTTTACCAGTACTGGTGTATGTTGCTATAGGACACGAAATGAATGAGACGCACTCAGCTGAGTTCAGGGACAAGAAGAGGGAAGTTTATTTTTCTGACTCCACTTATATAGATTTCTGGCAAGGACCATGGATTGGAGGATGAGGTTGCCACTTCTCCAACCACACTGGTCAAAATCACAGTCCATCAATTTTTCTCCTCCTCGAGGAGAAAGAATGTAAACAAAAGGAACAATTACAAAAACATCACTTTGTTTACATGAAACCTGTGAGAAACTTCAGTATACAAATGCAAATATCAGAAGGCTACAAAGATCAGAGCAACAGGTGTAAATCAAAGTATCTGCCCGAAGTGGGATAAAATAGGAGTTTATTTTTAATACGCACTGAGATTTTGAATAATTTTCCAAAACTCCTGAATTTCCAAAGCATTTATTTCCCAGTAGGAAAAGGCTAAACAGATAATGGGCTGATTATAGTATCAATTGGTTATCTACTGACACTTACATACAGGCTCAGTTTATCCATTGGTGGAGATTGTCAATTGATGCTAATGAATTAAGTTATTAGAAGCAGCCAAGCAGAAAGCTTGATATTGGTGGTGAATGACCAAACCTGCTGGCAATACAAAATGCTTCAACAAGCCTGTGCTTGGCAGGCTTTCTGTCTTTCTGTCAACACATTAAGAATGTAATGATACTGTACAGCTATAGATCTGTATGGTCTTATTTTAACTGCAAAAACCTGTGCCACAATACATCATAGAAACGAGACAAAAGTGCAGAAATTTAAAGCAGCTGACAAAGAAAGGGAAACATTCACACAGAAATTAATTCTTTATCATTTTATTAGAGCCCTGTCAAAAGGCTTGGATTGCAATAATCAGCCCAGATCTCCAGGACTGAGAACAATCCACTGCACAGCGGTGGCTCCAGTGGCACTAAGTATTTTTCCAAGTTCTATCTTGTCTCCAAATTACTTTTCTTTGGCAAAATGACTAAGAATAGGTCAATGTTAAGCTCCAACAGGCTAATATTCCAAATGAACTCCAAGTTCCAGCACGTCCTATGTGTCAAAACCAGGACACAATTACTGTTTCTGACCCTGGCAAGGCATCAAGGTAGCTCTGATGGCAGCAAAAGATTCAACAGGGAACAGTCACCAATCACACCAAATTATTCTGGTATTTTAAACAAGGTACAAGAAATAGATGTGTTATTATATGTCTAATATGTAGTATGACATTCCCTTTTATTAAAAAGACTATCCTTGAAAGAAGGCGGCAAAATCCTTCATCCTGCTTTTCCTGAGCTGGTGTGCTTCAATATAGCCCCTGTCCTGGTAAGCTGCCGAAGGCACCATGGAGTCAAGAGTATTTGGAAAAGGAGCAAACAGAACTAGGATTATTTTATGTAGGAACACAATGCTATGTTACAAAGATAGAAAGAAAAAAATATTGTAAGAAAGGTTTAAGTCATTGGTAGACATGCTACGTATCTACAAATGGAAAGTGTGAGTGAAATAAAAATATGGAAAGAAGTCAGAAAACATACATTTATCCATCTAAAAGTCCTTTAAAGATGTAAAATAAACATATGGAATGGCAAGATGTAAGATGACAGACACAGATTTAGTATGGATATTAGTACAGAATTCTAAGAAATGTAAGGGAAATAAAGGAAAGTAAAACTGGTAACAACTGGAAGTGATAAACCATTTTTTAAGTACCACAGTAAGAAGATGCAGGGCTTCTCACTGCTTATCTTGAAAGAAATACAAAAGCTAATAACTGAACGAAAATATTTTAATTTAAGCTTGCATTCAATTCCTGAATTCATGAGATAATTTTTTTCTAGGTGTTTTCAGTTGCAAGAATATGTTGCTATCATTTTTCCTTGAAATAAAATCTTTTCTGTGAACTGATCTGCCATGGGGAAGACTCCTTCCTGGTCAATTGTAAAAGCTGCAAAAAGGTATCAGTGTCTTTCTACAGCAGTAAGGTGTTTACATCTGAAAATAATTGAGACTGCTCATGTGCTAACATAATTAAGGATGTCTGTCTCAAGTTTAGACTAGTTGGACAATAGTTATCAACAGATCATCTTTCAGATCAGTTACTGTGGTTTCCATCAATGGTCCCAAAACCTTAAAACATAAGCATACTAATTAATTCAGAAAGGATTCTCTATTTACCTGTGCACTTCCTTAGTGGGAATTTTCCAATATACTGCTACAACTAAAAAATAAAAAAAAACAAAAAACTTGGCTTTTCTCCCCCTTTCATGAGTAGCTTTCCTATTCTTTAGTGTGACTACACTTCACTACCGAGCATTTAAAATGTGCCAGCAAGAAGTATCTATCTCCAAATCCTAGATTTTGGGTAGACCTTAAGAAAGGAGATGAGATTATTGCATAAGTTGGAGCCATACATAAGACAAATGTAAGGAGCTTGGGACACATATTTACTAAAAAAATAAGAGTTGCAAGAAAATTGCTCTTCAAGAGTCATTCATAAGAGGCCTTGTTTCTGATTCCTAGAAATAAATAGATTTTCAAATATCAGAGAGTTACTCTGTAGAATGCCTGAGACCTTCTTTTGTCTATCCTATGCACGGGTTCTGGGCTCACTACTGATATGCTTAACACCAGAAACAAAGGACCTAAGTCCTACAGAGAGAAGATAACCTTGACAGGACCCTGAGTACCTGTAATGGTAGAAAGGGGTGTGATTTCTGAGACTGATGGAAAGCCGAGGGGCAGGAATACAGATTCTCTGTTGCAACAAAACAGAGATAAACAGAGTGGCATCAGTCACGATTAGGGTAAGCAGGCACATATATTTCTGTGGGCAGCCTACCCTGTTTGCAGAGTGAGACAAGTGAGCTGGCTCCCAAACAAGGTAACTGTTGCTATGAATTTACTGTGTGAGCTAATTCATCCCTCTGAAAATTGGGGCTTGTTAGCAGAGGTGTGTCACCATGCTGGTATAAAGACACCACTTACCTGACAGCACAGGAACTGTGCTGCATTTCCTAATATCTATAGCATCATGTGGACATTTCAGCTCGAGTGGTACTCCCTTAGTATCTCTGAAATCCACTCCACACAAATGTGTGCCCTAAAGTATCAGAGCACGATCGCTTCCAAAGCCGAGAACAGACGTGAAAGCACCATTTTCCTCTTCTGGCAATACTCAGTGTACCCCATCTCTCAGGTACAGAGCTAATAAATCCATTTGCTAAACACCCAATCACAGTCTCTCCAGGCAGAGACATGGCTACAATACTGTTCTTAAAGTTGATCAACTTGAAGTTGATTAATGCTGTGCTTTGAAGACAAAAAGCGTGATAAATATATTTTGTGCTTGGAAAATGAAACATGAACATCTCATGTTCAGCATTCAAAATTAGGGAATGTTTTTGACGATTCTGACCTTAATCTTTATGTGTCTCAATTTCTCACTTATAAAATGAGGATAATAGTGGCACTTAATTTTGTAGGGAACCATAGATTAAGTAATTTTATGAAGCACTTATATGCCATGGCAAGAGCACAGCACAATCATCCATGGAGATATTAGATAATTTTGAATTTGATGAAGGATCTGCCTGTTGGATGTTGAGTAAGATCTGATATCAAATACTGGAGGAGGAAGAAATAAGGAATAACTACCCCTTTACTGAATAAAGCAGGATTTCCAAATGTGAAGAAATAATACTGATACAATCATGTAATTCAAAGCTATTTGATAATGTGTATACATAAAAAAGATTAAAATTTGCACAGGAAGCTCTTTTTTAAACATTCCTCACATTTAAAGCACCTCACTTTCCAATCACTCTTTTGATATGGTTTATCCCTGTAGGCAAGTTTATTTTAATTACAGGAAAAGATAATTGCATAAACTGGTTTAAAAGACTGAAAGTTCTGGTTTTCATACTATGTCAATAAAATTATGTTTATTATCTTTTTTATTTTCCATGTGTATTTCTGTTTTCTTTGTAAGCATTTTTGTATCATTATAAAATAATTTATTACTTTCATTACTGTTGCTGAAATCTTATCAGGAAGTTTAGCAGTTCACTATGTAATGCATGAAACATAGAATCAATTAAATTGATGGAAAAGTAGAAGTCTGACATTATTGAAAGAACACCTTTCATTCAAAAAAGATCCAACTCGTAGCAAAAAGCAGTAAATGTGTTTTTCAACATGATTCTCTTACAAATTTATGCATACAACAGCCTAACTTTTTGCCTAAGGGTAAATAAAGTGAGTCTCCAAGAGATGGATTTTTTTGTAGGTCACTCCAGGAAGTGCAAAATTATTTTTGACAGAAAATAATAACCATTGTGTGTTCAGCAATTTGCATTTCAGATGCAATGCATGTCTCTTCGGTCTTAAATTTTCCTTTAAGATATACCAGGTATTTGTTTGTTAGCTTTGTTTGCTTGTTTTTTAAATCTTCAACTCTTCCTACAGAATCTACAAAAACAAGCAGTATAAAATGTAAATACTTTCCCTCTGGAGAAAAAGGAACAGATGAAATTGTACCTGCTGTTTCATGAACGATTGGCAAGTGTGGTAGTTCAGGCAAGGCTTACCCAAAACTTTGTGGGGTGATGGAGGAAGTGATGAAGGCTAAGCTTTAGACCTGTATTGATTGAAACATGCTTTTTATTTAAGAATGTTAAATGCAGACTGTAGTACATATAAATTCAGAGTTAAATAAGTTTACCAGCACTCAAAGCCATTTAGCGTCAGACATTCTGACACAATCAGGGTACAATATCTGAAATATAAAGTTGTCCAAAGTAAATACACAATAAATGTCCAAATAAAGAAAAATACTGTCCTTAATTCATGACAATCTTTCCTGCATTAACATCTTTATTTCTCCTCTTAATAACTAATCTTAACCTGAAGAAGAGCTATATTCCAAGTATGAGCACCAGCATATTCTGGACAAATGTATTTAGTTCTGTGCATAAATTACTTACTTTTTCTTATGAAATAAATCACCACTTCCACCTCGTTTTCTTTTTAATGCTTCATTTTCAATAAATACGCTTCACACCTAATTTTTGTGGTTACATTTGCTGCCTGGATACTTTAAGCTCCTTATGGAGTATTTGTATTTTCATCTGTATTTCCATTTATTGTGATGCCAGAAATTTGTTGGAGTAATCTGCTCAGTTCCGCTGTGACAGCTCTCCCCAAAGTTGCCAATCACTCACCCACATTTCTCAGCACCCTGGTTAATACATGTCCAGAATGCACTATCAAAACAGTTTCCAGTTGCTGTTATGAATAATAACCCTGAACGAGAACTTTAATTTTACACTACACAGAATTAAATGTCATACGAATCTCCTTTCTCCCTATTTCCATATTTCCATTCTCAAAGCCAAGATCACCCTTACTGCCAGACATTTTCAGAAACCTCTCAAGGCTTCTTCTATGAATAGTGTGACTCCTATATGTCTGCTGACAACGTGATCTCCACTGTGCTATTTTCTGCCTGGCAATGGAGTAAGAACAATTCAATCAAACTCATAGTCACTCAGGCACTTTTTTACCATAGATATTCTTGATTATTATACATCGTTTGTTGTATCTGGCTTTCTGTGATGCCCAATATGAGATTAAATCAAATCAAAACTTACAGATATTCTACAGAGCTACTTTTGCACTTTATTAGGCTATGGAGGAATATTGTGCAATTGTAATGAACGAACTCACAGAAGAAACGAGAAATTTTTTTTTCAGGAATAGCAGGTTTTATCAGGAAACTGCAAGATGACAAAGAAAAGAACAAAACTCTGACAGTGAAAACTACATTGCTGAGAAGCTATATTAAAACAGGATGTGCACATCCAGTAAGGCATAAGTGAGATGACAGACGATGCTGTTAAACTATTTGCCTATGAATTAGCCCTTAAGGAATACTTCTATTCTTATCACATCTCAATTCCTTGTATTGGTATTTCTCATCAATCCTTTTGTCTCTCACTCTGTGTTACTTCTGACATGGGCAGTAGTTTCCCAAACTCAGACCATAATTCATTACGACCCTCCTTCACAAAAAAACTACTTCTACTATGAATAATTCAGCAATTAAATGCCTTATTTAACTGCCAATTTGGAGATTACTGATCCAAATCTAAGTGCTGTTGTTTACTTGTCTTCCAGCTCCACTGTCTTTCATTGCTTCCTACTGCTAGGATATGCATAATAACAACTGGACATGATCTTCCATTTGCTCTTCCTGTGGGTGTGGACGTGCTGCATTCTGGTTCATGCTGTAGAAGGTCACCAGCGCTCCGCGTTCTGAGGTCACCGGAAGCCTTCCTTACTCACTGCAGGCTGTGCACAGTCTCTGGTGAGCTCTGCTCACATCTCTGTTGAGATTTGTGCTGGTTGTTAATAGCCTGAACTACAGCTGACTGAAGCAAGTCGAATTGGGAGCATTTTCTATGATTTCACTGTGCAAATCACAGTAAATAAAAACTGAAATGTCTGAAATGTAGTTGAGAGGATCAGAGCCAACAGAGAACTAAGTACCTGAGAACCTTTCAATCTGATCATGTGGGATGTGAGAGTGGGAATTCAAAGCTTCTAGAAATTGATCATATTTATGAGTTAGGTGGGAAGGTGCACATAAGGGCCAAGATCCTTGTGTACACAAGCACAGAGCAACAGGCACACCAGAGTTTTAAAAAGGAAAAAATAAGATTCTCTGCAGCAAGTTTAAATAACAGTTGAGAAGAGCTTATTTGATGAGCAATTTTCAACCCAGGAGTCTGAAATCCTGTGTTAGTCATCAAAGCCCCTTGTAATAGCTGAAATCATATTGGCTACTTCATTCAGCCTTTGATTAATACATGAAAGGACAGTATTTACTCCATTTGCAGAAGATTTTTATGGTGGCTAATGTTTTTATGATGGTCTGCCTCATTCTAGCTTGCCATACATTTATAGTTCAGCATGACCAAACATAAGATATTTTCTAACTTATAAACACTTTCTTTTTTTTTCTGTATAAATTACTCCATTTAAAAACATGTTCAGTTCTTGGCAAGGGCACCTGCCAATTCCCATGCTCATAACCCAGCCCTTTTTACTCAATTACCCCTTAGTCTATGTATTTTCTGCCCTTAGTTGAACTACCTTTATTCATTTACTAACTCAGTACAAGTCAGATTAAGACTGCCACTTAAATGTTAATGTATTTGTTTGATCAAAATGAACTGCAAGCACATGACACCTCATAATTGGTAAACATATGATGACAGCTCAAACCCACCTCTAGGCCTTCATCACAAGTTTTCCATTTCAGGTAGCTGAAGGGAATGGAAAGAATCCACAAACATTTGAATTAATGAGTATGTTTAGTCCAAGATACTGTTCAAGGACTTGATTATTTCAGATTAGCCATCACATATCATAGACAACTCAAAGCATTACTCTAAACACTGAAACACAATCTCTTGCAGCCATATCAATGTTATTTATAAAGTACAAAAACTTTTCATCTTGTTAGTTTGTAAATATTTGTCATAGAGCTTCTCTCTGATGTCAGATAGTTTACCAAGTACCAGTAAAATCTGACAGTATTTGTTTTGCTTGAAGTTTCGTAAGTAATAGTCGTGTACACTGCATACATAAGGAGCACACACAGTATGACACAATTATGGTTCCAGACCTAAACTGGTGTTTAGAAATATTATGTATTTATTGGCTTCAGGATTTCAAGACAGTCCTTAAGGACATCAAGAGCTAGCTGAAGATTCCAGAGTTAGAAGTGACCAGTATCCATTGATCTTGCTGTTTTAACTCCAAGGCCAATTTAAGTATCAGAGAAGTTAGCCATTCTGTTATCGATAAAATCTTTGGACACAATCAGATAATAACATTATTTCATAACCTCAAGCTGTTAGTTTTCACTGTTTCTCAGTTGATTCTCACATGAGTCGGCAAACCTCCTCAGAAATTACTAGAGGTAACTCCTGCAGTGTTCTTAAGTGTTCTTAATGTAAAACTGTTAAACTTACAACCCCAAAATTTTGATTATCATCAGGTAATTTTAGTTAAAGACTGGGGATTATAATACAACATACAATAGAGATGCATAAAGAAATACTACATTTCAAAAAACTCTGGTAAGAATTTTACCATTCTCAGGATGGTACAACCTCTGTCAGAATTACAGCTGTTACAGGAAGGAAAATTAGGACAGAATCACAGTATCACAGAAAAAAATAGGCTGGAAAGGGTTGCTGGAAGTCATCTAGTTCAACCTTCTGCTTCAAGTCAATTTAACTGAAAAATTAAATGAGGATGTCCAAGGACTTGTTCAGTCACGTTTTGAAAATCTCCACAGAGGTGGATCCCACACGCTGTCCAGGAAGCACATCCCAGTACTTAACCACCCCCACAAGGAAGAATTTTCCGGTGCCCAATTAGAATTTCTCTTGCTGCAACCTGTGATCCTTGCATCTTCTTGTCTCACTGTCACAGAGAGCACTGCCTAAGTGCCATTACCATGTATCCCCCTTCCTCCCACAACCTCACAGCGAGAAACACATTGAAACAAGAGACTCTATTTTATCTGCTAGGGAATTCAGAAATCTTTGGGTTTTCAGCACACTTTGGGGATGACGATGATGGGGATCCATCATCCCCAACTCTCATATGCCTCTGAAAGAGCTAAGAGATGAAGATGGGAGAGCACAAACTCACCTAAATACTTTATTCTAACCAATTACTGTCAAAGACATGATGTTGAATTAGATTGATCTGGTACAGCTACTCCTGTGATTGTATATTGTTTCTCTTCTGTAGTTGAAACATCTCCAGTTTAACCCAGAGCACTTGTTCACAATTTGTACTTGTATTTGAAGTTTGCTGTGTCTCCTCCAGGTTTGGAGAAGTGTCAGTGACCACAAGCTTGTCTGCTTTCCACAACAGCATTAGATGCTTTGATGAAAGATTTTATCTATTAAAAATCTGAATCATAGATATTCTTCATTTATCATGGTCATCACTACACTACTACATTAATTCTAAGGATACCTTGATAAATGCAGACTAAATTACACTTGTTTCATTAATTGTACATGTAAATTAACAATTTCACACTGACTATAAAGCACCAAATTAATGGAAAAACATTTGCTGAGCTCACAGTGCTCATAAGGGAACTCCAGCATTTGCTGTGTACCATTCAGCCAATAAACATTCTCTAATCACAGCCCATTTTTGTTTCCTGGACAGGTATGTGGACACTAAAGAAAACCTCGTATTTGAGGATGGAACATTTCTGGCACTTGTTTACCACTTACACCATTGTTAATAACTTCTTTGGCTGTAACTTCATTGGGAGTTTGGGAATCTACCCAGGAAAGAATAAATCTGCCATTTCTAGTAGCTGCATTCAGACTTATGATGTTGGTATTTTAGAGCATTAATACAACTTCCTTTGTTGTTGAGACTTCAATGTGATTTTATTATTTGATATTGGCTGGTCTATTCCCTGGTTTATTTTTCCTTTCTGCTTCTGCTAGTATTACTTTTGATGGCCAGAGAACTCCCAAAGGCACTGTGAAATCTTTAATCTTCCCCAAGTTTTAGAATAGGAAAAGGTTTACAAGAAAGACGGGCTTGGTTGTATAAAGTTCATGAGGACCACTAGCATCCGAGTAAACACCAGGAAAATATTGAAGACTCCAAGTAAATAGCTCTAGGAAAACTAGCTTCAGGCACTTCTGGGATTGTAAGGAGACAAAGACCTTTCATCCTTTTGCCAACCTACCTCCAAGGCCAAAACTAGGTCCCTGTAAGTGCCAACCCCCTGTCACAGTAGTTACAGCTTTGAAAATAAACTATGTAAAAATAAAGCAACGATTTGTTCCCTCTAGCCCTATCTCATTTTTCTTTCTATGAATTTATTTACAGGACTCACCATTTTTCTCAGTCAGAAGAAACCTAGGAGCTGTGAATTCTCCTATTGACTCAAAGATTCTTATGGCTATGTAGCAAGAGTTTATCAGAAGGGAGGAGATGCCATCCAGAGGGACCCTGAGAATCCTGAGATATGGGCCAATGCAAAGTTCATGAAGTTCCACCACGAGAAATGCAAGGTCTTACACCTGGGTCATGGCAATCCCAGGCACCACTAGAGGCTGGGTGGAAAACAGATTGAGAGCAGCTCTGTGGAGAAGGACTTGGGGGTGACGGTTGATGAAAACCCAACACAAGCTGGCAGTGTGTGCCTATAGCCCAGAAAACCTGGCTGTCCTGGGCTGCATCCAGAGCAGCATGGCCAGAAGGGCAAGGGAGGAGGTTCTGCCCCTCTACTCCTCTCTCGTGAGACCCACCCCAGGTGATGCATCCAGTTTTGTGTCCCTGGCATAGTAAGGACATGGAACTGTGGGAGCAAGTCCAGAAGAGGCCATGAAGATGACGAGGACTGGAGCACCTTCCCTATGAAGGTGGGCTGAGAAAACTGGAGCTGTTCAGCCTGGGGAAGAGGTTTTGTGGAGACCTCATAGCAACCTTACAGTATCTGAAGGGGCCTAAGGGAAGCCAGAGACAAACTCTGTCAGGACCTGTAGACAGAATGAGGAGGTACAAATTGAAAGATTGGAAATCTAAGTTAGGTATAATGAAGAAATCTTTTACTGTGTACTTGGTAAGACACCGGAACAAGTTGCCCAGAGAAGTTGTGGATGCCCCATCCCTGGCAGCGTCCAAGGCCAGGCTGGACTAGGCTTTGAGCAACCTGGTCTAGTGGGAGGTGTCCCTGCCCATGGCAGAGGGCTTTGGACTAGATCTTTAAGGCCCTTTCCAACAGCTTAACATTCCATGATTCTATGAACCCGCTGTACTTGTTTTGGGGTTTTGGTGATGGCCTAATGCAAGATCTGGATCTGCAGATCATTAAAACATTAAAATCAACAGCAGACAACTTGCCATTCCATAAGGGACTTATTCTCCCTTCCTACATGGGGATGGACATTCATGGAATCTGCAATGAGGAGAAACAGCTTAAACAATTAGAGATATTTTCCTTTACTAATGGATAAACTGGACTTTACTGTACTCAAAATCTCAGCCAACTGGTGTGTGGCTGTGTTTAATAATTTGATTCTTATATACAATGTGATTTTGTATATAGTAGTTTCTATAATATTAAATGCATATACTTAAAAAAATACCGTAAGTTCATCTTTTAATAAATTAGTTTAAGAATTTTATTTTCACATTACCCTAAAGTATGTCTGACTTGAAGATACAAGTTCATTCATCACTAACCTCTAAACCCTTAAGCCCTGAATCTGGATCACAAAATATATGGTTAAGATTTCAGACTCTGGCAGAACACCAGCCCTTGGGAAGATCTGATGAGGAGAACAGGCTAAGTCCAGTAAGGAAGATACCCCAGAAAGCTCACTGGTAAAGTGAGCAAGTGGAGAGCAAGATACAAGACAGTGTTCCAATCAAACGAAAATTAAGATGCATTTAATTTTTTACTTTATTTTTCTGTTAAAATTTGTATTTCTGTTAAAATTTGGCAGTAGCAGTCTGCTTGTAGTGGTAATAGTACAATGAGTACTATTTCTAAAGTAAAAGATGGATGTTAAAGTAAAGGCAAATAAGCAAAGAAAAAATAACTACAAGAATCATCCTGAAGTATGTGTCTTGAAAGCTAAAACAACAATGTTTGTACCTGGACACCTGGGCAGAAAAATTTCTAGGACACTGAATAACAAGGACACTTAAAATCTCAGAAGACATAAAATCTCAGAGAAACCTACTGCCCATTGTGCAGTCCTCTTCCCCAAGGGCAGGGGTGGAATCATACTTAATGGCATGCACTGATATCTCAAGCCTGTAAGAAGACCAAGAGGAGCTACCTCTTTGATCCGTAGAGAAGGAAGTTAATCAATCCCAAGTAAGAAATGTGTGCTTCTACACATATTCTAAATTTCTATTTAGAAATCTACATTTCTTTCTACATTGGCCTTAGCATACTCTGAAGGAATGTAAGAACAGCTGTATGAATTCAGAACAAAGCTCTGTGTAGCCCTGTATCTCCTCTTTAATGACATGCAGATAAGTGGCAAAGAAGAAAGCGAGGAACAAAGTATAGGAGCAGAGAATATTTTGTCAACCTCCATCAGTTTAGAGCTTCTTGTCTTGGAACTGCCTGAGACAGAGATATTGGCTTCGTATTAAAGCTGACTTTAGAGGAGTTTCCTTCTCTGTATTCAGGCGCGTTGCACATTGGAGCTACATGTCATGTAATGAACCACACCAGGAAGCCTCAACCACCAACTCCATCCCAGTCTGAGGAGTCTCAGACTGTGTGACTTTTCCTCAGATGGCAACTCTTCACCTTCAATCAACCCTCTCACTCTGCTCTTGTACCCTCTCTCTTAGCTAGTTATGCTGCTTGAGAAAATAAAGACTGGTGAAATTCCATGTATTTACTTGTTTCTCAAAAATAATGTACTTTGCATAACTTTATTAATCTCTTACCATAAATTTCTCAAAGGAAACACACAGATTTTCTTCACACAATTGAACTTCTTAAAGTAATTTCAGAAGTTTTTTTCAGAGGGAATTTTCACACAGGACCTGACCTATAACAAAAATCTACCACATAGTATATAGCACATATACCCAGGCCCCAATATATGGGTTAGGAGTTCTCTCAGTAAAAGACCTTGGCTTTAATACTTTGTATTTTGACTACTGCCCTTTTCTTGATAGAAGCTGTGAAAGTAACTGGCAAACTAGCCAGTGATTAGACATTGCCAAGTATTTCCTTAATATTACAAGGACCAAATTAATGTATCCTTGATTTAAGAATATGATATCAAATAGAGTAGGTTATGATTATTTAATTTGAAAAAGGTGTACTGAGAGTATGACGGCTGCTTTTCCATATTAATGTGTAGTTTTCTGCCTCATTTTTCTCTCTGCTATTTTATGAAAGGTGTGGATTTTGTATCACTACCAATCAAGCTTTGTATAAATGCACCACAGCTCCTTTTATATTCATATCTGTAAAGGCACATTTCCTCTAATTTTAAGATTAGTGTGTGAAGTCTCTGTGCTCATGCTTTAGATTAGATTGTCATTGATTTGTAAATAGTATGAATGTTCAGGACTGTATTCTTTCTTCACCTGTTTAAAATCTAATAAAAGCTCAGCTCACAGGTATCATGAGTTGTATAAACATCCACTGCTTCCAAATCAATATTCCCTTTAGTAAATCTAAATGAAATCTTAGTAAGCATGCAGTAGGAATATAAATATAATTCATATAAGTATTGTTCCTTAATAAACATCCATATAGTAAACTTTTGGACTGGTGTCACCGCACAAGTGCTAATAATATTTTATCTTCTGCTTGCATTCAGCTAGACTTGTATAGAGCAAGATGATCTGTCAATACAAACAAAAGTCTCAGAACTGGAAACAGATGGGAGTAACAGGGATGATCATCCATCAGCATCATCATCTCACCTGAGTACGTAGGTCACTTAAGACAATCATTGTAAAGATGGTGGCATTAAACATACTGAGTTGATCCTTTTATCCCATGTAGTTTATGAAAGAGCTATGCCTAAGAACTTCTGTAGTTTTGAGGCTTTATGAATCAGTTGGGTTACATTGAAACAATTCTAAACAATAGGATGCTTCAACTGCTCCTGCCGAATGCTACATTTTCAGTGGCATAAGGAAAGGCTGTTTAGGTGAATGAGGGCTGCCCAATTTCTGCAGTCCCTTCCCCTCATACTCTTGCAGTTCCACAACTCTAGGAGTAAGGATACTGAAGCACATACTCCTGCCTCGTACTTTTACAATACAGTTTTATACCTATTGTTTATGAATTTGTCTTACTGCTTATTAAACCTGCTCATACCATCTGCTTCCACTGATGCCTGTGGCTGCAGGACACAGAAGTTTGCTACCTGCTAGGTAAAATCATTCTTTATTTTGACAGCTAACAGTGTCCAAAATGCATTATCCAAGCTAAGTTTTATGAAGTGTCTGGTCTACTATAGCTACTGGAGGGCTTCAATTGATAAATTGTAAGGGAGCTGTAAGGGCACTGTAAGGGAGCAGAAATAAATCTTTTCTTGTATAGATACCAATGAGGCAAAAAACCCCTACTTTCCTTCATGCAGATTTCTTTATTTGGAAAGCAATGATTGGTCTCACTATGTTTTTTTGGTTATGCTAAGCCTGCACTCAACCACTTCTCTAGAAGACACAGGTTTGTAAATTTTGTATAATAAAACAGTAACCAATTCAGTCAAGGTCAAAAGAAGTTTCGTAACCATTCATCTACTTTCCTACCCTTTCATAAATAATTTTAGAAAATAAATCTGCTCTTTTAAAAATTTAGATAGCCTCACCTCCTTATGGATGTTTCCACAGAAACAGGTTCTCCCTCCTGACTATGTATTTTCATGGGATAAAAAGTGTTGTGTACTAACTACAAAGTTGTATGAACATTTTAAGATTTTGTTTTTAAAGCAGTTTTCACCCTTTTTTTCCATCAAAGCCAGGGAAATTCTTTTTTGAATGCGAGAAGAGTCTAATAATTTTAACCCAAATGCTCCATTGTCTGTAAAGGGTAGTCCTTGAGTAGATTAACACCAACTATTTCCTCTTGTGCATTCCACTACCTGAATTAACTGCACAGGAAAAAAACACTCCCTGATAGCAAGATATATACATATAAATATACAAATATTTCTGTGCGGATATTGCATATTTTTACCGTTTTCTTCTCAGAAACCATCACCAAAAAGCCACAGCATACAGTACATCCCACACTTACTATTAGGCAGCAAAGTTTAGGAAAATGAGTTCGCGCTTAAAGCCAGACTGGATGAGACATTGCTAATAAAGCCTAACTGTCAGGGTTACACTGCATTGTCTCAAACACCTCAAAAAAGAACTGCCTGCAGGTAGGCACCAGAGTAAGAGGAGGACAAGGTCTACAAAAAGTCTAAAATTACAAAACTCTCTCAGCGTGCTTATTATGCACATGGGATGTCCTGATCTTTGCAAGATGCTGATGATCGTGTTTTGGAAGAGCCTTTCGGAGAGGGCTCTCCAAGGTTTCTACACGTGGATTGCCGTGTGGCGTGCCCAGCCTGCTGCTGCAGACAAGAATGAAGCAGGAAGGGCCAGGTGCATTGCTGCCAGGATAGGGGACTCTACCTTCACATCCGTTTCTCTCACCCGAGACATCAAGAGCCAAAGAAGAGCCTTTTCAAAGCAAATGAGCTATGGAAAAGTGACTTGTCCATAAATCCGACTCTGAAGGTCTCAAACGGGTATCACTCCCTTGCCGCGGCTTGCTCCACTGGAGTTAAGCTGGAAACCGTGACTCGAGGCTGACGGGTTTATTTTTTCTCGAAGCCAACGTTTACTTTGAGTTTAATCTCCCACGCACACCCCGCTCCCGGGCCCGCCGCGGGGCTGCCGATGCCTTGGCTCGGGTCGCCCCTGCCCCGCGGGCTCCCGCGGCTGCCGGGCGGGCAGGGCAGGGCAGGGCAGCGCAGGACGGGCCTGGGCTGGGGCGGGGGGCCCGGCTCGGCCCAGGGAAGGCGCTGCCCTTCGCTTCGCGGGAGAGGGCCGGGCTTCCCCAGTTCAGACAAGTCCTCGCCCTGTTCCCAAGGCGGCCGGTTTGGTGCGACACCGTCCTGACATGTTGTAACTGGTTTCCACACCCACCGCGCCTGAGAGCGACGGGAAGTACCTGCGATGAGCGCTGCGCCGCCGTGACTCGCCGCCGCCGCGCTCGCA